>CM059430.1:70422873-70695373 GCA_030390025.1 Squalus acanthias
CCCAAACACACCCCGCACACACACCCCAAACACACACCACACACAGCCGCCCCACACACACCCCCACACATACACACCCCACACACACACCACACACAGGCGCCCCACACACACCCCCACACATATACACCCGACACACACACCACACACATGTGCCCCACAGTGTGGTAAATAAGGTTGGTGAGCTGCAGGCGCAAATAGACACATGGGAATATGATGTCGTGGTGATAATGGAGACCTGGTTCAAAAAGTGGAGGATTGGGTACTAAATAATCCTGGATATAAATTGTTCAGGAAAGATAGGGAAGGAAAGAATAAAGGTGGGGTGACAGTATTTATTAAGGAGAATATTACAGTGCTGGAGAGAGGATGTTCTGGAGGGGTCAAGGACAGAATCTATTTGGTTAGAGTTGAGAAATAATAGGTGCCATTACACTACTAGGAATAATAGGTGCCATTATTCTATAGGCCGCCAACTAGTGGGAAGGATATAGAGGAGGAAATTTGCAGGGAAATTACAGAGAGGTGCAAGAACTATGGCGTAGTGATAATGGGGGACTTCAACTATCCTAATATAGACTGGGATAGTAATAGTGTAAAGGGCAGAGAGGGAAGAATTTCTGAAGTGTGTTCAGGAGAACTTTCTTGATCAGTACATTTCCTGCCCAACGAAGAAGGAGGCAGAGCTGGATTTGTATCGGGGAATGAGGTGGGTCAAGTGGAACAAGTGTCAGTAGGGGAACATTTAGGGAACATTTAGTGATCACAGTACCATAACGTTTGGATTAGCTATGGAAATGGACAGGGAGCAATCAAGAGTAAAAATACTTAATTAGAGGAGAGCCAATTTCAGTGGGTTGAGAATGGATCTGGCCCGGGTAAATTGGAATCAAAGTTTGGCAGGCAAAACTGTAATCGAACAATGGGCTGCCTTTAAAGAGGAGATGGTTCGGGTACAGTCGAGGTACATTCCCACGAGGGGAAAAGGTAGGGTAACCAAAGCCAGAGCTCCCTGGATGACGAAAGAGATAGAGAGTAAGATGAAGCAGAAAAAGGGGGCGTATGACAGATGTCAGGTTGAGAATACAGGTGAGAACCAGGCTGAATATAGAAAGTTCAGAGGCGAAGTGAAAAAGGAAATAAGAGGGGCAAAGAGAGAGAATGAGAAAGGATTGGTAGCTAACATAAAAGGGAATCCAAAAGTCTTCTATAGACATATAAATAGTAAACGGGTAGTAAGAGGAGGGGTGGGGCCGATTAGGGACCAAAATGGAGACCTATGCATGGAGGCAGAGGGCATGGCTGAGGAACTAAATGAGTACTTTGCATCAAGAAGGAAGAAGATGCTGCCAAAGTCATAGTGAAAGAGGAGGTAGTTGAGATACTGGATGGGATAAAAATTGATAAAGAGGAGATACTAGAAAGGCTGGCTGTACTTAAAGTAGATAACTCCCCAGGACTGGATGGGATGCATCCTAGGATGCTGAGGGAAGTAAAGGTGGAAATTACGGAGGTCCTGGCCATAATCTTCCAATCCTCGTTAGATATGGGGGTGGTGCCAGAGGACTAGAAAATTGCAAATGTTACACCCTTGTTCAAAAAAGTGTGCAAGGATAAAGCCAGCAACTACAGGCCAGTCAGTTTAACCTCGGTAATGGGAAAGCTTTTAGAAACGATAATCCGGGACAAAATTAAAAGTCACTTGGACAAGCGTGGATTAATTAAGGAAAGCCAGCATGGATTTGTTAAAGGCAAATCGAGTTTAACTAACTTGATTGAGTTTTTTGATGAGGTAACAGAGAGGGTTGATGAGGGCAATCCAGGGACTTCCAAAAGACGTTTGATAAAGTGCCACATAATAGGCTTGCCAGCAAAGTTGAAGCCCATGGAATAAAAGGGACAGTGGCAGCATGGATACGAAAATGGTTGTTTATCGGACTGGAGGAAGGTACACAGTGGTGTTCCCCAGGAGTCGGTACTAGGACCACTGCTTTTCTTGATATATATTAATGACTTAGACTTGGGTGTACAGGGGACAATTTCAAAATTTGCAGATGACACAAAACTTGGAAGTATAGTGAACAGTGAGGAGGATAGTGATAGACTTCAAGTAGACATAAACAGGCTGGTGGAATGGGTGGACACGTGACAGATGTAATTTAACGCAGAAAAGTGCGAAGTGATACATTTTGGTAGGAAGAACAAGGAGAGGCAATATTAACGAAGGGGTACAATTCTAAAGGGGGTGCATGAACAGAGAGACTTGTGCACAAATCGTTTAAGAACATAAGAATATAAGAAACAGGAGCAGGAGTAGACCATTTGGCCCTTCGAGCCTGCTCCGCCATTCAATAAGATCATGGCTGATCTTCTACCTCATCTCCACTTTCCTGCACTATCCCCATATCCCTTGATACCCTTAATATTCAAAAATCTATCGATCTCTGTCTTGAATATATTCAACAACTGAGCCTCCACAGCCCCCTGGGGTAGAGAATTCCAAAGATTCACCACCCTCTGAGTGAAGAAATTTCTCCTCATCTCAGTCCTAAATGGCTGACCCTTATTCTGAGACTGTGACCCCTGGTTCTAGATTCCCCAGCCAGGGGAAACATCCTCCCAGTATCTACCCTGTCAAGCCCTGTAAGAATCGTGTATGTTTCAATAAGATCATTTCTCATTCTTCTAAACTCTCGAGAACATAGGCCTAGTCTACTCAATCTCTCCTCATAGGACAATCCCCCCATCCCAGGAACCAGACTGGTGAAGCTTGATTGCACTCCCTCTATGGCAAGTATATCCTTCCTTCGGTAAGGAGACCAAAACTGTACACAATACTCCAGGTGTAGTCTCACCAGGGCCCTATATAATTGCAGTACGACGTCTTTACTCTTGTACTCAAATCCTCTTGTAATAAAGGCCAACATACCATTTGCTTTCCAAATTGCTTGCTGTACCTGCATGTTAACTTTCAGTGATTCGTGTACAAGGACACCCAGGTCCCTCTGAACACCAACATTTCCCAATCTCTCACCATTTAAAAAATACTCTGCTTTTTTATTTTTCCAACCAAAGTGGATAACTTCACATTTCTCCACATTATATTCCATTTGCCATGTACTTGCCCACTCACTTAGCCTGTCTATATCCCCTTGAAGCCTCCTTGCATCCTCCTCACAACTTACATTCCCACCCAGCTTTGTATCATCAGCAAACTTGGATAGATTACATTTGGTCCCCTCATCCATTGATGTAGATTGTGAATAGCTGAGGCCCAAGCACTGATCCTTGCGGTACCCCACTAGTTACAGCCTGCCAACCTGAAAATGACCTGTTTATTCCTACTCTCTGTTCTCTGTCCGGTAACCAATCCTTAATCCATGCTAGTATATTACCCCCAATCCCATGAGCCCTAATTTTATTTAATAACCTCTTGTATGGCACCTTATCCAATGCCTTCTGAAAATCCAAATACACCACATCCACTGGTTCCCCCTTACCTATTCTGCTAGTTACAACCTCAAAAAACTCTAACAGAGATGGCAGGGCAGGTTGAGAAAGCGGTTAAAAAAGCAGATGGGATCCTGGGCTCCATAAATAGCGGCATAGAGTACAAAAGCAAGGAAATTATGATGAACGTTTATAAAACACAGGTTTGGCCTCAACTACAGTATTGTGTCCAATTCTGGGCACCACACTTTAGGAAGGATGTGAAGGCCTTAGAGAGGGTGCAGAAAAGATTTACAAGACTGATTCCAGGGATGACGAACTTCAGTTATGTGGATAGACTGGAGAAGCTGGGGTTGTTCTCCTTAGAGCAGAGAAGGTTGAGAGGGGATTTGATGGAGGTGTTCAAAATCATGAGGGGGTCTAGACAGAGTAGATAGAAACTGTTCCCATTGGCGGAAGGGTCGAGAACCAGAGGAATCAGATTTAAGGTGATTGGCAGAAGAACCAAAGGCGACATAAGGAAAAACTTTTTTATGCATCGAGTGGTTAGGATCTGGAATGCACTGCCTGAAAGGGTGGTGGAGGCAGACTCAATCGTGGCTTTCAAAAGGGAATTGGATAAGAGCCTGAAGGAAAAAATTTTGCAGGGCTACGGGGAAAGGGCGGGGGAGTGGGACTAGCTGCAGTGCTCTTGCAGAGAGCTGGCACGGGCTCGATGGGCTGAATGGCCTCTTTCTGTGCTTTAACCATTCTATGATTCTAAGATTCTAACACGCCCCACACACATGCACCACTAACACAACCCCTACACCCCCGCCCCACACACACCCCACAAACACCCTCCCACAGCCACAGCCCACACACACCCCCCACATACCCTCAACACACACCAGCCCCACACACACACACCCCACGCACACATCCACACACACACAGGACACACATACTTACCACACACGCTCCCCACACATACCCAGAAACCCCACACACACACCCCACACACACACCTCACACACACACCACACACACACACCTCACACACATGCCCCACACACACACACACCACACACACATGCCCCACACACACACACACCTCACGCACACACACACCACACACACACACACCTCACGCACACACAAACCACACACACACACACCTCACACACAAACCCCACACACACACATCCCACACACACACACACCTCACACACACTCCACACACAGACACCTCACACACACCCCAAACACAAACCCCCCCCACACACACACATCCCACACACGCACACACACCTCACACACACCCCACACACACACACCCCACACACACACCTCACACACACACACCACACACACACACCTCACACACATGCCCCACACACACACACACCTCACACACACACACACCACACACACACACACCTCACACACATGCCCCACACACACACACACCTCACACACACACACCACACACACACACACCTCACACACAAACCCCACACACACACATCCCACACACGCACACACACCTCACACACACTCCAAACACAGACACCTCACACACACCCCAAACACAAACCCCCCCACACACACACATCCCACACACGCACACACACCTCACACACACCCCACACACACACACACCTCACACACACACACCCTACACACACACACACCTCACACACACACACCACACACACACACACCTCACACACACAGACACCTCACACACACACACCCCAGACACACATCCCATGCCGACACGCAGGACGCATACGGACATATATATACCCACATACAGATACACGCAGAAACAATTCTGCCGTACACAGTAAGCTCACAAAACCTGACATGTTTTTATATTTCAACATCTTTTCTCTGATCAACCCGTGGCATAATTTGCCATTGTACCTGTGTGTCTGTATCTATCAGTGTGTGTGTGTATATATATGTGCCAGAGAGGGCATAATAAACCAGGTTGTGATAGATATCACTGACGGTACAGGAGGAATCGATGGGTCAGTGTCTGTCAGTGACAGTACAGGAGGAATCTATGGGTCAGTGTCAGTGACGGTACAGGAGGAATCTATGGGTCGGTGTCAGTGACGGTACAGGAGGAATCCATGGGTCAGTGTCAATGACAGTACAGCAGGAATCTATGGGTCAGTGTCAATGACGGTACAGGAGGAATCTATGGGTCAGTGTCTGTCAGTGATGGCACAGGAGGAATCTGTAGGTCAGTGTCAGTGACGGGACAGGAGGTATCTTTGGGTCGGTGTCAGTGAGAGTACAGGAGGAATCTGTGGGTCAGTGTCAGTGACGGTAGAGGAGGAATCTATGGGTCAGTGTCCGTGACGGTACAGGAGGAATCTATGGGTCAGTGTCAGTGACGGTACAGGAGGAATCTATGGGTCAGTGTCATTGACATTACAGGAGGAATCTATGGGTCAGTTTCAGTGACAGTACAGGAGGAATCTATGGGTCAGTGTAGTGACAGTACAGGAGGAATCTATGGGTGAGTGTCAGTGATGTTCCAGGACGAATCTATGGGTCAGTGTCAGTCCAGGAGGAATCTATGGGTCAGTGTCAGTGACAGTACAGGAAAATCTATGGGTCAGTGTCAGTGACGGTACGGGAGGAATCTATGGGTCAATGTCAGTGACAGTACAGGAGGAATCTATGGGTCAGTGTCAGTGACAGTACAGGAGGAATCTATGGGTCAGTGTCAGTGACAGTACAGGAGAAATCTATGGGTCAGTGTCAGTGACGGTACAGGAGGAATCTATGGGTCAGTGACAGTACAGGAGGAATCTATGGGTCAGTGTCAGTGACGGTACAGGAGGAATCTATGGGTCAGTGTCAGTGACGGTACAGGAGAAATCTAGGGGTCAGTGATGGTACAGGAGGAATCTATGGGTCAGTGTCAGTGACGGTACAGGAGGAATCTATGGGTCAGTGTCAGTGATGGTACAGGAGGAATCTATGGGTCAGTGTCAGTGACGGTACAGGAGGAATCTATGGGTCAGTGTCAGTGACGGTACAGGAGGAATCTATGGGTCAATGTCAGTGAAGGTACAGGAGGAATCTATGGGTCAGTGTCAGTGACGGTACAGGAGGAATCTATGGGTCAGTGTCAGTGACGGTACAGGAGGAATCTATGGGTCAGAGTCAGTGATGGTACAGGACAAATCTATGGGTCAGTGTCAGTGACGGTACAGGAGGAATCTATGGGTCAGTGTCAGTGACGGTACAGGAGGAATCTATGGGTCAATGTCAGTGAAGGTACAGGAGGAATCTATGGGTCAGTGTCAGTGACGGTGCAGGAGGAATCTATGGGTCAGTGACGGTACAGGAGCAATCTATGGGTCAGTGTCAGTGACAGTACAGAAGGAATCTATGGGTCAGTGTCTGTCAGTGACGGTACAGGAGGAATCTATGGGTCAGTGTCAGTGACGGTACAGGAGGAATCTATGGGTCAGTGTCAGTGACAGTACAGGAGGAATCTATGGGTCAGTGTCAGTGACAGTACAGGAGGAATCTATGGGTCAGTGTCAGTGACAGTACAGGAGGAATCTATGGGTCAGTGTCAGTGACAGTACAGGAGGAATCTATGGGTCAGTGTCAGTGACGGTACAGGAGGAATCTATGGGTCAGCGTCAGTGACGGTACAGGAGGAATCTCTGGGTCAGTGTCAGTGACGGTACAGGAGGAATCTATCGGTCAGTTTCTGTGACGGTACAGGAGGAATCTATGGGTCAGTGTCAGTACAGGAGGAATCTACGTGTCAGTGTTAGTGACAGTACAGGAGGAATCTATGGGTCAGTGTCAGTGACGGTACAGGAGGAATCTATGGGTCAATGTCAGTGACAGTACAGGAGGAATCTATGGGTTAGTGTCAGTGACAGTACAGGAGGAATCTATGGGTCAGTGTCAGTGACAGTATAGGAGGAATCTATGGGTCAGTGTCAGTGACAGTACAGGAGGAATCTATGGGTCAGTGTCAGTGAAAGTACAGGAGAAATCTATGGGTCAGTGTCAGTGACGGTACAGGAGGAATCTATGGGTCAGTGACAGTACAGGAGGAATCTATGGGTCAGTGTCAGTGACAGTACAGGAGGAATCTATGGGTCAGTGTCAGTGACAGCACAGGAGGAATCTATGGGTCAGTGACAGTACAGGAGGAATCTATGGGTCAGTGTCAGTGATGGTACAGGAGGAATCTATGGGTCAGTGTCAGTGACAGCACAGGAGGAATCTATGGGTCAGTGTCAGTGACGGTACAGGAGGAATCTATGAGTCAGTGTCAGTGACGGTACAGGAGGAATCTATGGGTCAGTGTCAGTGACAGTACAGGAGGAATCTATGGGTCAGTGTCAGTGATGGTACAGGAGGAATCTATGAGTCAGTGTCAGTGACAGTACTGGAGGAATCTATGAGTCAGTGTCAGTGACAGTACAGGAGGAATCTATGGGTCAGTGTCAGTGATGGTACAGGAGGAATCTATGAGTCAGTGTCAGTGACAGTACAGGAGGAATCTATGAGTCAGTGTCAGTGACGGTACAGGAGGAATCTATGGGTCAGTGTCAGTGAAAGTACAGGAGGAATCTATGGGTCAGAGTCAGTGACGGTGCAGGAGGAATCTATGGGTCAGTGACGGTACAGGAGGAATCTATGGGTCAGTGACGGTACAGGAGGAATCTATGGGTCAGTGTCAGTGACAGTGCAGGAGGAATCTATGGGTCAGTGACGGTACAGGAGGAATCTATGGGTCAGTGTCAGTGACAGTGCAGGAGCAATCTATGGGTCAGTGTCAGTGACAGTACAGAAGCAATCTATGGGTCAGTGTCTGTCAGTGACGGTACAGGAGGAATCTATGGGTCAGTTTCAGTGAAGGTACAGGAGGAATCTATGTGTCAGTGTCAGTGACAGTACAGGAGGAATCTATGGGTCAGTTTCAGTGACAGTACAGGAGGAATCTATGGGTCAGTGTTAGTGACGGTACAGGAGGAATCTCTGGGTCAGTGTCAGTGACGGTACAGGAGGAAACTATCGGTCAGTTTCTGTGACGGTACAGGAGGAATCTATGGGTCAGTGTCAGTACAGGAGGAATCTATGGGTCAATGTCAGTGAAGGTACAGGAGGAATCTATGGGTCAGTGTCAGTGACAGTGCAGGAGGAATCTATGGGTCAGTGACGGTACAGGAGCAATCTATGGGTCAGTGTCAGTGACAGTACAGGAGGAATCTACGGGTCAGTGTCAGTGACAGTACAGGAGGAATCTATGGGTCAGTTTCAGTGACAGTACAGGAGCAATCTATGGGTCAGTGTCTGTGACAGTACAGGAGGAATCTATGGGTCAGTGTCAGTGACGGTACAGGAGGAATCTATGGGTCAGTGTCAGTGACGGTACAGGAGGAATCTATGGGTCAGTGTCAGTGACAGTACAGGAGGAATCTATGGGTCAGTTTCAGTGACAGTACAGGAGGAATCTATGGGTCAGTGTCAGTGACAGTACAGGAGGAATCTATGGGTCAGTGTCAGTGACAGTACAGGAGGAATCTATGGGTCAGTGTCAGTGACAGTACAGGAGGAATCTATGGGTCAGTGTCAGTGACAGTACAGGAGGAATCTATGGGTCAGTGTCAGTGACAGTACAGGAGGAATCTATGGGTCAGTGTCAGTGAAAGTACAGGAGAAATCTATGGGTCAGTGTCAGTGACGGTACAGGAGGAATCTATGGGTCAGTGACAGTACAGGAGGAATCTATGGGTCAGTGTCAGTGACGGTACAGGAGGAATCTATGGGTCAGTGTCAGTGACAGCACAGGAGGAATCTATGGGTCAGTGACAGTACAGGAGGAATCTATGGGTCAGTGTCAGTGACAGTACAGGAGGAATCTATGGGTCAGTGTCAGTGATGGTACAGGAGGAATCTATGAGTCAGTGTCAGTGACGGTACAGGAAGAATCTATGGGTCAGAGTCAGTGATGGTACAGGACGAATCTATGGGTCAGTGTCAGTGACGGTACAGGAGGAATCTATGGGTCAGTGTCAGTGACGGTACAGGAGGAATCTATGGGTCAATGTCAGTGAAGGTACAGGAGGAATCTATGGGTCAGTGTCAGTGACAGTGCAGGAGGAATCTATGGGTCAGTGACGGTACAGGAGCAATCTATGGGTCAGTTTCAGTGACAGTACAGGAGGAATCTATGGGTCAGTGTTAGTGACGGTGCAGGAGGAATCTCTGGGTCAGTGTCAGTGACGGTACAGGAGGAAACTATCGGTCAGTTTCTGTGACGGTACAGGAGGAATCTATGGGTCAGTGTCAGTACAGGAGGAATCTACGTGTCAGTGTTAGTGACAGTACAGGAGGAATCTATGGGTCAGTGTCAGTGACGGTACAGGAGGAATCTATGGGTCAATGTCAGTGACAGTACAGGAGGAATCTATGGGTCAGTGTCAGTGACAGTAGAGGAGGAATCTATGGGTCAGTGTCAGTGACAGTATAGGAGGAATCTATGGGTCAGTGTCAGTGACAGTACAGGAGGAATCTATGGGTCAGTGTCAGTGAAAGTACAGGAGAAATCTATGGGTCAGTGTCAGTGACGGTACAGGAGGAATCTATGGGTCAGTGTCAGTGACAGCACAGGAGGAATCTATGGGTCAGTGACAGTACAGGAGGAATCTATGGGTCAGTGTCAGTGACAGTACAGGAGGAATCTATGGGTCAGTGTCAGTGATGGTACAGGAGGAATCTATGGGTCAATGTCAGTGAAGGTACAGGAGGAATCTATGGGTCAGTGACAGTACAGGAGGAATCTATGGGTCAGTGTCAGTGACAGCACAGGAGGAATCTATGGGTCAGTGACAGTACAGGAGGAATCTATGGGTCAGAGTCAGTGACAGTACAGGAGGAATCTATGGGTCAGTGTCAGTGACAGTACAGGAGGAATCTATGGGTCAGTGTCAGTGATGGTACAGGAGGAATCTATGGGTCAATGTCAGTGATGGTACAGGAGGAATCTATGAGTCAGTGTCAGTGACGGTACAGGAGGAATCTATGGGTCAGAGTCAGTGATGGTACAGGAGGAATCTATGGGTCAATGTCAGTGAAGGTACAGGAGGAATCTATGGGTCAGTGTCAGTGACGGTACAGGAGGAATCTATGGGTCAGTGTCAGTGACGGGACAGGAGGAATCTATGGGTCAATGTCAGTGAAGGTACAGGAGGAATCTATGGGTCAGTGTCAGTGACAGTACAGAAGGAATCTATGGGTCATTGTCTGTCAGTGACGGTACAGGAGGAATCTATGGGTCAGTGACGGTACAGGAGCAATCTATGGGTCAGTGTCAGTGACAGTACAGAAGGAATCTATGGGTCATTGTCTGTCAGTGACGGTACAGGAGGAATCTATGGGTCAGTTTCAGTGACGGTACAGGAGGAATCTATGGGTCAGTGTCAGTGACAGTACAGGAGGAATCTATGGGTCAGTTTCAGTGACAGTACAGGAGGAATCTATGGGTCAGTGTTAGTGACGGTACAGGAGGAATCTCTGGGTCAGTGTCAGTGACGGTACAGGAGGAAACTATCGGTCAGTTTCTGTGACGGTACAGGAGGAATCTATGGGTCAGTGTCAGTACAGGAGGAATCTACGTGTCAGTGTTAGTGACAGTACAGGAGGAATCTATGGGTCAGTGTCAGTGACGGTACAGGAGGAATCTATGGGTCAATGTCAGTGACAGTACAGGAGGAATCTATGGGTCAGTGTCAGTGACAGTACAGGAGGAATCTATGGGCCAGTGTCAGTGACAGTATAGGAGGAATCTATGGGTCAGTGTCAGTGACAGTACAGGAGGAATCTATGGGTCAGTGTCAGTGAAAGTACAGGAGAAATCTATGGGTCAGTATCAGTGACGGTACAGGAGGAATCTATGGGTCAGTGACAGTACAAGAGGAATCTATGGGTCAGTGTCAGTGACGGTACAGGAGGAATCTATGGGTCAGTGTCAGTGACGGTACAGGAGGAATCTATGGGTCAGTGACAGTACAGGAGGAATCTATGGGTCAGTGTCAGTGACAGTACAGGAGGAATCTATGGGTCAGTGTCAGTGACGGTACAGGAGGAATCTATGGGTCAGAGTCAGTGACAGCACAGGAGGAATCTATGGGTCAGTGTCAGTGACGGTACAGGAGGAATCTATGGGTCAGTGTCAGTGACGGTACAAGAGGAATCTATGGGTCAGTGTCAGTGATGGTACAGGAGGAATCTATGGGTCAGTGTCAGTGACGGTACAGGAGGAATCTTTGGGTCAGTGTCAGTGACAGTGACAGTACAGGAGGAATCTATGGGTCAGTGTCAGTGACGGTACAAGAGGAATCTATGGGTCAGTGTCAATGACAGTACAGGAGGAATCTATGGGTCAGTGTCAGTGACAGTACAGGAGGAATCTATGGGTTAGTGTCAGTGACAGTACAGGAGGAATCTCTGGGTCAGTGTCAGTGACGGTACAGGAGGAATCTATGGGTCAGTGTCAGTACAGGAGGAATCTATGTGTCAGTGTCAGTGACAGTACAGGAGGAATCTATGGGTCAGTGTCAGTGACAGTACAGGAGGAATCTATGGGTCAGTGTCAGTGACAGTACAGGAGGAATCTATGGGTCAGTGTCAGTGACAGTACAGGAGGAATCTATGGGTCAGTGTCAGTGACAGTACAGGAGGAATCTATGGGTCAGTGTCAGTGACGGTACAGGAGGAATCTATGGGTCGGTGTCAGTGACGGTACAGGAGGAATCTATGGGTCAGTGTCATTGACAGTGCAGCAGGAATCTATGGGTCAGTGTCAGTGACGGTACAGGAGGAATATATGGGTCAGTGTCAGTGAGTGTACAGGAGGAATCTATGGGTCAGTGTCTGTCAGTGAGGGTACAGGAGGAATCTGTAGGTCAGTGTCAGTGACGGGACAGGAGGAAACTTTGGGTCAGTGTCAGTGACAGTACAGGAGGAATCTATGAGTCAGTGTCAGTGACAGTACAGGAGGAATCTATGGGTCAGTGTCAGTGACAGTACAGGAGGAATCTATGGGTCAGTGTCAGTGACAGTACAGGAGGAATCTATGGGTCAGTGTCAGTGACAGTACAGGAGGAATCTATGGGTCAGTGTCAGTGACAGTACAGGAGGAATCTATGGGTCAGTGTCAGTGACAGTACAGGAGGAATCTATGGGTCAGTGTCAGTGACAGTACAGGAGGAATCTATGAGTCAGTGTCAGTGACAGTACAGGAGGAATCTATGAGATAGTGTCAGTGACAGTACAGGAGGAATCTCTGGGTCAGTGTCAGTGATGGTACAGGAGGAATCTATGGGTCAGTGTCAGTACAGGAGGAATCTATGTGTCAGTGTCAGTGACAGTACAGGAGGAATCTATGGGTCAGTGTCAGTGACGGTACAGGAGGAATCTATGGGTCAGTGTCAGTGACGGTACAGGAGGAATCTATGGGTCAGTGACAGTACAGGAGGAATCTATGGGTCAGTGTCAGTGACAGTACAGGAGGAATCTATGGGTCGGTGTCAGTGACGGTACAGGAGAAATCTATGGGTCAGTGTCAATGACAGTACAGCAGGAATCTATGGGTCAGTGTCAGTGACGGTAATGGAGGAATCTATGGGTCAGTGTCTGTCAGTGAGGGTACAGGAGGAATCTGTAGCTCAGTGTCAGTGACGGGACAGGAGGAATCTTTGGGTCGGTGTCAGTGAGAGTACAGGAGGAATCTCGGGGGACAGTGTCAGTGACGGTACAGGAGGAATCTATGGGTCAGTGTCAGTGACGGTACAGGAGGAATCTATGGGTCAGTGTCAGTGATGGTACAGGAGGAATCTATGGGTCAGTGTCAGTGACAGTACAGGAGGAATCTATGGGTCAATGTCAGTGATGGTACAGGAGGAATCTATGGGTCAGTGTCTGTGACAGTACAGGAGGAATCTATGGGTCAGTGTCAGTGACGGTACAGGAGGAATCTATGGGTCAGTGTCAGTGATGGTACAGGAGGAATCTATGGGTCAGTGTCAGTGACAGTACAGGAGGAATCTATGGGTCAGTGTCTGTGACAGTACAGGAGGAATCTATGGGTCGGAGTCAGTGACAGTACAGGAAGAATCTATGGGTCAGTGTCAGTGACGGTACAGGAGGAATCTATGGGTCAGTGTCATTGACATTACAGGAGGAATCTATGGGTCAGTTTCAGTGACAGTACAGGAGGAATCTATGGGTCAGTGTCAGTGACAGTACAGGAGGAATCTATGGGTCAGTGTCAGTGACAGTTCAGGAGGAATCTATGGGTCAGTGTCAGTCACGGTACAGGAGGAATCTATCGGACAGTGTCTGTGACGGTACAGGAGGAATCTATGGGTGAGTGTCAGTGATGCTCCAGGACGAATCTATGGGTCAGTGTCAGTACAGGAGGAATCCATGGGTCAGTGTCAGTGACAGTACAGTAAAATCTATGGGTCAGTGTCAGTGACGGTACAGGAGGAAGCTATGGGTCAGTGTCAGTGACAGTACAGGAGGAATCTATGGGTCAGTGTCAGTGACAGTACAGGAGAAATCTATGGGTCAGTGTCAGTGACGGTACAGGAGGAATCTATGGGTCAGTGTCAGTGACGGTACAGGAGGAATCTATGGGTCAGTGTCTGTGACGGTACAGGAGGAATCTATGGGTCAGTGTCAGTGACGGTACAGGAGGAATCTATGGGTCAGTGTCAGTGACGGTACAGGAGGAATCTATGGGTCAGTGTCAGTGACGGTACAGGAGGAATCTATGGGTCAGTGTCTGTGACGGTACAGGAGGAATCTATGGGTCAGTGACGGTACAGGAGGACTCTATGGGTGATTGTCAGTGACAGTACAGGAGGAATCTATGGGTCAGTGTCAGTGACGGTACAGGAGGAATTTATGGGTCAGTGTCAGTTACAGTAGATGAGGAACCTATGGTTCAGTGTCATTGACATTACAGGAGGAATCTCTGGGTCAGTGTCAGTGACAGTATAGGAGGAATCTATGGGTCAGTGTCAGTGACCGTACAGGAGGAATCTATGGGTCAGTGTCAGTGACGGTACAGGAGGAATCTATGGGTCACTGACAGTACAGGAGGAATCTATGGGTCGGTGTCAGTGACGGTACAGGAGGAATCTATGGGTCAGTGTCAGTGACAGTACAGGAGGAATCTATGGGTTAGTGTCAGTGACAGTACAGGAGGAATCTCTGGGTCAGTGTCAGTGACGGTACAGGAGGAATCTATGGGTCAGTGTCAGTACAGGAGGAATCTATGTGTCAGTGTCAGTGACAGTACAGGAGGAATCTATGGGTCAGTGTCAGTGACAGTACAGGAGGAATCTATGGGTCAGTGTCAGTGACAGTACAGGAGGAATCGATGGGTCAGTGTCAGTGACAGTACAGGAGGAATCTATGGGTCAGTGTCAGTGACAGTACAGGAGGAATCTATGGGTCAGTGTCAGTGACGGTACAGGAGGAATCTATGGGTCGGTGTCAGTGACGGTACAGGAGGAATCTATGGGTCAGTGTCATTGACAGTGCAGCAGGAATCTATGGGTCAGTGTCAGTGACGGTACAGGAGGAATATATGGGTCAGTGTCAGTGAGTGTACAGGAGGAATCTATGGGTCAGTGTCTGTCAGTGAGGGTACAGGAGGAATCTGTAGGTCAGTGTCAGTGACGGGACAGGAGGAAACTTTGGGTCAGTGTCAGTGACAGTAGAGGAGAAATCTATGGGTCAGTGTCAGTGACGGTACAGGAGGAATCTATGGGTCAGTGTCAGTGACGGTACAGGAGGAATCTATGGGTCGGTGTCAGTGACAGTACAGGAGGAATCTATGAGTCAGTGTCAGTGACAGTACAGGAGGAATCTATGGGTCAGTGTCAGTGACAGTACAGGAGGAATCTATGGGTCAGTGTCAGTGACAGTACAGGAGGAATCTATGGGTCAGTGTCAGTGACAGTACAGGAGGAATCTATGAGTCAGTGTCAGTGACAGTACAGGAGGAATCTATGAGTTAGTGTCAGTGACAGTACAGGAGGAATCTCTGGGTCAGTGTCAGTGACGGTACAGGAGGAATCTATGGGTCAGTGTCAGTACAGGAGGAATCTATGTGTCAGTGTCAGTGACAGTACAGGAGGAATCTATGGGTCAGTGTCAGTGACGGTACAGGAGGAATCTATGGGTCAATGTCAGTGACAGTACAGGAGGAATCTATGGGTCAGTGTCAGTGACAGTACAGGAGGAATCTATGGGTCAGTGTCAGTGACGGTACAGGAGGAATCTATGGGTCAGTGACAGTACAGGAGGAATCTATGGGTCAGTGTCAGTGACAGTACAGGAGGAATCTATGGGTCGGTGTCAGTGACGGTACAGGAGAAATCTATGGGTCAGTGTCAATGACAGTACAGCAGGAATCTATGGGTCAGTGTCAGTGACGGTAATGGAGGAATCTATGGGTCAGTGTCTGTCAGTGAGGGTACAGGAGGAATCTGTAGCTCAGTGTCAGTGACGGGACAGGAGGAATCTTTGGGTCGGTGTCAGTGAGAGTACAGGAGGAATCTCGGGGGACAGTGTCAGTGACGGTACAGGAGGAATCTATGGGTCAGTGTCAGTGACGGTACAGGAGGAATCTATGGGTCAGTGTCAGTGATGGTACAGGAGGAATCTATGGGTCAGTGTCAGTGACAGTACAGGAGGAATCTATGGGTCAATGTCAGTGATGGTACAGGAGGAATCTATGGGTCAGTGTCTGTGACAGTACAGGAGGAATCTATGGGTCAGTGTCAGTGACGGTACAGGAGGAATCTATGGGTCAGTGTCAGTGATGGTACAGGAGGAATCTATGGGTCAGTGTCAGTGACAGTACAGGAGGAATCTATGGGTCAGTGTCTGTGACAGTACAGGAGGAATCTATGGGTCAGTGTCTGACAGTACAGGAGGAATCTATGGGTCAGTGTCAGTGACAGTACAGGAGGAATCTATGGGTCAGTGTCAGTGACAGTTCAGGAGGAATCTATGGGTCAGTGTCAGTCACGGTACAGGAGGAATCTATCGGACAGTGTCTGTGACGGTACAGGAGGAATCTATGGGTGAGTGTCAGTGATGCTCCAGGATGAATCTATGGGTCAGTGTCAGTACAGGAGGAATCCATGGGTCAGTGTCAGTGACAGTACAGTAAAATCTATGGGTCAGTGTCAGTGACGGTACAGGAGGAAGCTATGGGTCAGTGTCAGTGACAGTACAGGAGGAATCTATGGGTCAGTGTCAGTGACAGTACAGGAGAAATCTATGGGTCAGTGTCAGTGACGGTACAGGAGGAATCTATGGGTCAGTGTCAGTGACGGTACAGGAGGAATCTATGGGTCAGTGTCTGTGACGGTACAGGAGGAATCTATGGGTCAGTGTCAGTGACGGTACAGGAGGAATCTATGGGTCAGTGTCAGTGACGGTACAGGAGGAATCTATGGGTCAGTGTCAGTGACGGTACAGGAGGAATCTATGGGTCAGTGTCTGTGACGGTACAGGAGGAATCTATGGGTCAGTGACGGTACAGGAGGACTCTATGGGTGATTGTCAGTGACAGTACAGGAGGAATCTATGGGTCAGTGTCAGTGACGGTACAGGAGGAATTTATGGGTCAGTGTCAGTTACAGTAGATGAGGAACCTATGGGTCAGTGTCATTGACATTACAGGAGGAATCTCTGGGTCAGTGTCAGTGACAGTATAGGAGGAATCTATGGGTCAGTGTCAGTGACCGTACAGGAGGAATCTATGGGTCAGTGTCAGTGACGGTACAGGAGGAATCTATGGGTCACTGACAGTACAGGAGGAATCTATGGGTCAGTGTCAGTGACAGTACAGGAGGAATCTATGGGTCAGTGTCAGTGAGTGTACAGGAGGAATCTACGGGTCAGTGTCAGTGACGGTAGAGGAGGAATCTATGGGTCAGTGTCAGTGACAGTAGAGGAGGAATCTATGGGTCAGTGTCATTGACATTACAGGAGGAATCTATGGGTCAGTGTCAGTGACAGTACAGGAGGAATCTATGAGTCAGTGTCAGTGACAGTACAGGAGGAATCTATGGGTCAGTTTCAGTGAAGTTAGAGGAGGAATCTATGGGTCAGTGTCAGTGACAGTACAGGAGGAATCTAGGTCAGTGTCAGTGACAGTACAGGAGGAATCTATGAGTCAGTGTCAGTGACGGTACAGGAGGAATCTATGGGTCAGTGTCAATGACAGTACAGCAGGAATCTATGGGTCAGTGTCAGTGACGGTACAGGAGGAATCTATGGGTCAGTGTCTGTCAGTGATGGTACAGGAGGAATCTGTAGGTCAGTGTCAGTGACGGGACAGGAGGAATCTTTGGGTCGGTGTCAGTGAGAGTACAGGAGGAATCTGTGGGTCAGTGTCAGTGACGGTAGAGGAGGAATCTATGGGTCAGTGTCAGTGACAGCACAGGAGGAATCTATGGGTCAGTATCTGTGACGGTACAGGAGGAATCTATGGGTCGGTGTCAGTGACAGTACAGGAGGAATCTATGGGTCAGTGTCTGTGACGGTACAGGAGGAATCTATGGGTCGGTGTCAGTGACAGTACAGGAAGAATCTATGGGTCAGTGTCAGTGACAGTACAGGAGGAATCTATGGGTCAGTGTCAGTGAAGGTAGAGGAGGAATCTATGGGTCAGTGTCAGTGACAGTACAGGAGGAATCTATGGGTCAGTGTCAGTGACGGTACTGGAGGAATCTATGGGTCAGTGTCAGTGACGGTACAGGAGGAATCTATCGGTCAGTGTCTGTGACGGAACAGGAGGAATCTATGGGTCAGTGTCAGTGAGAGTACAGGAGGAATCTATGGGTCAGTGTCAGTGACGGTACTGGAGGAATCTATGGGTCAGTGTCAGTGACAGTACAGGAGGAATCTATGGGTCAGTGTCAGTGACGATACAGGAGGAATCTATGGGTCAGTGTCTGTGACGGTAGAGGAGGAATCTATGGGTCAGTGTCAGTGACAGTAGAGGAGGAATCTATGGGTCAGTGTTAGTGACAGTACAGGAGGAATCTATGGGTCAGTGTCAGTCACGGTACAGGAGGAATCTATCGGTCAGTTTCTGTGACAGTACAGGAGGAATCTATGGGTGAGTGTCAGTGATGGTACAGGACGAATCTATGGGTCAGTGTCAGTGACGGTGCAGGAGGAATCTATGGGTCAGTGTCAGTGACAGTACAGGAGGAATCTATGGCTCAGTGTCAGTGACGCACAGGAGGAATCTATGGGTCAGTGTCAGTGACAGTACAGGAGGAATCTATGGGTCAGTGTCAGTGACGGTACAGGAGGAATCTATGGGTCAGTGTCAGTGACGGTACAGGAGGAATCTATGGGTCAGTGTCAGTGACAGTACAGGAGGAATCTATGGGTCAGTGTCAATGACGGTACAGGAGGAATCTATGGGTCAGTGTCAGTGACGGTACAGGAGGAATCTATGGGTCAGTGTCAGTCACGGTACAGGAGGAATCTATGGGTCAGTGTCTGTGACAGTACAGGAGGAATCTATGGGTCAGTGTCTGACAGTACAGGAGGAATCTATGGGTCAGTGTCAGTGACAGTACAGGAGGAATCTATGGGTCAGTGTCAGTGACAGTTCAGGAGGAATCTATGGGTCAGTGTCAGTCACGGTACAGGAGGAATCTATCGGACAGTGTCTGTGACGGTACAGGAGGAATCTATGGGTGAGTGTCAGTGATGCTCCAGGATGAATCTATGGGTCAGTGTCAGTACAGGAGGAATCCATGGGTCAGTGTCAGTGACAGTACAGTAAAATCTATGGGTCAGTGTCAGTGACGGTACAGGAGGAAGCTATGGGTCAGTGTCAGTGACAGTACAGGAGGAATCTATGGGTCAGTGTCAGTGACAGTACAGGAGAAATCTATGGGTCAGTGTCAGTGACGGTACAGGAGGAATCTATGGGTCAGTGTCAGTGACGGTACAGGAGGAATCTATGGGTCAGTGTCTGTGACGGTACAGGAGGAATCTATGGGTCAGTGTCAGTGACGGTACAGGAGGAATCTATGGGTCAGTGTCAGTGACGGTACAGGAGGAATCTATGGGTCAGTGTCAGTGACGGTACAGGAGGAATCTATGGGTCAGTGTCTGTGACGGTACAGGAGGAATCTATGGGTCAGTGACGGTACAGGAGGACTCTATGGGTGATTGTCAGTGACAGTACAGGAGGAATCTATGGGTCAGTGTCAGTGACGGTACAGGAGGAATTTATGGGTCAGTGTCAGTTACAGTAGATGAGGAACCTATGGGTCAGTGTCATTGACATTACAGGAGGAATCTCTGGGTCAGTGTCAGTGACAGTATAGGAGGAATCTATGGGTCAGTGTCAGTGACCGTACAGGAGGAATCTATGGGTCAGTGTCAGTGACGGTACAGGAGGAATCTATGGGTCACTGACAGTACAGGAGGAATCTATGGGTCGGTGTCAGTGACGGTACAGGAGGAATCTATGGGTCAGTGTCAGTGACAGTACAGGAGGAATCTATGGGTCAGTGTCAGTGACAGTACAGGAGGAATCTATGGGTCAGTGTCAGTGAGTGTACAGGAGGAATCTACGGGTCAGTGTCAGTGACGGTAGAGGAGGAATCTATGGGTCAGTGTCAGTGACAGTAGAGGAGGAATCTATGGGTCAGTGTCATTGACATAACAGGAGGAATCTATGGGTCAGTGTCAGTGACAGTACAGGAGGAATCTATGAGTCAGTGTCAGTGACAGTACAGGAGGAATCTATGGGTCAGTTTCAGTGAAGTTAGAGGAGGAATCTATGGGTCAGTGTCAGTGACAGTACAGGAGGAATCTAGGTCAGTGTCAGTCACGGTACAGGAGGAATCTATCGGACAGTGTCTGTGACGGTACAGGAGGAATCTATGGGTGAGTGTCAGTGATGCTCCAGGATGAATCTATGGGTCAGTGTCAGTACAGGAGGAATCCATGGGTCAGTGTCAGTGACAGTACAGTAAAATCTATGGGTCAGTGTCAGTGACGGTACAGGAGGAAGCTATGGGTCAGTGTCAGTGACAGTACAGGAGGAATCTATGGGTCAGTGTCAGTGACAGTACAGGAGAAATCTATGGGTCAGTGTCAGTGACGGTACAGGAGGAATCTATGGGTCAGTGTCAGTGACGGTACAGGAGGAATCTATGGGTCAGTGTCTGTGACGGTACAGGAGGAATCTATGGGTCAGTGTCAGTGACGGTACAGGAGGAATCTATGGGTCAGTGTCAGTGACGGTACAGGAGGAATCTATGGGTCAGTGTCAGTGACGGTACAGGAGGAATCTATGGGTCAGTGTCTGTGACGGTACAGGAGGAATCTATGGGTCAGTGACGGTACAGGAGGACTCTATGGGTGATTGTCAGTGACAGTACAGGAGGAATCTATGGGTCAGTGTCAGTGACGGTACAGGAGGAATTTATGGGTCAGTGTCAGTTACAGTAGATGAGGAACCTATGGGTCAGTGTCATTGACATTACAGGAGGAATCTCTGGGTCAGTGTCAGTGACAGTATAGGAGGAATCTATGGGTCAGTGTCAGTGACCGTACAGGAGGAATCTATGGGTCAGTGTCAGTGACGGTACAGGAGGAATCTATGGGTCACTGACAGTACAGGAGGAATCTATGGGTCGGTGTCAGTGACGGTACAGGAGGAATCTATGGGTCAGTGTCAGTGACAGTACAGGAGGAATCTATGGGTCAGTGTCAGTGACAGTACAGGAGGAATCTATGGGTCAGTGTCAGTGAGTGTACAGGAGGAATCTACGGGTCAGTGTCAGTGACGGTAGAGGAGGAATCTATGGGTCAGTGTCAGTGACAGTAGAGGAGGAATCTATGGGTCAGTGTCATTGACATTACAGGAGGAATCTATGGGTCAGTGTCAGTGACAGTACAGGAGGAATCTATGAGTCAGTGTCAGTGACAGTACAGGAGGAATCTATGGGTCAGTTTCAGTGAAGTTAGAGGAGGAATCTATGGGTCAGTGTCAGTGACAGTACAGGAGGAATCTAGGTCAGTGTCAGTGACAGTACAGGAGGAATCTATGAGTCAGTGTCAGTGACGGTACAGGAGGAATCTATGGGTCAGTGTCAATGACAGTACAGCAGGAATCTATGGGTCAGTGTCAGTGACGGTACAGGAGGAATCTATGGGTCAGTGTCTGTCAGTGATGGTACAGGAGGAATCTGTAGGTCAGTGTCAGTGACGGGACAGGAGGAATCTTTGGGTCGGTGTCAGTGAGAGTACAGGAGGAATCTGTGGGTCAGTGTCAGTGACGGTAGAGGAGGAATCTATGGGTCAGTGTCAGTGACAGCACAGGAGGAATCTATGGGTCAGTATCTGTGACGGTACAGGAGGAATCTATGGGTCGGTGTCAGTGACAGTACAGGAGGAATCTATGGGTCAGTGTCTGTGACGGTACAGGAGGAATCTATGGGTCGGTGTCAGTGACAGTACAGGAAGAATCTATGGGTCAGTGTCAGTGACAGTACAGGAGGAATCTATGGGTCAGTGTCAGTGAAGGTAGAGGAGGAATCTATGGGTCAGTGTCAGTGACAGTACAGGAGGAATCTATGGGTCAGTGTCAGTGACGGTACTGGAGGAATCTATGGGTCAGTGTCAGTGACGGTACAGGAGGAATCTATCGGTCAGTGTCTGTGACGGAACAGGAGGAATCTATGGGTCAGTGTCAGTGAGAGTACAGGAGGAATCTATGGGTCAGTGTCAGTGACGGTACTGGAGGAATCTATGGGTCAGTGTCAGTGACAGTACAGGAGGAATCTATGGGTCAGTGTCAGTGACGATACAGGAGGAATCTATGGGTCAGTGTCTGTGACGGTAGAGGAGGAATCTATGGGTCAGTGTCAGTGACAGTAGAGGAGGAATCTATGGGTCAGTGTTAGTGACAGTACAGGAGGAATCTATGGGTCAGTGTCAGTCACGGTACAGGAGGAATCTATCGGTCAGTTTCTGTGACAGTACAGGAGGAATCTATGGGTGAGTGTCAGTGATGGTACAGGACGAATCTATGGGTCAGTGTCAGTGACGGTGCAGGAGGAATCTATGGGTCAGTGTCAGTGACAGTACAGGAGGAATCTATGGCTCAGTGTCAGTGACGCACAGGAGGAATCTATGGGTCAGTGTCAGTGACAGTACAGGAGGAATCTATGGGTCAGTGTCAGTGACGGTACAGGAGGAATCTATGGGTCAGTGTCAGTGACGGTACAGGAGGAATCTATGGGTCAGTGTCAGTGACAGTACAGGAGGAATCTATGGGTCAGTGTCAATGACGGTACAGGAGGAATCTATGGGTCAGTGTCAGTGACGGTACAGGAGGAATCTATGGGTCAGTGTCAGTCACGGTACAGGAGGAATCTATGGGTCAGTGTCAGTGACAGTACAGGATGAATCTATGGGTCAGTGTCAGTGATGGTACAGGAGGAATCTATGGGTCAGTGACAGTACAGGAGGAATCTATGGGTCAGTGTCAGTGATGGTACAGGAGGAATCTATGGGTCAGTGTCAGTGACGGTACAGGAGGAATCTATGGGTCAGTGTCAGTGTTAGTACAAGACGAATCTATGGGTCAGTTTCAGTGACAGTACAGGAGGAATCTATGCGTCTGTGTCAGTGACAGTACAAGACGAATCTATGGGTCAGTTTCAGTGACGGTACAGGAGGAATCTATGGGTCAGTGTCAGTGACAGCACAGGAGGAATCTATGGGTCAGTTTCAGTGACGGTACAGGAGGAATCTATGGGTCAGTGTCAGTGAGTGTACAGCAGGAATCTATGGGTCAGTGTCAGTGACGGTACAGGAGGAATTTATAGGTCAGTGTCAGTGAGGTACAGGAGGAATCTATGGGTCAGTGTCGGTGAGTGTACAGGAGGAATCTATGGGTCAGTGTCAGTGACTGTACAAGAGGAATCTATGGGTCAGTGTCAGTGACGATACAGGAGGAATCTTTGGGTCATTGTCAGTCACGGTACAGGAGTAATCTATCAGTCAGTGTCTGTGACGGTACAGGAGGAATCTATGGGTCAGTGTCAGTGACAGTACAGGAGGAATCTATGGGTCAGTGTCAGTCACGGTACAGGAGTAATCTATCAGTCAGTGTCTGTGACGGTACAGAAGGAATCTATGGGTCAGTTTCAGTGACAGTACAGGAGGAATCTATGGGTCAGTGTCAGTGACGGTACTGGAGGAATCTATGGGTCAGTGTCAGTGACGGTACAGGAGGAATCTATGGGTCAGTGGCAGTCACGGTACAGGAGGAATCTATGGGTCAGTGTCAGTGACAGTACAGGAGGAATCTATGGGTCAGTGTCAGTGATTTTACAGGAGGAATCTATGGGTCAGTGTCAGTGTTAGTACAAGACGAATCTATGCGTCAGTTTCAGTGACAGTACAGGAGGAATCTATGGGTCAGTGTCAGTGAGTGTACAGCAGGAATCTATGGGTCAGTGTCAGTGACGGTACAGGAGGAATTTATAGGTCAGTGTCAGTGACGGTACAGGAGGAATCTATGGGTCAGTGTCAGTGAGTGTACAGGAGGAATCTATGGGTCAGTGTCAGTGACGGTACAAGAGGAATCTATGGGTCAGTGTCAGTGACGGTACAGGAGGAATCTATGGGTCAGTGTCTGTCAGTGATGGTACAGGAGGAATCTGTAGGTCAGTGTCAGTGACGGGACAGGAGGAATCTTTGGGTCGGTGTCAGTGAGAGTACAGGAGGAATCTGTGGGTCAGTGTCAGTGATGGTAGAGGAGGAATCTATGGGTCAGTGTCAGTGACGGTACAGGAGGAATCTATGGGTCAGTGTCAGTGACGGTACAGGAGGAATCTATGGGTCAGTGTCAGTCACGGTACAGGAGGAATCTATGGGTCAGTGTCAGTGACAGTACAGGATGAATCTATGGGTCAGTGTCAGTGATGGTACAGGAGGAATCTATGGGTCAGTGACAGTACAGGAGGAATCTATGGGTCAGTGTCAGTGATGGTACAGGAGGAATCTATGGGTCAGTGTCAGTGACGGTACAGGAGGAATCTATGGGTCAGTGTCAGTGTTAGTACAAGACGAATCTATGGGTCAGTTTCAGTGACAGTACAGGAGGAATCTATGCGTCTGTGTCAGTGACAGTACAAGACGAATCTATGGGTCAGTTTCAGTGACGGTACAGGAGGAATCTATGGGTCAGTGTCAGTGACAGCACAGGAGGAATCTATGGGTCAGTGTCAATGACGGTACAGGAGGAATCTATGGGTCAGTGTCAATGACGGTACAGGAGGAATCTATGGGTCAGTGTCAGTGACGGTACAGGAGGAATCTATGGGTCAGTGTCAGTCACGGTACAGGAGGAATCTATGGGTCAGTGTCAGTGACAGTACAGGATGAATCTATGGGTCAGTGTCAGTGATGGTACAGGAGGAATCTATGGGTCAGTGACAGTACAGGAGGAATCTATGGGTCAGTGTCAGTGATGGTACAGGAGGAATCTATGGGTCAGTGTCAGTGACGGTACAGGAGGAATCTATGGGTCAGTGTCAGTGTTAGTACAAGACGAATCTATGGGTCAGTTTCAGTGACAGTACAGGAGGAATCTATGCGTCTGTGTCAGTGAAAGTACAAGACGAATCTATGGGTCAGTTTCAGTGACGGTACAGGAGGAATCTATGGGTCAGTGTCAGTGACAGCACAGGAGGAATCTATGGGTCAGTTTCAGTGACGGTACAGGAGGAATCTATGGGTCAGTGTCAGTGAGTGTACAGCAGGAATCTATGGGTCAGTGTCAGTGACGGTACAGGAGGAATTTATAGGTCAGTGTCAGTGAGGTACAGGAGGAATCTATGGGTCAGTGTCGGTGAGTGTACAGGAGGAATCTATGGGTCAGTGTCAGTGACTGTACAAGAGGAATCTATGGGTCAGTGTCAGTGACGATACAGGAGGAATCTTTGGGTCAGTGTCAGTCACGGTACAGGAGTAATCTATCAGTCAGTGTCTGTGACGGTACAGGAGGAATCTATGGGTCAGTGTCAGTGACAGTACAGGAGGAATCTATGGGTCAGTGTCAGTCACGGTACAGGAGTAATCTATCAGTCAGTGTCTGTGACGGTACAGAAGGAATCTATGGGTCAGTTTCAGTGACAGTACAGGAGGAATCTATGGGTCAGTGTCAGTGACGGTACTGGAGGAATTTATGGGTCAGTGTCAGTGACGGTACAGGAGGAATCTATGGGTCAGTGGCAGTCACGGTACAGGAGGAATCTATGGGTCAGTGTCAGTGACAGTACAGGAGGAATCTATGGGTCAGTGTCAGTGATTTTACAGGAGGAATCTATGGGTCAGTGTCAGTGTTAGTACAAGACGAATCTATGCGTCAGTTTCAGTGACAGTACAGGAGGAATCTATGGGTCAGTGTCAGTGACAGTACAGGAGGAATCTATGGGTCAGTGTCAGTGACGGTACAGGAGGAATCTATGGGTCGGTGTCAGTGACGGTACAGGAGGAATCTATGGGTCAGTGTCATTGACAGTGCAGCAGGAATCTATGGGTCAGTGTCAGTGACGGTACAGGAGGAATATATGGGTCAGTGTCAGTGAGTGTACAGGAGGAATCTATGGGTCAGTGTCTGTCAGTGAGGGTACAGGAGGAATCTGTAGGTCAGTGTCAGTGACGGGACAGGAGGAAACTTTGGGTCAGTGTCAGTGACAGTAGAGGAGAAATCTATGGGTCAGTGTCAGTGACGGTACAGGAGGAATCTATGGGTCAGTGTCAGTGACGGTACAGGAGGAATCTATGGGTCGGTGTCAGTGACAGTACAGGAGGAATCTATGAGTCAGTGTCAGTGACAGTACAGGAGGAATCTATGGGTCAGTGTCAGTGACAGTACAGGAGGAATCTATGGGTCAGTGTCAGTGACAGTACAGGAGGAATCTATGGGTCAGTGTCAGTGACAGTACAGGAGGAATCTATGAGTCAGTGTCAGTGACAGTACAGGAGGAATCTATGAGTTAGTGTCAGTGACAGTACAGGAGGAATCTCTGGGTCAGTGTCAGTGACGGTACAGGAGGAATCTATGGGTCAGTGTCAGTACAGGAGGAATCTATGTGTCAGTGTCAGTGACAGTACAGGAGGAATCTATGGGTCAGTGTCAGTGACGGTACAGGAGGAATCTATGGGTCAATGTCAGTGACAGTACAGGAGGAATCTATGGGTCAGTGTCAGTGACAGTACAGGAGGAATCTATGGGTCAGTGTCAGTGACGGTACAGGAGGAATCTATGGGTCAGTGACAGTACAGGAGGAATCTATGGGTCAGTGTCAGTGACAGTACAGGAGGAATCTATGGGTCGGTGTCAGTGACGGTACAGGAGAAATCTATGGGTCAGTGTCAATGACAGTACAGCAGGAATCTATGGGTCAGTGTCAGTGACGGTAATGGAGGAATCTATGGGTCAGTGTCTGTCAGTGAGGGTACAGGAGGAATCTGTAGCTCAGTGTCAGTGACGGGACAGGAGGAATCTTTGGGTCGGTGTCAGTGAGAGTACAGGAGGAATCTCGGGGGACAGTGTCAGTGACGGTACAGGAGGAATCTATGGGTCAGTGTCAGTGACGGTACAGGAGGAATCTATGGGTCAGTGTCAGTGATGGTACAGGAGGAATCTATGGGTCAGTGTCAGTGACAGTACAGGAGGAATCTATGGGTCAATGTCAGTGATGGTACAGGAGGAATCTATGGGTCAGTGTCTGTGACAGTACAGGAGGAATCTATGGGTCAGTGTCAGTGACGGTACAGGAGGAATCTATGGGTCAGTGTCAGTGATGGTACAGGAGGAATCTATGGGTCAGTGTCAGTGACAGTACAGGAGGAATCTATGGGTCAGTGTCTGTGACAGTACAGGAGGAATCTATGGGTCAGTGTCTGACAGTACAGGAGGAATCTATGGGTCAGTGTCAGTGACAGTACAGGAGGAATCTATGGGTCAGTGTCAGTGACAGTTCAGGAGGAATCTATGGGTCAGTGTCAGTCACGGTACAGGAGGAATCTATCGGACAGTGTCTGTGACGGTACAGGAGGAATCTATGGGTGAGTGTCAGTGATGCTCCAGGATGAATCTATGGGTCAGTGTCAGTACAGGAGGAATCCATGGGTCAGTGTCAGTGACAGTACAGTAAAATCTATGGGTCAGTGTCAGTGACGGTACAGGAGGAAGCTATGGGTCAGTGTCAGTGACAGTACAGGAGGAATCTATGGGTCAGTGTCAGTGACAGTACAGGAGAAATCTATGGGTCAGTGTCAGTGACGGTACAGGAGGAATCTATGGGTCAGTGTCAGTGACGGTACAGGAGGAATCTATGGGTCAGTGTCTGTGACGGTACAGGAGGAATCTATGGGTCAGTGTCAGTGACGGTACAGGAGGAATCTATGGGTCAGTGTCAGTGACGGTACAGGAGGAATCTATGGGTCAGTGTCAGTGACGGTACAGGAGGAATCTATGGGTCAGTGTCTGTGACGGTACAGGAGGAATCTATGGGTCAGTGACGGTACAGGAGGACTCTATGGGTGATTGTCAGTGACAGTACAGGAGGAATCTATGGGTCAGTGTCAGTGACGGTACAGGAGGAATTTATGGGTCAGTGTCAGTTACAGTAGATGAGGAACCTATGGGTCAGTGTCATTGACATTACAGGAGGAATCTCTGGGTCAGTGTCAGTGACAGTATAGGAGGAATCTATGGGTCAGTGTCAGTGACCGTACAGGAGGAATCTATGGGTCAGTGTCAGTGATGGTACAGGAGGAATCTATGGGTCACTGACAGTACAGGAGGAATCTATGGGTCGGTGTCAGTGACGGTACAGGAGGAATCTATGGGTCAGTGTCAGTGACAGTACAGGAGGAATCTATGGGTCAGTGTCAGTGACAGTACAGGAGGAATCTATGGGTCAGTGTCAGTGAGTGTACAGGAGGAATCTACGGGTCAGTGTCAGTGACGGTAGAGGAGGAATCTATGGGTCAGTGTCAGTGACAGTAGAGGAGGAATCTATGGGTCAGTGTCATTGACATTACAGGAGGAATCTATGGGTCAGTGTCAGTGACAGTACAGGAGGAATCTATGAGTCAGTGTCAGTGACAGTACAGGAGGAATCTATGGGTCAGTTTCAGTGAAGTTAGAGGAGGAATCTATGGGTCAGTGTCAGTGACAGTACAGGAGGAATCTAGGTCAGTGTCAGTGACAGTACAGGAGGAATCTATGAGTCAGTGTCAGTGACGGTACAGGAGGAATCTATGGGTCAGTGTCAATGACAGTACAGCAGGAATCTATGGGTCAGTGTCAGTGACGGTACAGGAGGAATCTATGGGTCAGTGTCTGTCAGTGATGGTACAGGAGGAATCTGTAGGTCAGTGTCAGTGACGGGACAGGAGGAATCTTTGGGTCGGTGTCAGTGAGAGTACAGGAGGAATCTGTGGGTCAGTGTCAGTGACGGTAGAGGAGGAATCTATGGGTCAGTGTCAGTGACAGCACAGGAGGAATCTATGGGTAAGTATCTGTGACGGTACAGGAGGAATCTATGGGTCGGTGTCAGTGACAGTACAGGAGGAATCTATGGGTCAGTGTCTGTGACGGTACAGGAGGAATCTATGGGTCGGTGTCAGTGACAGTACAGGAAGAATCTATGGGTCAGTGTCAGTGACAGTACAGGAGGAATCTATGGGTCAGTGTCAGTGAAGGTAGAGGAGGAATCTATGGGTCAGTGTCAGTGACAGTACAGGAGGAATCTATGGGTCAGTGTCAGTGACGGTACTGGAGGAATCTATGGGTCAGTGTCAGTGACGGTACAGGAGGAATCTATCGGTCAGTGTCTGTGACGGAACAGGAGGAATCTATGGGTCAGTGTCAGTGAGAGTACAGGAGGAATCGATGGGTCAGTGTCAGTGACGGTACTGGAGGAATCTATGGGTCAGTGTCAGTGACAGTACAGGAGGAATCTATGGGTCAGTGTCAGTGACGATACAGGAGGAATCTATGGGTCAGTGTCTGTGACGGTAGAGGAGGAATCTATGGGTCAGTGTCAGTGACAGTAGAGGAGGAATCTATGGGTCAGTGTTAGTGACAGTACAGGAGGAATCTATGGGTCAGTGTCAGTCACGGTACAGGAGGATTCTATCGGTCAGTTTCTGTGACAGTACAGGAGGAATCTATGGGTGAGTGTCAGTGATGGTACAGGACGAATCTATGGGTCAGTGTCAGTGACGGTGCAGGAGGAATCTATGGGTCAGTGTCAGTGACAGTACAGGAGGAATCTATGGCTCAGTGTCAGTGACGCACAGGAGGAATCTATGGGTCAGTGTCAGTGACAGTACAGGAGGAATCTATGGGTCAGTGTCAGTGACGGTACAGGAGGAATCTATGGGTCAGTGTCAGTGACGGTACAGGAGGAATCTATGGGTCAGTGTCAGTGACAGTACAGGAGGAATCTATGGGTCAGTGTCAATGACGGTACAGGAGGAATCTATGGGTCAGTGTCAGTGACGGTACAGGAGGAATCTATGGGTCAGTGTCAGTCACGGTACAGGAGGAATCTATGGGTCAGTGTCAGTGACAGTACAGGATGAATCTATGGGTCAGTGTCAGTGATGGTACAGGAGGAATCTATGGGTCAGTGACAGTACAGGAGGAATCTATGGGTCAGTGTCAGTGATGGTACAGGAGGAATCTATGGGTCAGTGTCAGTGACGGTACAGGAGGAATCTATGGGTCAGTGTCAGTGTTAGTACAAGACGAATCTATGGGTCAGTTTCAGTGACAGTACAGGAGGAATCTATGCGTCTGTGTCAGTGACAGTACAAGACGAATCTATGGGTCAGTTTCAGTGACGGTACAGGAGGAATCTATGGGTCAGTGTCAGTGACAGCACAGGAGGAATCTATGGGTCAGTTTCAGTGACGGTACAGGAGGAATCTATGGGTCAGTGTCAGTGAGTGTACAGCAGGAATCTATGGGTCAGTGTCAGTGACGGTACAGGAGGAATTTATAGGTCAGTGTCAGTGAGGTACAGGAGGAATCTATGGGTCAGTGTCGGTGAGTGTACAGGAGGAATCTATGGGTCAGTGTCAGTGACTGTACAAGAGGAATCTATGGGTCAGTGTCAGTGACGATACAGGAGGAATCTTTGGGTCAGTGTCAGTCACGGTACAGGAGTAATCTATCAGTCAGTGTCTGTGACGGTACAGGAGGAATCTATGGGTCAGTGTCAGTGACAGTACAGGAGGAATCTATGGGTCAGTGTCAGTCACGGTACAGGAGTAATCTATCAGTCAGTGTCTGTGACGGTACAGAAGGAATCTATGGGTCAGTTTCAGTGACAGTACAGGAGGAATCTATGGGTCAGTGTCAGTGACGGTACTGGAGGAATCTATGGGTCAGTGTCAGTGACGGTACAGGAGGAATCTATGGGTCAGTGGCAGTCACGGTACAGGAGGAATCTATGGGTCAGTGTCAGTGACAGTACAGGAGGAATCTATGGGTCAGTGTCAGTGATTTTACAGGAGGAATCTATGGGTCAGTGTCAGTGTTAGTACAAGACGAATCTATGCGTCAGTTTCAGTGACAGTACAGGAGGAATCTATGGGTCAGTGTCAGTGAGTGTACAGCAGGAATCTATGGGTCAGTGTCAGTGACGGTACAGGAGGAATTTATAGGTCAGTGTCAGTGACGGTACAGGAGGAATCTATGGGTCAGTGTCAGTGAGTGTACAGGAGGAATCTATGGGTCAGTGTCAGTGACGGTACAAGAGGAATCTATGGGTCAGTGTCAGTGACGGTACAGGAGGAATCTATGGGTCAGTGTCTGTCAGTGATGGTACAGGAGGAATCTGTAGGTCAGTGTCAGTGACGGGACAGGAGGAATCTTTGGGTCGGTGTCAGTGAGAGTACAGGAGGAATCTGTGGGTCAGTGTCAGTGATGGTAGAGGAGGAATCTATGGGTCAGTGTCAGTGACGGTACAGGAGGAATCTATGGGTCAGTGTCAGTGACGGTACAGGAGGAATCTATGGGTCAGTGTCAGTCACGGTACAGGAGGAATCTATGGGTCAGTGTCAGTGACAGTACAGGATGAATCTATGGGTCAGTGTCAGTGATGGTACAGGAGGAATCTATGGGTCAGTGACAGTACAGGAGGAATCTATGGGTCAGTGTCAGTGATGGTACAGGAGGAATCTATGGGTCAGTGTCAGTGACGGTACAGGAGGAATCTATGGGTCAGTGTCAGTGTTAGTACAAGACGAATCTATGGGTCAGTTTCAGTGACAGTACAGGAGGAATCTATGCGTCTGTGTCAGTGACAGTACAAGACGAATCTATGGGTCAGTTTCAGTGACGGTACAGGAGGAATCTATGGGTCAGTGTCAGTGACAGCACAGGAGGAATCTATGGGTCAGTGTCAATGACGGTACAGGAGGAATCTATGGGTCAGTGTCAATGACGGTACAGGAGGAATCTATGGGTCAGTGTCAGTGACGGTACAGGAGGAATCTATGGGTCAGTGTCAGTCACGGTACAGGAGGAATCTATGGGTCAGTGTCAGTGACAGTACAGGATGAATCTATGGGTCAGTGTCAGTGATGGTACAGGAGGAATCTATGGGTCAGTGACAGTACAGGAGGAATCTATGGGTCAGTGTCAGTGATGGTACAGGAGGAATCTATGGGTCAGTGTCAGTGACGGTACAGGAGGAATCTATGGGTCAGTGTCAGTGTTAGTACAAGACGAATCTATGGGTCAGTTTCAGTGACAGTACAGGAGGAATCTATGCGTCTGTGTCAGTGACAGTACAAGACGAATCTATGGGTCAGTTTCAGTGACGGTACAGGAGGAATCTATGGGTCAGTGTCAGTGACAGCACAGGAGGAATCTATGGGTCAGTTTCAGTGACGGTACAGGAGGAATCTATGGGTCAGTGTCAGTGAGTGTACAGCAGGAATCTATGGGTCAGTGTCAGTGACGGTACAGGAGGAATTTATAGGTCAGTGTCAGTGAGGTACAGGAGGAATCTATGGGTCAGTGTCGGTGAGTGTACAGGAGGAATCTATGGGTCAGTGTCAGTGACTGTACAAGAGGAATCTATGGGTCAGTGTCAGTGACGATACAGGAGGAATCTTTGGGTCAGTGTCAGTCACGGTACAGGAGTAATCTATCAGTCAGTGTCTGTGACGGTACAGGAGGAATCTATGGGTCAGTGTCAGTGACAGTACAGGAGGAATCTATGGGTCAGTGTCAGTCACGGTACAGGAGTAATCTATCAGTCAGTGTCTGTGACGGTACAGAAGGAATCTATGGGTCAGTTTCAGTGACAGTACAGGAGGAATCTATGGGTCAGTGTCAGTGACGTTACTGGAGGAATTTATGGGTCAGTGTCAGTGACGGTACAGGAGGAATCTATGGGTCAGTGGCAGTCACGGTACAGGAGGAATCTATGGGTCAGTGTCAGTGACAGTACAGGAGGAATCTATGGGTCAGTGTCAGTGATTTTACAGGAGGAATCTATGGGTCAGTGTCAGTGTTAGTACAAGACGAATCTATGCGTCAGTTTCAGTGACAGTACAGGAGGAATCTATGGGTCAGTGTCAGTGAGTGTACAGCAGGAATCTATGGGTCAGTGTCAGTGACGGTACAGGAGGAATTTATAGGTCAGTGTCAGTGACGGTACAGGAGGAATCTATGGGTCAGTGTCAGTGAGTGTACAGCAGGAATCTATGGGTCAGTGTCAGTGACGGTACAGGAGGAATTTATAGGTCAGTGTCAGTGACGGTACAGGAGGAATCTATGGGTCAGTGTCAGTGAGTGTACAGGAGGAATCTATGGGTCAGTGTCAGTGACGGTACAAGAGGAATCTGTAGGTCAGTGTCAGTGACGGGACAGGAGGAATCTTTGGGTCGGTGTCAGTGAGAGTACAGGAGGAATCTGTGGGTCAGTGTCAGTGATGGTAGAGGAGGAATCTATGGGTCAGTGTCAGTGACGGTACAGGAGGAATCTATGGGTCAGTGTCAGTGACGGTACAGGAGGAATCTATGGGTCAGTGTAAGTCACGGTACAGGAGGAATCTATGGGTCAGTGTCAGTGACAGTACAGGATGAATCTATGGGTCAGTGTCAGTGATGGTACAGGAGGAATCTATGGGTCAGTGACAGTACAGGAGGAATCTATGGGTCAGTGTCAGTGATGGTACAGGAGGAATCTATGGGTCAGTGTCAGTGACGGTACAGGAGGAATCTATGGGTCAGTGTCAGTGTTAGTACAAGACGAATCTATGGGTCAGTTTCAGTGACAGTACAGGAGGAATCTATGCGTCTGTGTCAGTGACAGTACAAGACGAATCTATGGGTCAGTTTCAGTGACGGTACAGGAGGAATCTATGGGTCAGTGTCAGTGACAGCACAGGAGGAATCTATGGGTCAGTTTCAGTGACGGTACAGGAGGAATCTATGGGTCAGTGTCAGTGAGTGTACAGCAGGAATCTATGGGTCAGTGTCAGTGACGGTACAGGAGGAATTTATAGGTCAGTGTCAGTGAGGTACAGGAGGAATCTATGGGTCAGTGTCGGTGAGTGTACAGGAGGAATCTATGGGTCAGTGTCAGTGACTGTACAAGAGGAATCTATGGGTCAGTGTCAGTGACGATACAGGAGGAATCTTTGGGTCAGTGTCAGTCACGGTACAGGAGTAATCTATCAGTCAGTGTCTGTGACGGTACAGGAGGAATCTATGAGTCAGTGTCAGTGACAGTACAGGAGGAATCTATGGGTCAGTGTCAGTCACGGTACAGGAGTAATCTATCAGTCAGTGTCTGTGACGGTACAGAAGGAATCTATGGGTCAGTGTCAGTGACAGTACAGGAGGAATCTATGGGTCAGTGTCAGTGACGGTACAGGAGGAATCTATGGGTCAGTGTCAGTGACGGTACAGGAGGAATCTATGGGTCAGTGGCAGTCACGGTACAGGAGGAATCTATGGGTCAGTGACAGTGACAGTACAAGACGAATCTATGGGTCAGTTTCAGTGACGGTACAGGAGGAATCTATGGGTCAGTGTCCGTGACGGTAGAGGAGGAATCTATGGGTCAGTGTCAGTGACAGTACAGGAGGAATCTATGGGTCAGTGTCAGTGATGGTACAGGAGGAATCTATGGGTCAGTGTCTGTCAGTGACGGTACAGGAGGAATCTATGGGTCAGTGTCAGTGATTTTACAGGAGGAATCTATGGGTCAGTGTCAGTGTTAGTACAAGACGAATCTATGGGTCAGTTTCAGTGACAGTACAGGAGGAATCTACGCGTCAGTGTCAGTGACAGTACAAGACGAATCTATGGGTCAGTTTCAGTGACGGTACAGGAGGAATCTATGGGTCAGTGTCAGTGAGTGTACAGCAGGAATCTATGGGTCAGTGTCAGTGACGGTACAGGAGGAATTTATAGGTCAGTGTCAGTGACGGTACAGGAGGAATCTATGGGTCAGTGTCAGTGAGTGTACAGGAGGAATCTATGGGTCAGTGTCAGTGACGGTACAAGAGGAATCTATGGGTCAGTGTCAGTGACGGTACAGGAGGAATCTATGGGTCAGTGTCTGTCAGTGATGGTACAGGAGGAATCTGTAGGTCAGTGTCAGTGACGGGACAGGAGGAATCTTTGGGTCGGTGTCAGTGAGAGTACAGGAGGAATCTGTGGGTCAGTGTCTGTGACGGTAGAGGAGGAATCTATGGGTCAGTGTCAGTGACGGTACAGGAGGAATCTATGGGTCAGTGTCTGTGACGGTACAGGAGGAATCTATGGATCAGTGTCAGTGACAGTACAGGAGGAATCTATGGGTCAGTGTCAGTGAAGGTAGAGGAGGAATCTATGGGTCAGTGTCAGTGAGAGTACAGGAGGAATCTGTGGGTCAGTGTCAGTGACAGTACAGGAGGAATCTATGGGTCAGTGTCTGTGACGGTACAGGAGGAATCTATGGGTCAGTGTCAGTGACAGTACAGGAAGAATCTATGGATCAGTGTCAGTGACAGTACAGGAGGAATCTATGGGTCAGTGTCAGTGACGGTACTGGAGGAATCTATGGGTCAGTGTCAGTGACAGTACAGGAGGAATCTATGGGTCAGTGTCAGTGACGGTACTGGAGGAATCTATGGGTCAGTGTCAGTGACGGTACAGGAGGAATCTATCGGTCAGTGTCTGTGACGGTACAGGAGGAATCTATGGGTCAGTGTCAGTGAGAGTACAGGAGGAATCTATGGGTCAGTGTCAGTGACGGTACTGGAGGAATCTATGGGTCAGTGTCAGTGACAGTACAGGAGGAATCTATGGGTCAGTGTCAGTGACGGTACAGGAGGAATCTATGGGTCAGTGTTAGTGACAGTACAGGAGGAATCTATGGGTCAGTGTCAGTCACGGTACAGGAGGAATCTATCGGTCAGTTTCTGTGACAGTACAGGAGGAATCTATGGGTGAGTGTCAGTGATGGTACAGGACGAATCTATGGTTCAGTGTCAGTGACGGTACAGGAGGAATCTATGGGTCAGTGTCAGTGACAGTACAGGAGGAATCTATGGCTCAGTGTCAGTGACGCACAGGAGGAATCTATGGGTCAGTATCAGTGACAGTACAGGAGGAATCTATGGGTCAGTGTCAGTGACGGTACAGGAGGAATCTATGGGTCAGTGTCAGTGACGGTACAGGAGGAATCTATGGGTCAGTGTCAGTGACAGTACAGGAGGAATCTATGGGTCAGTGTCAATGACGGTACAGGAGGAATCTATGGGTCAGTGTCAGTGACAGTACAGGAGGAATCTATGGGTCAGTGTCAGTCACGGTACAGGAGGAATCTATGGGTCAGTGTCAGTGACAGTACAGGAGGAATCTATGGGTCAGTGTCAGTGATGGTACAGGAGGAATCTATGGGTCAGTGACAGTACAGGAGGAATCTATGGGTCAGTGTCAGTGATGGTACAGGAGGAATCTATGGGTCAGTGTCAGTGACGGTACAGGAGGAATCTATGGGTCAGTGTCAGTGTTAGTACAAGACGAATCTATGGGTCAGTTTCAGTGACGGTACAGGAGGAATCTATGGGTCCGTGTCAGTGAGTGTACAGCAGGAATCTATGGGTCAGTGTCAGTGACGGTACAGGAGGAATTTATAGGTCAGTGTCAGTGAGGTACAGGAGGAATCTATGGGTCAGTGTCGGTGAGTGTACAGGAGGAATCTATGGGTCAGTGTCAGTGACTGTACAAGAGGAATCTATGGGTCAGTGTCAGTGACGATACAGGAGGAATCTTTGGGTCAGTGTCAGTCACGGTACAGGAGTAATCTATCAGTCAGTTTCTGTGACGGTACAGGAGGAATCTATGGGTCAGTGTCAGTGACAGTACAGGAGGAATCTATGGGTCAGTGTCAGTCACGGTACAGGAGTAATCTATCAGTCAGTGTCTGTGACGGTACAGAAGGAATCTATGGGTCAGTGTCAGTGACAGTACAGGAGGAATCTATGGGTCAGTGTCAGTGACGGTACTGGAGGAATCTATGGGTCAGTGTCAGTGACGGTACAGGAGGAATCTATGGGTCAGTGGCAGTCACGGTACAGGAGGAATCTATGGGTCAGTGTCAGTGACAGTACAGGAGGAATCTATGGGTCAGTGTCAGTGATGGTACAGGAGGAATCTATGGGTCAGTGTCAGTGATGGTACAGGAGGAATCTATGGGTCAGTGTCAGTGTTAGTACAAGACGAATCTATGGGTCAGTTTCAGTGACAGTACAGGAGGAATCTACGCGTCAGTGTCAGTGACAGTACAAGACGAATCTATGGGTCAGTTTCAGTGACGGTACAGGAGGAATCTATGGGTCAGTGTCAGTGAGTGTACAGCAGGAATCTATGGGTCAGTGTCAGTGACGGTACAGGAGGAATTTATAGGTCAGTGTCAGTGACGGTACAGGAGGAATCTATGGGTCAGTGTCAGTGAGTGTACAGGAGGAATCTATGGGTCAGTGTCAGTGACGGTACAAGAGGAATCTATGGGTCAGTGTCAGTGACGGTACAGGAGGAATCTATGGGTCAGTGTCAGTCACGGTACAGGAGGAATCTATCGGTCAGTGTCTGTGACGGTACAGGAGGAATCTATGGGTCAGTGTCAGTGAGAGTACAGGAGGAATCTATGGGTCAGTGTCAGTGACGGTACTGGAGGAATCTATGGGTCAGTGTCAGTGACAGTACAGGAGGAATCTATGGGTCAGTGTCAGTGACGGTACAGGAGGAATCTATGGGTCAGTGTCAGTGACGATACAGAAGGAATCTATGGGTCAGTGTCAGTGACGGTAGAGGAGGAATCTATGGGTCAGTGTCAGTGACAGTAGAGGAGGAATCTATGGGTCAGTGTTAGTGACAGTACAGGAGGAATCTATGGGTCAGTGTCAGTCACGGTACAGGAGGAATCTATCGGTCAGTTTCTGTGACAGTACAGGAGGAATCTATGGGTGAGTGTCAGTGATGGTACAGGACGAATCTATGGGTCAGTGTCAGTGACGGTACAGGAGGAATCTATGGGTCAGTGTCAGTGACAGTACAGGAGGAATCTATTGCTCAGTGTCAGTGACGCACAGGAGGAATCTATGGGTCAGTGTCAGTGACAGTACAGGAGGAATCTATGGGTCAGTGTCAGTGACGCACAGGAGGAATCTATGGGTCAGTGTCAGTGACAGTACAGGGGGAATCTATGGGTCAGTGTCAGTGAACCTACAGGAGGAATCTATGGGTCAGTGTCAGTGACGGTACAGAAGGAATCTATGGGTCAGTGTCAGTGACGGTACAGAAGGAATCTATGAGTCAGTGTCAGTGACGGTACAGAAGGAATCTATGGGTCAGTGTCAGTGACGGTACAGGAGGAATCTACTGGTCAATGTCAGTGACGGTACAGGAGGAATCTATGGGTCAGTGTCAGTGATGGTACAGGAGGAATCTATGGGTCAGTGACAGTACAGGAGGAATCTATGGGTCAGTGTCTGTCAGTGACGGTACAGGAGGAATCTATGGGTCAGTGTCAATGATGGTACAAGACGAATCTATGGGTCAGTGTCAGTGACTGTACAAGAGGAATCTATGGGTCAGTGTCAGTGACGATACAGGAGGAATCTTTGGGTCAGTGTCAGTCACGGTACAGGAGTAATCTATCAGTCAGTTTCTGTGACGGTACAGGAGGAATCTATGGGTCAGTGTCAGTGACAGTACAGGAGGAATCTATGGGTCAGTGTCAGTCACGGTACAGGAGTAATCTATCAGTCAGTGTCTGTGACGGTACAGAAGGAATCTATGGGTCAGTGTCAGTGACAGTACAGGAGGAATCTATGGGTCAGTGTCAGTGACGGTACTGGAGGAATCTATGGGTCAGTGTCAGTGACGGTACAGGAGGAATCTATGGGTCAGTGGCAGTCACGGTACAGGAGGAATCTATGGGTCAGTGTCAGTGACAGTACAGGAGGAATCTATGAGTTAGTGTCAGTGACAGTACAGGAGGAATCTCTGGGTCAGTGTCAGTGATGGTACAGGAGGAATCTATGGGTCAGTGTCAGTGACGGTACAGGAGGAATTTATAGGTCAGTGTCAGTGAGGTACAGGAGGAATCTATGGGTCAGTGTCGGTGAGTGTACAGGAGGAATCTATGGGTCAGTGTCAGTGACTGTACAAGAGGAATCTATGGGTCAGTGTCAGTGACGATACAGGAGGAATCTTTGGGTCAGTGTCAGTCACGGTACAGGAGTAATCTATCAGTCAGTTTCTGTGACGGTACAGGAGGAATCTATGGGTCAGTGTCAGTGACAGTACAGGAGGAATCTATGGGTCAGTGTCAGTCACGGTACAGGAGTAATCTATCAGTCAGTGTCTGTGACGGTACAGAAGGAATCTATGGGTCAGTGTCAGTGACAGTACAGGAGGAATCTATGGGTCAGTGTCAGTGACGGTACTGGAGGAATCTATGGGTCAGTGTCAGTGACGGTACAGGAGGAATCTATGGGTCAGTGGCAGTCACGGTACAGGAGGAATCTATGGGTCAGTGTCAGTGACAGTACAGGAGGAATCTATGGGTCAGTGTCAGTGATGGTACAGGAGGAATCTATGGGTCAGTGTCAGTGATGGTACAGGAGGAATCTATGGGTCAGTGTCAGTGTTAGTACAAGACGAATCTATGGGTCAGTTTCAGTGACAGTACAGGAGGAATCTACGCGTCAGTGTCAGTGACAGTACAAGACGAATCTATGGGTCAGTTTCAGTGACGGTACAGGAGGAATCTATGGGTCAGTGTCAGTGAGTGTACAGCAGGAATCTATGGGTCAGTGTCAGTGACGGTACAGGAGGAATTTATAGGTCAGTGTCAGTGACGGTACAGGAGGAATCTATGGGTCAGTGTCAGTGAGTGTACAGGAGGAATCTATGGGTCAGTGTCAGTGACGGTACAAGAGGAATCTATGGGTCAGTGTCAGTGACGGTACAGGAGGAATCTATGGGTCAGTGTCAGTCACGGTACAGGAGGAATCTATCGGTCAGTGTCTGTGACGGTACAGGAGGAATCTATGGGTCAGTGTCAGTGAGAGTACAGGAGGAATCTATGGGTCAGTGTCAGTGACGGTACTGGAGGAATCTATGGGTCAGTGTCAGTGACAGTACAGGAGGAATCTATGGGTCAGTGTCAGTGACGGTACAGGAGGAATCTATGGGTCAGTGTCAGTGACGATACAGGAGGAATCTATGGGTCAGTGTCAGTGACGGTAGAGGAGGAATCTATGGGTCAGTGTCAGTGACAGTAGAGGAGGAATCTATGGGTCAGTGTTAGTGACAGTACAGGAGGAATCTATGGGTCAGTGTCAGTCACGGTACAGGAGGAATCTATCGGTCAGTTTCTGTGACAGTACAGGAGGAATCTATGGGTGAGTGTCAGTGATGGTACAGGACGAATCTATGGGTCAGTGTCAGTGACGGTACAGGAGGAATCTATGGGTCAGTGTCAGTGACAGTACAGGAGGAATCTATTGCTCAGTGTCAGTGACGCACAGGAGGAATCTATGGGTCAGTGTCAGTGACAGTACAGGAGGAATCTATGGGTCAGTGTCAGTGACGCACAGGAGGAATCTATGGGTCAGTGTCAGTGACAGTACAGGGGGAATCTATGGGTCAGTGTCAGTGAACCTACAGGAGGAATCTATGGGTCAGTGTCAGTGACGGTACAGAAGGAATCTATGGGTCAGTGTCAGTGACGGTACAGAAGGAATCTATGAGTCAGTGTCAGTGACGGTACAGAAGGAATCTATGGGTCAGTGTCAGTGACGGTACAGGAGGAATCTACTGGTCAATGTCAGTGACGGTACAGGAGGAATCTATGGGTCAGTGTCAGTGATGGTACAGGAGGAATCTATGGGTCAGTGACAGTACAGGAGGAATCTATGGGTCAGTGTCTGTCAGTGACGGTACAGGAGGAATCTATGGGTCAGTGTCAATGATGGTACAAGACGAATCTATGGGTCAGTGTCAGTGACTGTACAAGAGGAATCTATGGGTCAGTGTCAGTGACGATACAGGAGGAATCTTTGGGTCAGTGTCAGTCACGGTACAGGAGTAATCTATCAGTCAGTTTCTGTGACGGTACAGGAGGAATCTATGGGTCAGTGTCAGTGACAGTACAGGAGGAATCTATGGGTCAGTGTCAGTCACGGTACAGGAGTAATCTATCAGTCAGTGTCTGTGACGGTACAGAAGGAATCTATGGGTCAGTGTCAGTGACAGTACAGGAGGAATCTATGGGTCAGTGTCAGTGACGGTACTGGAGGAATCTATGGGTCAGTGTCAGTGACGGTACAGGAGGAATCTATGGGTCAGTGGCAGTCACGGTACAGGAGGAATCTATGGGTCAGTGTCAGTGACAGTACAGGAGGAATCTATGAGTTAGTGTCAGTGACAGTACAGGAGGAATCTCTGGGTCAGTGTCAGTGATGGTACAGGAGGAATCTATGGGTCAGTGTCAGTGATGGTACAGGAGGAATCTATGGGTCAGTGTCAGTGTTAGTACAAGACGAATCTATGGGTCAGTTTCAGTGACAGTACAGGAGGAATCTACGCGTCAGTGTCAGTGACAGTACAAGACGAATCTATGGGTCAGTTTCAGTGACGGTACAGGAGGAATCTATGGGTCAGTGTCAGTGAGTGTACAGCAGGAATCTATGGGTCAGTGTCAGTGACGGTACAGGAGGAATTTATAGGTCAGTGTCAGTGACGGTACAGGAGGAATCTATGGGTCAGTGTCAGTGAGTGTACAGGAGGAATCTATGGGTCAGTGTCAGTGACGGTACAAGAGGAATCTATGGGTCAGTGTCAGTGACGGTACAGGAGGAATCTATGTGTCAGTGTCAGTCACGGTACAGGAGGAATCTATCGGTCAGTGTCTGTGACGGTACAGGAGGAATCTATGGGTCAGTGTCAGTGAGAGTACAGGAGGAATCTATGGGTCAGTGTCAGTGACGGTACTGGAGGAATCTATGGGTCAGTGTCAGTGACAGTACAGGAGGAATCTATGGGTCAGTGTCAGTGACGGTACAGGAGGAATCTATGGGTCAGTGGCAGTCACGGTACAGGAGGAATCTATGGGTCAGTGTCAGTGACAGTACAGGAGGAATCTATGGGTCAGTGTCAGTGATGGTACAGGAGGAATCTATGGGTCAGTGTCAGTGATGGTACAGGAGGAATCTATGGGTCAGTGTCAGTGTTAGTACAAGACGAATCTATGGGTCAGTTTCAGTGACAGTACAGGAGGAATCTACGCGTCAGTGTCAGTGACAGTACAAGACGAATCTATGGGTCAGTTTCAGTGACGGTACAGGAGGAATCTATGGGTCAGTGTCAGTGAGTGTACAGCAGGAATCTATGGGTCAGTGTCAGTGACGGTACAGGAGGAATTTATAGGACAGTGTCAGTGACGGTACAGGAGGAATCTATGGGTCAGTGTCAGTGAGTGTACAGGAGGAATCTATGGGTCAGTGTCAGTGACGGTACAAGAGGAATCTATGGGTCAGTGTCAGTGACGGTACAGGAGGAATCTATGGGTCAGTGTCAGTCACGGTACAGGAGGAATCTATCGGTCAGTGTCTGTGATGTTACAGGAGGAATCTATGGGTCAGTGTCAGTGAGAGTACAGGAGGAATCTATGGGTCAGTGTCAGTGACGGTACTGGAGGAATCTATGGGTCAGTGTCAGTGACAGTACAGGAGGAATCTATGGGTCAGTGTCAGTGACGGTACAGGAGGAATCTATGGGTCAGTGTCAGTGACGATACAGGAGGAATCTATGGGTCAGTGTCAGTGACGGTAGAGGAGGAATCTATGGGTCAATGTCAGTGAAGGTACAGGAGGAATCTATGAGTCAGTGTCAGTGTTAGTACAAGACGAATCTATGGGTCAGTTTCAGTGACAGTACAGGAGGAATCTATGCGTCTGTGTCAGTGACAGTACAAGACGAATCTATGGGTCAGTTTCAGTGACGGTACAGGAGGAATCTATGGGTCAGTGTCAGTGAGTGTACAGCAGGAATCTATGGGTCAGTGTCAGTGACGGTACAGGAGGAATTTATAGGTCAGTGTCAGTGAGGTACAGGAGGAATCTATGGGTCAGTGTCGGTGAGTGTACAGGAGGAATCTATGGGTCAGTGTCAGTGACTGTACAAGAGGAATCTATGGGTCAGTGTCAGTGACGATACAGGAGGAATCTTTGGGTCAGTGTCAGTCACGGTACAGGAGTAATCTATCAGTCAGTTTCTGTGACGGTACAGGAGGAATCTATGGGTCAGTGTCAGTGACAGTACAGGAGGAATCTATGGGTCAGTGTCAGTCACGGTACAGGAGTAATCTATCAGTCAGTGTCTGTGACGGTACAGAAGGAATCTATGGGTCAGTGTCAGTGACAGTACAGGAGGAATCTATGGGTCAGTGTCAGTGACGGTACTGGAGGAATCTATGGGTCAGTGTCAGTGACGGTACAGGAGGAATCTATGGGTCAGTGGCAGTGATGGTACAGGAGGAATCTATGGGTCAGTGTCAGTGATGGTACAGGAGGAATCTATGGGTCAGTGTCAGTGTTAGTACAAGACGAATCTATGGGTCAGTTTCAGTGAAAGTACAGGAGGAATCTATGGGTCAGTGTCAGTGACGGTACAGGAGGAATCTATGGGTCAGTGTCAGTGACGATACAGGAGGAATCTATGGGTCAGTGTCAGTGACGGTAGAGGAGGAATCTATGGGTCAATGTCAGTGAAGGTACAGGAGGAATCTATGAGTCAGTGTCAGTGTTAGTACAAGACGAATCTATGGGTCAGTGTCAGTGACAGTACAGGAGGAATCTATGGGTCAGTGTCAGTGATGGTACAGGAGGAATCTATGGGTCAGTGTCAGTGATGGTACAGGAGGAATCTATGGGTCAGTGTCAGTGTTAGTACAAGACGAATCTATGGGTCAGTTTCAGTGACAGTACAGGAGGAATCTACGCGTCAGTGTCAGTGACAGTACAAGACGAATCTATGGGTCAGTTTCAGTGACGGTACAGGAGGAATCTATGGGTCAGTGTCAGTGAGTGTACAGCAGGAATCTATGGGTCAGTGTCAGTGACGGTACAGGAGGAATTTATAGGTCAGTGTCAGTGACGGTACAGGAGGAATCTATGGGTCAGTGTCAGTGAGTGTACAGGAGGAATCTATGGGTCAGTGTCAGTGACGGTACAAGAGGAATCTATGGGTCAGTGTCAGTGACGGTACAGGAGGAATCTATGGGTCAGTGTCAGTCACGGTACAGGAGGAATCTATCGGTCAGTGTCTGTGACGGTACAGGAGGAATCTATGGGTCAGTGTCAGTGAGAGTACAGGAGGAATCTATGGGTCAGTGTCAGTGACGGTACTGGAGGAATCTATGGGTCAGTGTCAGTGACAGTACAGGAGGAATCTATGGGTCAGTGTCAGTGACGGTACAGGAGGAATCTATGGGTCAGTGTCAGTGACGATACAGGAGGAATCTATGGGTCAGTGTCAGTGACGGTAGAGGAGGAATCTATGGGTCAGTGTCAGTGACAGTAGAGGAGGAATCTATGGGTCAGTGTTAGTGACAGTACAGGAGGAATCTATGGGTCAGTGTCAGTCACGGTACAGGAGGAATCTATCGGTCAGTTTCTGTGACAGTACAGGAGGAATCTATGGGTGAGTGTCAGTGATGGTACAGGACGAATCTATGGGTCAGTGTCAGTGACGGTACAGGAGGAATCTATGGGTCAGTGTCAGTGACAGTACAGGAGGAATCTATTGCTCAGTGTCAGTGACGCACAGGAGGAATCTATGGGTCAGTGTCAGTGACAGTACAGGAGGAATCTATGGGTCAGTGTCAGTGATGCACAGGAGGAATCTATGGGTCAGTGTCAGTGACAGTACAGGGGGAATCTATGGGTCAGTGTCAGTGAACCTACAGGAGGAATCTATGGGTCAGTGTCAGTGACGGTACAGAAGGAATCTATGGGTCAGTGTCAGTGACGGTACAGAAGGAATCTATGAGTCAGTGTCAGTGACGGTACAGAAGGAATCTATGGGTCAGTGTCAGTGACGGTACAGGAGGAATCTACTGGTCAATGTCAGTGACGGTACAGGAGGAATCTATGGGTCAGTGTCAGTGATGGTACAGGAGGAATCTATGGGTCAGTGACAGTACAGGAGGAATCTATGGGTCAGTGTCTGTCAGTGACGGTACAGGAGGAATCTATGGGTCAGTGTCAGTGATGGTACAAGACGAATCTATGGGTCAGTGTCAGTGACTGTACAAGAGGAATCTATGGGTCAGTGTCAGTGACGATACAGGAGGAATCTTTGGGTCAGTGTCAGTCACGGTACAGGAGTAATCTATCAGTCAGTTTCTGTGACGGTACAGGAGGAATCTATGGGTCAGTGTCAGTGACAGTACAGGAGGAATCTATGGGTCAGTGTCAGTCACGGTACAGGAGTAATCTATCAGTCAGTGTCTGTGACGGTACAGAAGGAATCTATGGGTCAGTGTCAGTGACAGTACAGGAGGAATCTATGGGTCAGTGTCAGTGACGGTACTGGAGGAATCTATGGGTCAGTGTCAGTGACGGTACAGGAGGAATCTATGGGTCAGTGGCAGTCACGGTACAGGAGGAATCTATGGGTCAGTGTCAGTGACAGTACAGGAGGAATCTATGAGTTAGTGTCAGTGACAGTACAGGAGGAATCTCTGGGTCAGTGTCAGTGATGGTACAGGAGGAATCTATGGGTCAGTGTCAGTGATGGTACAGGAGGAATCTATGGGTCAGTGTCAGTGTTAGTACAAGACGAATCTATGGGTCAGTTTCAGTGACAGTACAGGAGGAATCTACGCGTCAGTGTCAGTGACAGTACAAGACGAATCTATGGGTCAGTTTCAGTGACGGTACAGGAGGAATCTATGGGTCAGTGTCAGTGAGTGTACAGCAGGAATCTATGGGTCAGTGTCAGTGACGGTACAGGAGGAATTTATAGGTCAGTGTCAGTGACGGTACAGGAGGAATCTATGGGTCAGTGTCAGTGAGTGTACAGGAGGAATCTATGGGTCAGTGTCAGTGACGGTACAAGAGGAATCTATGGGTCAGTGTCAGTGACGGTACAGGAGGAATCTATGGGTCAGTGTCAGTCACGGTACAGGAGGAATCTATCGGTCAGTGTCTGTGACGGTACAGGAGGAATCTATGGGTCAGTGTCAGTGAGAGTACAGGAGGAATCTATGGGTCAGTGTCAGTGACGGTACTGGAGGAATCTATGGGTCAGTGTCAGTGACAGTACAGGAGGAATCTATGGGTCAGTGTCAGTGACGGTACAGGAGGAATCTATGGGTCAGTGGCAGTCACGGTACAGGAGGAATCTATGGGTCAGTGTCAGTGACAGTACAGGAGGAATCTATGGGTCAGTGTCAGTGATGGTACAGGAGGAATCTATGGGTCAGTGTCAGTGATGGTACAGGAGGAATCTATGGGTCAGTGTCAGTGTTAGTACAAGACGAATCTATGGGTCAGTTTCAGTGACAGTACAGGAGGAATCTACGCGTCAGTGTCAGTGACAGTACAAGACGAATCTATGGGTCAGTTTCAGTGACGGTACAGGAGGAATCTATGGGTCAGTGTCAGTGAGTGTACAGCAGGAATCTATGGGTCAGTGTCAGTGACGGTACAGGAGGAATTTATAGGACAGTGTCAGTGACGGTACAGGAGGAATCTATGGGTCAGTGTCAGTGAGTGTACAGGAGGAATCTATGGGTCAGTGTCAGTGACGGTACAAGAGGAATCTATGGGTCAGTGTCAGTGACGGTACAGGAGGAATCTATGGGTCAGTGTCAGTCACGGTACAGGAGGAATCTATCGGTCAGTGTCTGTGATGTTACAGGAGGAATCTATGGGTCAGTGTCAGTGAGAGTACAGGAGGAATCTATGGGTCAGTGTCAGTGACGGTACTGGAGGAATCTATGGGTCAGTGTCAGTGACAGTACAGGAGGAATCTATGGGTCAGTGTCAGTGACGGTACAGGAGGAATCTATGGGTCAGTGTCAGTGACGATACAGGAGGAATCTATGGGTCAGTGTCAGTGACGGTAGAGGAGGAATTTATAGGACAGTGTCAGTGACAGTACAGGAGGAATCTACGCGTCAGTGTCAGTGACAGTACAAGACGAATCTATGGGTCAGTTTCAGTGACGGTACAGGAGGAATCTATGGGTCAGTGTCAGTGAGTGTACAGCAGGAATCTATGGGTCAGTGTCAGTGACGGTACAGGAGGAATTTATAGGACAGTGTCAGTGACGGTACAGGAGGAATCTATGGGTCAGTGTCAGTGAGTGTACAGGAGGAATCTATGGGTCAGTGTCAGTGACGGTACAAGAGGAATCTATGGGTCAGTGTCAGTGACGGTACAGGAGGAATCTATGGGTCAGTGTCAGTCACGGTACAGGAGGAATCTATCGGTCAGTGTCTGTGATGTTACAGGAGGAATCTATGGGTCAGTGTCAGTGAGAGTACAGGAGGAATCTATGGGTCAGTGTCAGTGACGGTACTGGAGGAATCTATGGGTCAGTGTCAGTGACAGTACAGGAGGAATCTATGGGTCAGTGTCAGTGACGGTACAGGAGGAATCTATGGGTCAGTGTCAGTGACGATACAGGAGGAATCTATGGGTCAGTGTCAGTGACGGTAGAGGAGGAATCTATGGGTCAATGTCAGTGAAGGTACAGGAGGAATCTATGAGTCAGTGTCAGTGTTAGTACAAGACGAATCTATGGGTCAGTTTCAGTGACAGTACAGGAGGAATCTATGCGTCTGTGTCAGTGACAGTACAAGACGAATCTATGGGTCAGTTTCAGTGACGGTACAGGAGGAATCTATGGGTCAGTGTCAGTGAGTGTACAGCAGGAATCTATGGGTCAGTGTCAGTGACGGTACAGGAGGAATTTATAGGTCAGTGTCAGTGAGGTACAGGAGGAATCTATGGGTCAGTGTCGGTGAGTGTACAGGAGGAATCTATGGGTCAGTGTCAGTGACTGTACAAGAGGAATCTATGGGTCAGTGTCAGTGACGATACAGGAGGAATCTTTGGGTCAGTGTCAGTCACGGTACAGGAGTAATCTATCAGTCAGTTTCTGTGACGGTACAGGAGGAATCTATGGGTCAGTGTCAGTGACAGTACAGGAGGAATCTATGGGTCAGTGTCAGTCACGGTACAGGAGTAATCTATCAGTCAGTGTCTGTGACGGTACAGAAGGAATCTATGGGTCAGTGTCAGTGACAGTACAGGAGGAATCTATGGGTCAGTGTCAGTGACGGTACTGGAGGAATCTATGGGTCAGTGTCAGTGACGGTACAGGAGGAATCTATGGGTCAGTGGCAGTGATGGTACAGGAGGAATCTATGGGTCAGTGTCAGTGATGGTACAGGAGGAATCTATGGGTCAGTGTCAGTGTTAGTACAAGACGAATCTATGGGTCAGTTTCAGTGACAGTACAGGAGGAATCTATGGGTCAGTGTCAGTGACGGTACAGGAGGAATCTATGGGTCAGTGTCAGTGACGATACAGGAGGAATCTATGGGTCAGTGTCAGTGACGGTAGAGGAGGAATCTATGGGTCAATGTCAGTGAAGGTACAGGAGGAATCTATGAGTCAGTGTCAGTGTTAGTACAAGACGAATCTATGGGTCAGTTTCAGTGACAGTACAGGAGGAATCTATGCGTCTGTGTCAGTGACAGTACAAGACGAATCTATGGGTCAGTTTCAGTGACGGTACAGGAGGAATCTATGGGTCAGTGTCAGTGAGTGTACAGCAGGAATCTATGGGTCAGTGTCAGTGACGGTACAGGAGGAATTTATAGGTCAGTGTCAGTGAGGTACAGGAGGAATCTATGGGTCAGTGTCGGTGAGTGTACAGGAGGAATCTATGGGTCAGTGTCAGTGACTGTACAAGAGGAATCTATGGGTCAGTGTCAGTGACGATACAGGAGGAATCTTTGGGTCAGTGTCAGTCACGGTACAGGAGTAATCTATCAGTCAGTTTCTGTGACGGTACAGGAGGAATCTATGGGTCAGTGTCAGTGACAGTACAGGAGGAATCTATGGGTCAGTGTCAGTCACGGTACAGGAGTAATCTATCAGTCAGTGTCTGTGACGGTACAGAAGGAATCTATGGGTCAGTGTCAGTGACAGTACAGGAGGAATCTATGGGTCAGTGTCAGTGACGGTACTGGAGGAATCTATGGGTCAGTGTCAGTGACGGTACAGGAGGAATCTATGGGTCAGTGGCAGTCACGGTACAGGAGGAATCTATGGGTCAGTGTCAGTGACAGTACAGGAGGAATCTATGGGTCAGTGTCAGTGATGGTACAGGAGGAATCTATGGGTCAGTGTCAGTGATGGTACAGGAGGAATCTATGGGTCAGTGTCAGTGTTAGTACAAGACGAATCTATGGGTCAGTTTCAGTGACAGTACAGGAGGAATCTACGCGTCAGTGTCAGTGACAGTACAAGACGAATCTATGGGTCAGTTTCAGTGACGGTACAGGAGGAATCTATGGGTCAGTGTCAGTGAGTGTACAGCAGGAATCTATGGGTCAGTGTCAGTGACGGTACAGGAGGAATTTATAGGTCAGTGTCAGTGACGGTACAGGAGGAATCTATGGGTCAGTGTCAGTGAGTGTACAGGAGGAATCTATGGGTCAGTGTCAGTGACGGTACAAGAGGAATCTATGGGTCAGTGTCAGTGACGGTACAGGAGGAATCTATGGGTCAGTGTCAGTCACGGTACAGGAGGAATCTATCGGTCAGTGTCTGTGACGGTACAGGAGGAATCTATGGGTCAGTGTCAGTGAGAGTACAGGAGGAATCTATGGGTCAGTGTCAGTGACGGTACTGGAGGAATCTATGGGTCAGTGTCAGTGACAGTACAGGAGGAATCTATGGGTCAGTGTCAGTGACGGTACAGGAGGAATCTATGGGTCAGTGTCAGTGACGATACAGGAGGAATCTATGGGTCAGTGTCAGTGACGGTAGAGGAGGAATCTATGGGTCAGTGTCAGTGACAGTAGAGGAGGAATCTATGGGTCAGTGTTAGTGACAGTACAGGAGGAATCTATGGGTCAGTGTCAGTCACGGTACAGGAGTAATCTATCAGTCAGTGTCTGTGACGGTACAGAAGGAATCTATGGGTCAGTGTCAGTGACAGTACAGGAGGAATCTATGGGTCAGTGTCAGTGATGGTACAGGACGAATCTATGGGTCAGTGTCAGTGACGGTACAGGAGGAATCTATGGGTCAGTGTCAGTGACAGTACAGGAGGAATCTATTGCTCAGTGTCAGTGACGCACAGGAGGAATCTATGGGTCAGTGTCAGTGACAGTACAGGAGGAATCTATGGGTCAGTGTCAGTGACGCACAGGAGGAATCTATGGGTCAGTGTCAGTGACAGTACAGGGGGAATCTATGGGCCAGTGTCAGTGAACCTATAGGAGGAATCTATGGGTCAGTGTCAGTGACGGTACAGAAGGAATCTATGGGTCAGTGTCAGTGACGGTACAGAAGGAATCTATGAGTCAGTGTCAGTGACGGTACAGAAGGAATCTATGGGTCAGTGTCAGTGACGGTACAGGAGGAATCTACTGGTCAGTGTCAGTGACGGTACAGGAGGAATCTATGGGTCAGTGTCAGTGATGGTACAGGAGGAATCTATGGGTCAGTGTCAGTGACAGTACAGGAGGAATCTATGGGTCAGTGTCAGTGATGGTACAGGAGGAATCTATGGGTCAGTGACAGTACAGGAGCAATCTATGGGTCAGTGTCTGTCAGTGACGGTACAGGAGGAATCTATGGGTCAGTGTCAGTGATGGTACAAGACGAATCTATGGGTCAGTGTCAGTGACTGTACAAGAGGAATCTATGGGTCAGTGTCAGTGACGATACAGGAGGAATATTTGGGTCAGTGTCAGTCACGGTACAGGAGTAATCTATCAGTCAGTTTCTGTGACGGTACAGGAGGAATCTATGGGTCAGTGTCAGTGACAGTACAGGAGGAATCTATGGGTCAGTGTCAGTCACGGTACAGGAGTAATCTATCAGTCAGTGTCTGTGACGGTACAGAAGGAATCTATGGGTCAGTGTCAGTGACAGTACAGGAGGAATCTATGGGTCAGTGTCAGTGACGGTACTGGAGGAATCTATGGGTCAGTGTCAGTGACGGTACAGGAGGAATCTATGGGTCAGTGGCAGTCACGGTACAGGAGGAATCTATGGGTCAGTGTCAGTGACAGTACAGGAGGAATCTATGGGTCAGTGTCAGTGATGGTACAGGAGGAATCTATGGGTCAGTGTCAGTGATGGTACAGGAGGAATCTATGGGTCAGTGTCAGTGTTAGTACAAGACGAATCTATGGGTCAGTTTCAGTGACAGTACAGGAGGAATCTACGCGTCAGTGTCAGTGACAGTACAAGACGAATCTATGGGTCAGTTTCAGTGACGGTACAGGAGGAATCTATGGGTCAGTGTCAGTGAGTGTACAGCAGGAATCTATGGGTCAGTGTCAGTGACGGTACAGGAGGAATTTATAGGTCAGTGTCAGTGACGGTACAGGAGGAATCTATGGGTCAGTGTCAGTGAGTGTACAGGAGGAATCTATGGGTCAGTGTCAGTGACGGTACAAGAGGAATCTATGGGTCAGTGTCAGTGACGGTACAGGAGGAATCTATGGGTCAGTGTCAGTCACGGTACAGGAGGAATCTATCGGTCAGTGTCTGTGATGTTACAGGAGGAATCTATGGGTCAGTGTCAGTGAGAGTACAGGAGGAATCTATGGGTCAGTGTCAGTGACGGTACTGGAGGAATCTATGGGTCAGTGTCAGTGACAGTACAGGAGGAATCTATGGGTCAGTGTCAGTGACGGTACAGGAGGAATCTATGGGTCAGTGTCAGTGACGATACAGGAGGAATCTATGGGTCAGTGTCAGTGACGGTAGAGGAGGAATCTATGGGTCAGTGTCAGTGACAGTACAGGAGGAATCTATGGGTCAGTGTCAGTCACGGTGCAGGAGGAATCTATCGGTCAGTTTCTGTGACAGTACAGGAGGAATCTATGGGTGAGTGTCAGTGATGGTACAGGAGGAATCTATGGGTCAGTGTTAGTGACAGTACAGGAGGAATCTATGGGTCAGTGTCAGTGACGGTACAGGAGGAATCTATGGGTCAGTGTTAGTGACAGTACAGGAGGAATCTATGGGTCAGTGTCAGTCACGGTACAGGAGGAATCTATCGGTCAGTTTCTGTGACAGTACAGGAGGAATCTATGGGTGAGTGTCAGTGATGGTACAGGACGAATCTATGGGTCAGTGTCAGTGACGGTACAGGAGGAATCTATGGGTCAGTGTCAGTGACAGTACAGGAGGAATCTATGGGTCAGTGTCAGTGACGCACAGGAGGAATCTATGGGTCAGTGTCAGTGACAGTACAGGAGGAATCTATGGGTCAGTGTCAGTGACGCACAGGAGGAATCTATGGGTCAGTGTCAGTGACAGTACAGGGGGAATCTATGGGTCAGTGTCAGTGAACCTACAGGAGGAATCTATAGGTCAGTGTCAGTGACGGTACAGAAGGAATCTATGGGTCAGTGTCAGTGACGGTACAGAAGGAATCTATGAGTCAGTGTCAGTGACGGTACAGAAGGAATCTATGGGTCAGTGTCAGTGACGGTACAGGAGGAATCTACTGGTCAGTGTCAGTGACGGTACAGGAGGAATCTATGGGTCAGTGTCAGTGATGGTATAGGAGGAATCTATGGGTCAGTTTCAGTGACAGTACAGGAGGAATCTATGGGTCAGTGTCAGTGATGGTACAGGAGGAATCTATGGGTCAGTGACAGTACAGGAGGAATCTATGGGTCAGTGTCTGTCAGTGACGGTACAGGAGGAATCTATGGGTCAGTGTCAGTGATGGTACAAGACGAATCTATGGGTCAGTTTCAGTGACAGTACAGGAGGAATCTACGCGTCAGTGTCAGTGAGTGTACAGCAGGAATCTATGGGTCAGTGTCAGTGAGTGTACAGGAGGAATCTGTGGGTCAGTGTCAGTCACGGTACAGGAGGAATCTGTGGGTCAGTGTCAGTGAGTGTACAGGAGGAATCTATGGGTCAGCGTCAGTCACGGTACAGGAGGAATCTATGGGTCAGTGTCAGTGACAGTACAGGAGGAATCTATGGGTCAGTGTTAGTGACAGTACAGGAGGAATCTATGGGTCAGTGTCAGTGACAGTACAGGGGGAATCTATGGGTCAGTGTCAGTGACAGTACAGGAGGAATCTATAGGTCAGTGTCAGTAACGGTACAGAAGGAATCTATGGGTCAGTGTCAGTGACGGTACAGGAGGAATCTATGGGTCAGTGTCAGTGAGTGTACAGCAGGAATCTATGGGTCAGTGTCAGTCACGGTACAGGAGGAATCTATGGGTCAGTGTCAGTGACAGTACAGGAGGAATCTATGGGTCAGTGTTAGTGACAGTACAGGAGGAATCTATGGGTCAGTGTCAGTGACAGTACATGGGGAATCTATGGGTCAGTGTCAGTGACAGTACAGGAGGAATCTATGGGTCAGTGTCAGTGACAGTACATGGGGAATCTATGGGTCAGTGTCAGTGACAGTACAGGAGGAATCAATAGGTCAGTGTCAGTGACGGTACAGAAGGAATCTATGGGTCAGTGTCAGTGACGGTACAGGAGGAATCTACTGGTCAGTGTCAGTGACGGTACAAGAGGAATCTATGGGTCAATGTCAGTGACAGTACAGGATGAATCTATGGGTCAGTGTCTGTCAGTGACGGTACAGGAGGAATCTATTGGTCAGTTGTTCGCAGTCAAGACTATAACCAGCTCCATAACTGGTGCTGCACAAGAAGCGGAAAAAAACGAGCTGATAGATACTGGGGCTTGAAGGGTTAAATTATGACAACAGTTTGCACCAATGTGGATTGTATTCCCCTGCGTTTAGATGATGAAGAGTGATCTAGTTGAGGCGTTCAAAAGTATAAAAATACTTGATAGGGTAGAAAAAGAAAATCTATTTCCTCTGGTGGGGAATCTACAACAAGAGGGCATAACCTTAAAATGAGAGCTAGGCCATTCAGGAGTGAAATCAGGAAACTATTTTTCACACAAAGAGTAGTGGAACTCTGGAGCTCCCTCCCCCAATGGATGCTGGGGGCCAGTTGGAGCTTTCAAGACTGAGGGTGATAGATTTTTGTTCGGTAAGGGTATCAAGGGATATGGAGCAAAGGTGGTTAAATGGCGTTGAGCTACAGATTAGCAATGACCTGAGTGAATGGCGGAACAGGCTCAAGCGGCTGTATAGCCTACTCCTCTTCCTATGTAAAGAGTAAAACAAAACTTTTTTTGAGTATATGCAGCAACTGTGCTTGTATGGCTCTGTGCATATATGAGTGTGAGTGTCTGTGCATCCGCGTGGTTCTCTGTACATGTGTGATTGTGCCTGTGTGTGCGTATGTATGCAAGTGTGTGTGTGTGTGTGTATGTGTTTCTTTTATTCATTTATGGGATGTGGGCGTCGCTGGCAAGGCCAGCATTTATTGCCCATCCCTAGTTGACCTTGAGAAGGTGGTGGTGAGCTGCCTTCTTCAACCGCTGCAGTCCGTATGGTGAAGGTACTCCCACAGTGCTGTTAGGGAGGGAGTTCTAGTGTTTTGACCCAGCGACGATGAAGGAACGGCGATATACTTCCAAGTCAGGATGGTGTGTGACTTGGAGGGGAACTTGCAGGTGGTGGTGTTCCCATGCGCCTGCCGCCCTTGTCCTAGGTGGTAGAGGCCATGGGTTTGGGAGGTGCTGTCGAAGAAGCCTTGGCGAGTTGCTGCAGTGCATCTTGTCGGTGGTACACACTGCAGACACGTTGGTGGGAAGGAAAGTTTAAGGTGGTGGATGGGCGTGCAGTTCAAGCGGGCTGCTTTGTCCAGGATGGTGTCGCGCTTCTTGAGTGTTGTTGGAGCTGCACTCGTCCAGGCAAGTGGAGAGTATTCCATCACACTCCTGACTTGTGTCTTGTGGGTGGAAAGGCTTTGGGAAGTCAGGAGGTGAGACACTCGCCACAGAATATTGAGCCTCTGACCTGCTCTTGTAGCCACAGTATTTATGTGGCTGGTCCAGTTAAATTTCTGGTCAATGGTGACCTGACTCCCCCCCCCAGGATCCCAGGATGTTGATAGTGGGTGATTTGATGATGGTAATGCCATTGAATGTCAAGGGGAGGTGGTTAGACGCTTTCCTGTTGGAGATAGTCATTGCCTGGCACTTGTGTGATGTGAATGTTACCTGCCACTTATCAGTCCAAACCTGGAAGTCGTCCAACTCCTGCAGCATGTGGGCATGGACTGCTTCATTATCTGAGGAGTTGTGAATGGTGCTGAACACTGTGCAATCATCAGCGAACATCCCCACTTCTGACCTTATGATGGAGAGAAGGTCATTGATGAAGCAGCAGAAGATGGTTGGGCCTAGGACCAGTGTTCCCTTTCATGTTTTTTGTATGTGTGGCCCCTATAAGGAGCTGTGCAGCCCATTCAAAATAACACACATGCACGGTTTTTCCCATTTAAAAGCTGGTAAGCCGCTATGCGGGAGCTCCAGAACGCTGCGCGGCTGCGCAGCTTAATGGAAACATTGCCGAGGACACTGCCCCGAGGAACTCCTGCAGCGATCCTGCACCACAGCCATCTTCCTTTGTGCTAGGTATGATTCCAGCCAGTGGAGCGTTTTCCCCCCGATTCCCACTGACTTCAGTTTTACTAGTGTTCCTTGATGCCACACTTGGTCAAATGTTGCCTTGATGTCAAGAGCAGTCACTCTCACCTCACCTCTGGAATTCAGCTCTTTTGTCCATGTTTCAACCAAGGCTGTAATGAGGTCGGGTGCCGGGTGTTCTTGGCAGAACCCAAACTGAGCATTGGTGAGCAGGTTATTGGTGAGTAAGTGCCGCTTGATAGGACTGTCAACGACACCTTCCATCATTTTGCTGATGATTGAGAGTAGACTGATGGGGCGGTAATTGGCCGGGTTGGATTTGTCCTGCTTTTTGTGGACAGGACATACCTGGGCACTCTTCCACTTTGTCGGGTAGATGCCAGTGTTGTAGTTGTACTGGAAGAGCTAAGCTAGAGGTGCGGCTAGTTCTAGAGCACAAGTCTTCAGCACGACAGCTAGGATGTTGTCAGGGCCCATAGCCTTTGCTGTATCCAGTGCACTCAGCCGTTTCTTGATATCACGTGGAGTGAATCAAATTGGCTGAAGACTGGCTTCTGTGATGATGGGGACCTCAGGAGGAGGCCGAGATGGATCATTCACGATGCACTTTTGTCTGAAGATGGTTGCCAACGCTTCAGACTTGTCTTTTGTACTCATGTGCTGGGCTCCACCATCATTCAGGATGGGGATGTTCATGGAGCCTCCTCCTCCCGTTAGTTGTTTAATTGTCCACCACCATTCACAACTGGATGTGGCAGGTCAGCAGAGCTTTGATCTGATCTGTTGATTGTGGGATTGCTTAGCTCTATAGCATGCTGCTTCCGCTGTTTGAATGCATGTAGTCCTGTGTTGTAGCTTCATCAGGTTGGCACCTAATTTCCAGGTATACCTGATGCTGCTCCTGGCATGCTCTTCTACACTGCGCATTGAATCAGAGTTGGTTGCCTGGCTTGATGGTAATGGTAGAGTGAGGGATATGGCTCTACTTGATAGGATAAAAATTGATAAAGAGGGGGTATTAGAAAGGCTGGCTGCACTTAAAGTAGATAAATCACCAGGAGCGAATGGGATGCATCCTAGGATGCTGAGGGAATTGAGGGAGGAAATCGCGGAGATACTGGCCATAATATTCCAATCCTCCTTAGATACGGGGGTGGTGCCAGAGGACTGGAGAATTGCAAATGTTACACCATTGTTCAAAAAAGGGTGTAAAGATAAACCCAGCAACTACAGGCCAGTCAGTAATCAAGGACAAAATTAACAGTCACTTGGACAAGTGTGGATTGATTAAGGAAAGCCAGCACGGATTTGTTAAAGGCAAATCGTGTTTAACTAACTTGATTGAGTTCTTTGATGAGGTAACAGAGAGGGTTGATGAGGGTAACGCAGTTGGCGTAGTGTACGTGGATTTCCAAAAGGCGTTCGACAAAGTGCCACATAATAAGCTTGCCAGCAAAGTTGAAGCCCATGGAATAAAAGGGACAGTGGCAGCATAGATATGGAATTGGCTAAGTGACAGGAAACAGAGCGTAGTAGTGAACGGTTGTTTTTCAGACTGGAGGAAGGTATACAGTGGTGTTCCCCAGGGGTTCCACCAGAGGTTGGTTCTAGAACCACTGCTTTTCTTGATATATATTAATGACTTGGATGTGGGTGTACAGGACACAATTTCAAAATTTGCAGATGACACAAAACTTGGAAGTATAGTGAACAGTGAGGAGGAGAGTGATAGACTTCAGGAAGACATAGACAGGCTGGTGAAATGGGCGGACACGTGGCAGATAAAATTTAACGCAGAAAAGTGTGAAGTGATACATTTTGATAGGAAGAACGAGGAGAGGACATATAAACTAGAGGGTACAATCCTGAAAGCGGGTGCACGAACAGAGAGACCTGGGTGTACGTGTGCACAAATCGTTCAAGGTGGCAGGGCAGGTTGAGAAAGCAGTTAAAAAGGCTTACGGGATCCTGGGCTTCAAAATAGAGGTGTAGAGTACAAAAGTGTGGAAATTATGATGAACCTGTATAAAACACTGGTTTGGCCCCAACTGGAGTATTGTGTCCAATTCTGGGCACCACACTTTAGGAAGGATGTGAAGGCCTTAGAGAGGGTGCAGAAAAGATTTACGAGAATGATTCCAGGAATGAGGGACTTCAGTTACGTTGATAGACTGGAGAAGCTGGGATTGTTCTCCTTGGAGCAGAGAAGATTGAGAGGAGATTTGATAGAGGTGTTCAAAATCATGAGGGGTCTGGATAGAGTAGATAGAGGGAAACTGTTCCCATTAGCAGAAGGGTCGAGAACCAGAGGACACAGATTTAAGGTGATTGTCAAAAGAACCAAAGGCGACATAAGGAAAAACTTTTTTACGCAGCGAGTGGTTAGCATTTGGAATGCACTGCCTGAAAGGGTGGTGGAGGCAGACTCAATCATGGCTTTCAAAAGGGAGTTGGATATGTATCTGAAGGAAAGAAATTTGCAGGACTATGGGGAAAGGGCGGGGAGTGGGACTAGCTGAAGTGCTCTTGCAGAGAGCCGGCCCGGGCTCGACGGGCCGAATGGCCTTCTTCCGTGCTGTAACCATTCTATGATTCTATGCCGGGCCATGAGGTTACAGATTGTGGTGGAATACAATTCTGTTGCTGCTGATGGCCCACAGCGCCTCATGGATGCCCAGTTTTGAGCTGCTAGATCTGTTCTGAATCTATCCTATTTGGCACGGTGGTAGTGCCACACAACACGATGGAGTGTGTTCTCAGTGTGAAGCTGGGACTTCGTCTCCACAAGGACGATGTGGTGGTCACTCCTGCCAATACTGTCTGTGACAAGTAGATTGGTGAGGACGAGGTCAAGTAGACTTTTCCCTCATGTTGGTTCTCTCACCACCTGTCGCAGGCCCAGACTGGCAGCTATGTCCTTCAGGACTCGACCAGCTTGGTCAGTAGTGGTGCTACCGAACCACTCTTGGTGATGGACATTGAAGTCCCCCACCCAGGGTAAATTCTGTGCCCTTGCTACCCTCAGTGCTTCTTCCAAGTGGCGTTCAACATGGAGGAGTACTGATTCACCCCCTACACTGTCCCATTAAACACTCCCAGGGCAGGTACAGCCGGGGTTAGATACAGAGTAAAGCTCCCTCTACAATGCCCCATCAAACACTCCCAGGGTCGGTGGTAATTAGCAGGAGGTTTCTTTGCCCATATTTGACCTGATGCCATGAGACTTCATGGATCCAGAGTCAGTGTTGACGACTCCCAGGGCCACTTCGTCATGACTGTATACCACTGTGCCACCACCTCTGTCCTGCCGGTGGGAAAGGACATACCCAGGGATGGTGATGGAGGAGTCTGGGACGTTGGTTGAAAGGTATGATTCTGTGAGTATGACTGCGGTCAGGCTGTTGGTTGCCTGGTCTGTGGGACAGCTCTCCCAATTTTGGCACAAGTCCCCAGATGTTAATGAGGAGGACTTTGCAGGGTTTGCCTTTGTCGTGTCCGAATCTGGTGCCTCGGTCTATGCCGGGTGATCCATCTGCTTTTATTCTTATTATACCTTTTTGTAGCGGTTGGATACAACTGAGTGGCTTGCTAGGCCATTTCAGTTCAGAATCAACCACGTTGCTGTGGGTGTGGAGTCACATATAGGCCAGATGGGGAAAGGACTGCAGGTTTCCTAAAGGACATTAGTGAACCAGTCAGGTTTTTACAACAATCCGGCAGTTTCATGGTCACCATTACTGATACAACTTTTTATTCCAGATTTAATTAATTTATTGAATTCAAATTGGTGGGATTAGTCCAGGGCTGTGGATTACTAGTCCAGTAACATAATCACAATGCTACATGTGCATGCGTGTTCTCTGTGCGTGTGTGCCGTTTACAATCAGTATTTTAATTATACTCAGTTGAATTATTCCTGGGACAGCTTCTGACCGTTGGGCTACTGTGGACGGGATTGAGCAGGGATCCCAGCTCTAGAGGGCACTCGCCTGTTATGCTTCTGTGATGTGTTGAGTGCAGTACATTAACTCCTCAGTGATACAGAATGCGAAGGTGGTGCCGTTTCCTTTGCTTTAGAACCGTGCACTGAGAATGTACGCTAAGTTAATGAGGTATTACATAGGATTACACAGGATATACGGCACAATTCGTCCCAACCAGTCCATGCCGGCGTTTATGCTCCACTCGAGCCTCCTCCCGTCTTTCCTCATCTAACTCTATCAGCATAACCCTTCTATTCTCTTCACCCTCATATGCTTGTCTAGCCTCCCCTTAAATGCATCTATACGATTCGCTTCAACCACTCCCTGCGGTAGCGAGTTCCACATTCTCACCACTCATTGGGTAAAGAAGTTTCTTCTGAATTCCCTATTTGATTTCTTGGTGACTATCTTATATTGATGGCCTTTAGTTATGCTCTTCCCCACAAGTGGAAACATTCTCTCTGTATCCACTCTACAAAACCTTTCATAATTTTAAAGACCTCTATTAGGTCACCCGTCAGCCTTCTCTTTTCAAGAGAAAAGAGACCCAGCCTGTTCATCCTTTCCTGATAGGTATATCCTTGCAGTTCTGGTATCATCCTTGTAAATCTTTTTTGCACCCTCTCCTGTGCCTCTATATCCTTTTTATAATATGGCGAGCAGACCTGTACGCAGTAGCACTGATGAAGGAGCTCGACCCAATCTGTCTTTTATCTTTCAGATGCTGCACGATCTGCTGTGTATTTCCAGCATTCAGTAGTTTTCCTTTAATCTCTGCTGGTTTCCTAACTCCTCGCTTAAGATATGACAAAAAAACTTTCAGAGGTAAAACACTGAACTGTTTCATATTTTAGCACAGTACAGCTAAAACATGCAGTGTTTCATTCATTGCCAACATCCCTACAAGAATCCTGCCAATGTTCTCTTGCTCGTTCCCTTTCGCAAGGCACCCAATCAACACCATTAGTGGAAATGTCTTTGAGATCACCTTAAACACCATTAAGCAGCTTCCTCGTTCATGCTTCAGCTGCTCAAGCTGTGGCCGTTGATTTGAGAAGATCATCAGAGCTCTCCATCACTCCCAGTCACTTGGACCAAATTCACTCTGATTCTCAAGGCTGGCAGTCTCATTCTCGGGGGAGGGGGTTACCAGTCCAATTCTCGGGGGTGGGGGGGAGGGGGGCGGCGGCTGTCGTTGGGTAAAGGTGGCTGCAGTCTTATTCTCTGGCAGCTACTGGTCCTGTTCTTGGGAGGGGGTTGAGGGGTAGGGAGGGGGTTGAGTGGTAGGGAGGAGGTTGAGGGGTAGGGAGGGGGTTGAGGGATAGGGAGGAGGTTGAGGGATAGGGAGGGGGTTGTGGGGTAGGGAGGGGGTTGAGGGGTAGGGAGGAGGTTGAGGGGTAGGGAGGAGGTTGAGGGGTAGGGAGGGGATTGTGGGGTAGGGAGGAGGTTGAGGAGTAGGGAGGAGGTTGAGGGGTAGGGAGGGGATTGAGGATAGGGAGGAGGTTGAGGGGTAGGGAGGGGGTTGAGGGGTAGGGAGGAGGTTGAGGGATAGGGAGGAGGTTAAGGGGTAGGGAGGGGATTGAGGATAGGGAGGAGGTTGAGGGGGTAGGGAGGAGGGTTGTGGGGTAGGGAGGGGATTGAGGATAGGGAGGAGGTTGAGGGGTAGGGAGGAGGTTGAGGGATAGGGAGGAGGTTGAGGGGTAGGGAGGAGGTTGAGGGGTAGGGAGGGGGTTGAGGGGTAGGGAGGAGGTTGAGGGGTAGGGAGGAGGTTGAGGGATAGGAGGAGGTTGAGGGATAGGGAGGAGGTTGAGGGGTAGGGAGGGGGTTGAGGGGTAGGGAGGAGGTTGAGGGGTAGGGAGGGGGTTGAGGGGTAGGGAGGAGGTTGAGGGGTAGGGAGGAGGTTGAGGGGTAGGGAGTGGGTTGAGGGGTAGGGAGGAGGTTGAGGGGTAGGGAGGAGGTTGAGGGGTAGGGAGGGGGTTGAGGGGTAGGGAGGAGGTTGAGGGGTAGGGAGGGGGTTGAGGGGTAGGGAGGGGGTTGAGTGGTAGGGAGGGGGTTGTGGGGTAGGGAGGGGGTTGTGGGGTAGGGAGGAGGTTGAGGGGTAGGGAGGGGGTTGAGTGGTAGGGAGGTGGTTGTGGGGTAGGGAGGGGGTTGAGGGGTACGGAGGGGGTTGAGGGGTAGGGAGGGGGTTGAGGGGTAGGGAGGGGGTTGAGGGGTAGGGAGGGGGTTGTGGGGTAGGGAGGGGGTTGAGGGGTAGGGAGGGGATTGAGGGGTAGGGAGGGGGTTGAGGGGTAGGGAGGGGGTTGAGGGGTAGGGAGGGGGTTGAGGGGTAGGGAGGGGGTTGAGGGGTAGGGAGGGGGTTGAGGGGTAGGGAGGGGGTTGAGGGGTAGGGAGGGGGTTGAGGGGTAGGGAGGGGGTTGAGGGGTAGGGAGGGGGTTGAGCGGTAGGGAGGGGGTTGAGGGGTAGGGAGGGGGTTGAGGGGTAGGGAGGGGGTTGAGGGGTAGGGAGGGGGTTGTGGGGTAGGGAGGGGGTTGAGGGGTAGGGAGGGGGTTGAGGGGTAGGGAGGGGGTTGAGGGGTAGGGAGGGGGTTGAGGGGTAGGGAGGGGGTTGAGGAGTAGGGAGGGGGTTGAGGGGTAGGGAGGGGGTTGAGTGGTGCCAGTCCAATTCTAAAGGGCTCCCTGTCCCTATCTCAGAGGGCTGTCGGTGGGGGTGGGGTGGAGGGAGGGGCGGGGTGTCGGTGGGGGTGGGCTGTCGGTGGGGGTGGGGTGGAGGGAGGGGTGGGCTGTCGGTGGGGTGGGGTGTCGGTGGGGGTGGGGTGGAGGGAGGGGCGGGGGTAGAGAGAGGTTTCCATCCCAAATCTTAGGGAGCTGCCAGTACCAGTCTGGAAGGAGCCGGTCAATCCTTTTTCTGGGTCTGCAATTCTGATTTTTGGGGGGGTGCTACCAGTTTCATTCTGATCCGGGGGGGGGGGGGGGCTACCATAGAATCATAGAATGGTTACAGCACAGAAGGGGGCCATTCGGCCCGTCGAGCCCGTGCCGGCTCTCTGTAAGTGCACTCTCATCGAGTCCCACTCCCCGCCCTTTCCCCGCAGCCCTGCAAATTTTTTTCCTTCAGGTACTTTTCCAATTCCCTTTTGAAAGCCGTGATTGGCTCTGCCTCCACCACCCTTTCAGGCAGTGCATTCCAGATCCTAACCACTCGCTGCGTAAAACAGTTTTTCCTCATGTCGCCTTTGGTTCTTTTTCCAATCACCTTAGATCTGATTCCTCTGGTTCGCGACCCTTCCGCCAATGGGAGCAGTTTCTCTCTATCTACTCTGTCTAGACCCCTCTTGATTTTGAACACCTCCATCAAATCTCCTCTCAACCTTCTCTGCTCTAAGGAGAACAACCCCAGCTTTTCTAGTCTATCCACGTAACTGAAGGTCCTCATTCCTGGAATTGTTCTCGTAAATCTTTTCTGCACCCTCTCTAAGGCCTTCACATCCTTCCTAAAGTGCGGTGCCCAGAATTGAACACAATACTCCAGTTGAGGCTGAACCAGTGTTTTATAAAGGTTCATCATAACTTCCTTGCTTTTGTACTCTATGCCTCTATTTATGAAGCACAGGAATCCTGTATGCTTTTTTAACCAATTTCTCAACCTGCCCTGCCACCTTCAACAATTTGTGCACATATACCCCCAGGTCTCTCTGTTCCTGCACCACCTTTCAGGATTGTACCCTTTAGTTTATATTGCCTCTCCTCGTTCTTCCCACTAAAATGTATCACTTTGCACTTTTCTGCATTAAATTTCATCTTCCAGTTTCACTCTGATCCTGGGGGGGGGGGGCTACCCATTTCACTCTGATCCTGGGGGGGGGGGTCTACCCGTTTCACTCTGATCCTGGGGGGGGGGTCTACCCGTTTCACTCTGATCCTGGGGGGGGGGATACCCGTTTCAGTCTGATCCTGGGGGGGGGGGGCTACCCATTTCACTCTGATCCTGGGGGGGGGGGGGGGCTACCCGTTTCACTCTGATCCTGGGGGGGGGGTCTACCCGTTTCACTCTGATCCTGGGGGGGGGGGGGTCTACCCGTTTCACTCTGATCCTGGGGGGGGTCTACCCGTTTCACTCTGATCCTGGGGGGGGGGCTACCCGTTTCACTCTGATCCTGGGGGGGGGGGGGGGGCTACCCGTTTCACTCTGATCCTGGGGGGTGGGGGGGCTACCCGTTTCACTCTGATCCTGGGGGGGGGGGCTACCTGTTTCACTCTGATCCTGGGGGTGGGGGGGGCTACCCGTTTCACTCTGATCCTGGGGGGGGCGGGGCTACCTGTTTCACTCTGATCCTGGGGGGGGGGGCTACCCGTTTCACTCTGATCCTGGGGGGGGGGGGGGTCTACCCGTTTCACTCTGATCCTGGGATGGGGGGGCTACCCGTTTCACTCTGATCCTGGGGGGGGGCTACCCGTTTCACTCTGATCCTGGGGGGGGGGGCTACCCGTTTCACTCTGATCCTGGGGGGGGCTACCCGTTTCACTCTGATCCTGGGGGTGGGGGGGGGCTACCCGTTTCACTCTGATCCTGGGGGGGGGGGGCTACCCGTTTCACTCTGATCCTGGGGGGGGCTACCCGTTTCACTCTGATCCTGGGGGGGGGGCTACCTGTTTCACTCTGATCCTGGGGGGGGGCTACCCGTTTCACTCTGATCCTGGGGGGGGGGCTACCTGTTTCACTCTGATCCTGGGGGGGGGGGGCTACCCGTTTCACTCTGATCCTGGGGGGGGGCTACCCGTTTCACTCTGATCCTGGGGGGGGGGGGCTACCCGTTTCACTCTGATCCTGGGGGGGGGCTACCCGTTTCACTCTGATCCTGGGGGGGGGCTACCTGTTTCACTCTGATCCTGGGGGGGGGCTACCTGTTTCACTCTGATCCTGGGGGGGGGGGGGGCTACCCGTTTCACTCTGATCCTGGGGGGTGGGGGGCTACCTGTTTCACTCTGATCCTGGGGGGGGGGGGGGGCTACCCGTTTCACTCTGATCCTGGGGGGTGGGGGGGCTACCCGTTTCACTCTGATCCTGGGGGGGGGGGCTACCTGTTTCACTCTGATCCTGGGGGGGGGCTACCTGTTTCACTCTGATCCTGGGGGGGGGCTACCCGTTTCACTCTGATCCTGGGGGGGGGGGGCTACCCGTTTCACTCTGATCCTGGGGGGGGGGGGGGCTACCCGTTTCACTCGGATCCTGGGGGGGGGCTACCCGTTTCACTCTGATCCTGGGGGGCGGGGGCTACCTGTTTCACTCTGATCCTGGGGGGGGGGCTACCTGTTTCACTCTGATCCTGGGGGTGGGGGGGGCTACCCGTTTCACTCTGATCCTGGGGGGGGGGGGCTACCCGTTTCACTCTGATCCTGGTGGGGGGGGGGCTACCCGTTTCACTCTGATCCTGGGGGAGGGGGGCTACCCGTTTCACTCTGATCCTGGGGCGGGGCTACCCATTTCACTCTGATCCTGGGGTGGGGGGCTACCCATTTCACTCTGATCCTGGGGCGGGGTGGGGGGGCTACCCATTTCACTCTGATCCTGGGGCGGGGTGGGGGGGGCTACCCATTTCACTCTGATCCTGGGGCTCAGGTTGCTGCCAGTTTGATTCCTGGGGGTCTTCCAGTCCCAGTTTGCAGGGGTTTTCTGTCCCTTTCTCAGAAGCCGGCAGTCTCATTCATGGATGATGGGGGTTTCTCAGATGAGGATGCAGTTCCGTTTAAAGGAGTACGCCACACCCATTTGCGTCTGTGCTTGTACATGAAGAATAGCCACATGGGTGGGGTACCAGAGGCCCACGTAACCGTAGCCCAGTACGAGGATAGGAGTAAAGAACATTGGGGGAAAAAAACACTTAAATACACTAACCTGAGCCATCACATCGCTGATATTTGACCCGTACTGACCGAGCCATTGGCCCTACACAAGGATCACATACATGCTTGTGACAGTATCTTGGAGCTCCTCACTAGTGCTCTCGGTGTCTTGGGGTCCTGGGGCTGAGACAGACACAGTGGGGGCAACTTTAATCTAACCAGCCAGCCGGGAAACTGGTGGGATCGGGCGAAACACTGGTTTTACACCCTGCCCAATATTATCTCTGTTGACTTCAACGGCGAGTACAATCAGGCAGGGTGTAACAATCAACCGTTGTACCCGGTCCCGTCAGTTTCCCCACTGGTGGGTTCGGTTTAATTTCTCTCAGTAATACTGGAAGTTCTACCAAGTCATGAGCACAGTCCTCACATGAATTTAACCCTCATCCATGCTAAAGAGCAAATATAAAAGAAAATGCCACCTATACACAGGATGTGAGCCTGCACCCCTCAGGCCAGAGCCTGTCATCCCACTGTTCTCTTAGACTCGCCTCGCTCTAGTTTTCGAGAGGGCTGTCTGGAAATTTCTACAATGTAAACCAACAACAGATTGCATTTACATAGAGACATGAATGTGGAATAATGCCCCAAGGTGCTTCACAGTGATGAAAAGGAGCTACTGCCAAGCCTTTATGGCAGGGTTAGAAGAGGTGACTGAATGCTTAGTCAGAAAAATGGGTTTTGAGAAACCTTTTAAAGGTGGGAACGGAGGTAGGGAGGGGGAGGGGTTTGGGGAAGGAGTTCCAGAGATGTTAAGCTTAGAGGTGCCAAAGGCATGAATAAGGGTTTCAGCAGTGGTGGGGGGTAGGCTAGGGCTGGAGGCAGGCAATATTATGGAGGTAGAAGTATTGGATGTCTTCCTAATGTTCAATTTGATAACATTTTGACTCATCCACGACTTAATGTCAGAAAGGTTGTCAGACAGTGGTCACGAGGTCGAGGGGTGTGGTGGAGAGATAGAGCTGGGTGTCACCAGCATGACAGGTGACTATGGATGGTGTCACTGATGAGGAAGAGGAGGGGGGCCAGGATGGATCCTTGACAAATTCCAGAGATGATTGTGTGGGAGCTGGAGAAGCTATTGCTGGAGATGCACTGGCTACGTTGGGACAGGTAGGAGTGGAGCCAACCAAGTCCCAGTGAGGCGGACCACGGAGGTGGGGTGGTGAAAGAGGATGGTGTGATCGAGCGTGTCGATCACTGTGGAGACATCACAGAGGGATAACTGCCCACAGTCACGGGATATGGGAAACCTAAAAGAATTGGATTTTAAAATTGAAATGTTTCCACTTGACCTCTGGATCAATTATTGAGATTGTTAATAAATTAGGAATGGGAGGAGGCCATTCAGCCCCTCGAGCCTGTTCCACCATTCAGTGTGATCATGGCTGATCTGTATCTTAACTCCATGCACCCACCTAGGCTCCGTTTCATAAGAACATAAGTACATAAGAAATAGGAGCAAGAGTCGGCCATTAATAACCTTAATACCCTTGGCTAGCAAACTCTTATCAATCTTAGATTTAAAATTATTAATTAAGCTAGCATCTACTGCTTTTTGTGGGAGACTTCCACACTTCTACCACCCTTTGCATGAAGAAGTGTTCCTTAGCTTCTCTCCTGAATGGCCTGGGTCTGATTTTATTTAATTTCTCCTCATAATCTAACCCTTCGAGCCCTGGTAACATTCTGGTGAATCTGCGCTGCACTCCTTCCAAGGCCAATCTATCCCTTCTAAGGTGAGGTACCCAGAAAGGTACACAGTACTCCAGGTGTGGTCTAACCAGGGCTTTGTATTTTAATTGGCAGCAATGCAAGCTTCAAAGTCAAGTCACAATCCCACCCTCTGCTCTGCCCCCTTACTCTTCGCAGAAGATGGAAAACCTGCGAAACTCCTCCAATTCCAACCCCTACCCACTCATGGAGTCCCAGTACACTCACTGATCATTACCTCGCTGCCACCTCTAGTTCCCAATCACCCCATCAGTGATTGGGGGGTGGGCGGAGCCCTGCCTCTCTCCATCCTCACACTGGTTAGTTGTGAGATTGAACCCAGCAAAGGATCTGCAGGAAATAAAACCACTCCGCAGCCCCACTCTCTTGCCACAGACTCAAAATCAGACGGCATCTAAAAAGCCCTATATTTTTGCACCTTCCATCCTTAGTAAATTACAGGGACACAGACTTTTCTAGAACATCAGAGCATGTGCCTGAGCAATATTCAAGTACATCATGCTGTAAAGTGAAACTAAGGAGACACGCAATCCCATTACTGCCGATGTTCATTCAGTGTCCTGACAATCACACATTCTGCAAGGGTTTTTTTTCTCACTCATCTCCTGAACTGCTGATTCATGGGAATACGAACATACGGACAATTACCCTCTGGTCCATCGAGTCTGTCCCACACAATTGTGATAATATATACACTCCCCACCCTACCCGAAACCACGTGATCTCCTCGGAGAGGCGAAACAAACAGATAAAAAGACAGGCCACTTTGAGGGGGAAAAAAATCTGGAAAATTCCTCTCCGACCCCATTAGGTGATCGAAACTAGTCCAGGAGATCACTCTGGCCCTAAGTGTCGGCGACCCTCCCGTGCCCCGCCCGGACTGTCGTTCCTCACGCCTGAGCCCAGGCAGTGAGCTCTGGCAGCCTTTCGACCATGGATTACATCATAGCTGAGCCCAATCCCATCTTCACTCAACATCCATGCACACTTACATTCCGCCAGGGGAGTCACTAGCTTGGCTGCTTTACTGCCCCTGCCCTCCCTCCCAAGCGACTCCAGGGCACTGAGGCCAATAGAAGCATCCTTTCTGCTTCCCCATCTGAGAATAACTAACCCAGTACAGACCAAGTGCTGCATTTACACACTTAGCCACCAGGGGAAGTGCCACAGATTCTGTTTTTCATGATTATTCAGTCCCTAATTCGCCCCAATTCAAGAGTGAGCATCATCCTCCGTCTCATTACACCTGGGTAACCCACCGAGCTGCACTTCAGGCAATGGGTAGAGGGGGGCCTGCTGATCCGCGGGGGCTGCTGATTGGGGGGGGCTAATTGGAGTGTTGCTGATCGGGGGGGCTGATTGGAGCGTTGCTGATCCGGGGGGGTGATCGGGCTGTTGCTGATCGGGGGGGCTGATCGGAGTGTTGCTGATCGGAGTGTTGCTGATCGGAGTGTTGCTGATCGGAGTGTTGCTGATCGGAGTGTTGCTGATCGGGGTGTTGCTGATCGGAGTGTTGCTGATCGGAGTGTTGCTGATCGGGGTGTTGCTGATCGGAGTGTTGCTGATCGGAGTGTTGCTGATCGGAGTGTTGCTGATCGGGGTGTTGCTGATCGGAGTGTTGCTGATCGGGGTGTTGCTGATCGGAGTGTTGCTGATCGGGGTGTTGCTGATCAGAGTGTTGCTGATCGGAGTGTTGCTGATTGGGGTGTTGCTGATCGGAGTGTTGCTGAATGGGGTGTTGCTGATCGGGGTGTTGCTGATCGGGGTGTTGCTGATCGGAGTGTTGCTGATCGGGGTGTTGCTGATCGGAGTGTTGCTGATCGGGGTGTTGCTGATCGGAGTGTTGCTGATCGGAGTGTTGCTGATCGGGGTGTTGCTGATCGGAGTGTTGCTGATCGGGGTGTTGCTGATCAGGGTGTTGCTGATCGGAGTCTTGCTGATCGGGGTGTTGCTGATCGGAGTGTTGCTGATCGGGGTGTTGCTGATCAGGGTGTTCCTGATCGGAGTGTTGCTGATCGGGGTGTTGCTGATCGGAGTGTTGCTGATCGGGGTGTTGCTGATCGGAGTGTTGCTGATCGGGGTGTTGCTGATCGGAGTGTTGCTGATCGGAGTGTTGCTGATCAGGGTGTTGCTGATCGGAGTGTTGCTGATCGGGGTGTTGCTGATCGGAGTGTTGCTGATCGGAGTGTTGCTGATCAGGGTGTTGCTGATCGGAGTGTTGCTGATCAGAGTGTTGCTGATCGGAGTGTTGCTGATCGGGGTGTTGCTGATCAGAGCGCTGCTGATCGGAGTGTTGCTGATCGGAGTGTTGCTGATCGGAGTGTTGCTGATCGGGCTGTTGCTGATCGGAGTGTTGCTGATCGGGGTGTTGCTGATCGGGGTGTTGCTGATCGGAGTGTTGCTGATCAGGGTGTTGCTGATCGGAGTGTTGCTGATCGGAGTGTTGCTGATCGGGGTGTTGCTGATCAGGGTGTTGCTGATCGGAGTGTTGCTGATCAGGGGGGCTGATCGGGGTGTAGCTGATCAGAGTGCTGCTGATCGGAGTGTTGCTGATCAGAGTGCTGCTGATCGGAGTGTTGCTGATCAGGGGGGCTGATCGGGGTGTAGCTGATCAGAGTGTTGCTGATCGGAGTGTTGCTGATCGGAGTGTTGCTGATCGGAGTGTTGCTGATCGGAGTGTTGCTGATCGGAGTGTTGCTGATCGGAGTGTTGCTGATCGGGGTGTTGCTGATCAGAGTGCTGCTGATCGGAGTGTTGCTGATCGGAGTGTTGCTGATCGGAGTGTTGCTGATCGGAGTGTTGCTGATCGGAGTGTTGCTGATCGGGGTGTTGCTGATCGGAGTGTTGCTGATCGGAGTGTTGCTGATCGGGGTGTTGCTGATCGGAGTGTTGCTGATCGGGGTGTTGCTGATCGGAGTGTTGCTGATCGGGGGGGCTGATCGGAGTGTTGCTGATCGGAGTGTTGCTGATCGGAGTGTTGCTGATCGGGGGGGCTGATCGGAGTGTTGCTGATCGGGGTGTTGCTGATCGGAGTGTTGCTGATCGGAGTGTTGCTGATCGGAGTGTTGCTGATCGGAGTGATGCTGATCGGAGTGTTGCTGATCGGGGTGTTGCTGATCGGAGTGTTGCTGATCGGGGTGTTGCTGATCGGAGTGTTGCTGATCAGAGTGTTGCTGATTGGGGTGTTGTTGATCGGAGTGTTGCTGATCAGAGTGTTGCTGATCAGAGTGTTGCTGATCGGAGTGTTGCTGATCGGAGTGATGCTGATCGGAGTGTTGCTGATCGGGGTGTTGCTGATCAGAGTGTTGCTGATTGGGGTGTTGTTGATCAGAGTGTTGCTGATCGGAGTGTTGCTGATCGGGGTGTTGCTGATCGGAGTGTTGCTGATCGGAGTGTTGCTGATCGGGGTGTTGCTGATCAGGGGGGCTGATCGGGGTGTTGCTGATCGGAGTGTTGCTGATCGGAGTGTTGCTGATCGGAGTGTTGCTGATCGGGGTGTTGTTGATCGGAGTGTTGCTGATCGGAGTGTTGCTGATCGGAGTGATGCTGATCGGGGTGTTGCTGATCAGAGTGTTGCTGATTGGGGTGTTGTTGATCGGAGTGTTGCTGATCGGAGTGTTGCTGATCGGGGTGTTGCTGATCATAGTGTTGCTGATCGGAGTGTTGCTGATCGGGGTGTTGCTGATCGGAGTGTTGCTGATCAGAGTGTTGCTGATTGGGGTGTTGTTGATCGGAGTGTTGCTGATCGGAGTGTTGCTGATCAGAGTGTTGCTGATCGGAGTGTTGCTGATCGGGGTGTTGCTGATCGGAGTGTTGCTGATCGGAGTGTTGCTGATCGGGGTGTTGCTGATCGGAGTGATGCTGATCGGAGTGTTGCTGATCGGGGTGTTGCTGATCGAGGGGGCTGATCGGAGTGTTGCTGATCGGAGTGATGCTGATCGGAGTGTTGCTGATCGGGGTGTTGCTGATCGGAGTGTTGCTGATCGGAGTGTTGCTGATCGGGGTGTTGCTGATCATAGTGTTGCTGATCGGAGTGTTACTGATCGGGGTGTTGTTGATCGGAGTGTTGCTGATCGGAGTGTTGCTGATCGGAGTGTTACTGATCGGAGTGTTGCTGATCAGAGTGTTGCTGATCGGAGTGTTGCTGATCGGAGTGTTGCTGATCGGAGTGTTGTTGATCGGAGTGTTGCTGATCGGGGTGTTGCTGATCGAGGGGGCTGATCGGAGTGTTGCTGATCGTGGTGTTGCTGATCAGGGTGTTGCTGATCGGGGTGTTGCTGATCGGAGTGTTGCTGATCAGGGTGTTGCTGATCGGGGTGTTGCTGATCGGAGTGTTGCTGATCGGAGTGTTGCTGATCGGGGTGTTGCTGATCGGAGTGTTGTTGATCGGGGTGTTGCTGATCGGGGTGTTGCTGATCGGGGTGTTGCTGATCGGGGGGGCTGATCGGAGTGTTGCTGATCGTGGTGTTGCTGATCAGGGTGTTGCTGATCAGGGTGTTGCTGATCGGGGTGTTGCTGATCGTGGTGTTGCTGATCAGGGTGTTGCTGATCGGAGTGTTGCTGATCGGAGTGTTGCTGATCGGAGTGTTGCTGATCGGAGTGTTGCTGATCGGAGTGTTGCTGATCGGGGTGTTGCTGATCGGAGTGTTGCTGATCGGGGGGGCTGATCGGAATGTTGCTGAACGGAGTGTTGCTGATCGGAGTGATGCTGATCGGAGTGTTGCTGATCGGGGTGTTGCTGATCGGAGTGTTGCTGATCGGAGTGATGCTGATCGGAGTGTTGCTGATCGGGGTGTTGCTGATCGGATTGTTGCTGATCGGGGTGTTGCTGATCGGAGTGTTGTTGATCGGAGTGTTGCTGATCGGAGTGTTGCTGATCGGGGTGTTGCTGATCGGGGTGTTGCTGAACGGAGTGTTGCTGATCGGAGTGTTGCTGATCGGAGTGTTGCTGATCGGAGTGTTGCTGATCGGGGTGTTGCTGATCGGAGTGTTGCTGATCGGGGTGTTGCTGATCGGAGTGTTGCTGATCGGGGTGTTGCTGATCGGGGTGTTGCTGAACGGAGTGTTGCTGATCGGAGTGTTGCTGATCGGAGTGTTGCTGATCGGGGTGTTGCTGATCGGAGTGTTGCTGATCGGGGGCGCTGATCGCGGTGTTGCTGATCGGAGTGTTGCTGATCGGGGTGTTGCTGATCGGGGTGTTGCTGATCGGGGTGTTGCTGATCGGAGTGTTGCTGATCGGGGTGTTGCTGATCGGGGTGTTGCTGATCGGGGTGTTGCTGATCGGAGTGTTGCTGATCGGGGTGTTGCTGATCGGAGTGTTGCTGATCGGAGTGTTGCTGATCGGAGTGTTGCTGATCGGAGTGTTGCTGATCGGGGTGTTGCTGATCGGGGTGTTGCTGATCGGGCTGTTGCTGATCGGGGTGTTGCTGATCGGAGTGTTGCTGATCGGAGTGTTGCTGATCGGAGTGTTGCTGATCGGGGTGTTGCTGATCGGAGTGTTGCTGATCGGAGTGTTGCTGATCGGAGTGTTGCTGATCGGAGTGTTGTTGATCGGAGTGTTGCTGATCGGAGTGTTGCTGATCGGAGTGTTGCTGATCGGGGTGTTGCTGATCGGGGTGTTGCTGATCGGGGTGTTGCTGATCAGGGTGTTGCTGATCGGAGTGTTGCTGATCAGAGTGTTGCTGATCGGAGTGTTGCTGATCGGGGTGTTGCTGATCAGAGCGCTGCTGATCGGAGTGTTGCTGATCGGAGTGTTGCTGATCGGAGTGTTGCTGATCGGGCTGTTGCTGATCGGAGTGTTGCTGATCGGGGTGTTGCTGATCGGGGTGTTGCTGATCGGAGTGTTGCTGATCAGGGTGTTGCTGATCGGAGTGTTGCTGATCGGAGTGTTGCTGATCGGGGTGTTGCTGATCAGGGTGTTGCTGATCGGAGTGTTGCTGATCAGGGGGGCTGATCGGGGTGTAGCTGATCAGAGTGCTGCTGATCGGAGTGTTGCTGATCAGAGTGCTGCTGATCGGAGTGTTGCTGATCAGGGGGGCTGATCGGGGTGTAGCTGATCAGAGTGTTGCTGATCGGAGTGTTGCTGATCGGAGTGTTGCTGATCGGAGTGTTGCTGATCGGAGTGTTGCTGATCGGAGTGTTGCTGATCGGAGTGTTGCTGATCGGGGTGTTGCTGATCAGAGTGCTGCTGATCGGAGTGTTGCTGATCGGAGTGTTGCTGATCGGAGTGTTGCTGATCGGAGTGTTGCTGATCGGGGTGTTGCTGATCGGAGTGTTGCTGATCGGAGTGTTGCTGATCGGGGTGTTGCTGATCGGAGTGTTGCTGATCGGGGTGTTGCTGATCGGAGTGTTGCTGATCGGGGGGGCTGATCGGAGTGTTGCTGATCGGAGTGTTGCTGATCGGAGTGTTGCTGATCGGGGGGGCTGATCGGAGTGTTGCTGATCGGGGTGTTGCTGATCGGAGTGTTGCTGATCGGAGTGTTGCTGATCGGAGTGTTGCTGATCGGAGTGATGCTGATCGGAGTGTTGCTGATCGGGGTGTTGCTGATCGGAGTGTTGCTGATCGGGGTGTTGCTGATCGGAGTGTTTCTGATCGGAGTGTTGCTGATCAGAGTGTTGCTGATTGGGGTGTTGTTGATCGGAGTGTTGCTGATCAGAGTGTTGCTGATCAGAGTGTTGCTGATCGGAGTGTTGCTGATCGGAGTGATGCTGATCGGAGTGTTGCTGATCGGGGTGTTGCTGATCAGAGTGTTGCTGATTGGGGTGTTGTTGATCAGAGTGTTGCTGATCGGAGTGTTGCTGATCGGGGTGTTGCTGATCGGAGTGTTGCTGATCGGAGTGTTGCTGATCGGGGTGTTGCTGATCAGGGGGGCTGATCGGGGTGTTGCTGATCGGAGTGTTGCTGATCGGAGTGTTGCTGATCGGAGTGTTGCTGATCGGGGTGTTGTTGATCGGAGTGTTGCTGATCGGAGTGTTGCTGATCGGAGTGATGCTGATCGGGGTGTTGCTGATCAGAGTGTTGCTGATTGGGGTGTTGTTGATCGGAGTGTTGCTGATCGGAGTGTTGCTGATCGGGGTGTTGCTGATCATAGTGTTGCTGATCGGAGTGTTGCTGATCGGGGTGTTGCTGATCGGAGTGTTGCTGATCAGAGTGTTGCTGATTGGGGTGTTGTTGATCGGAGTGTTGCTGATCGGAGTGTTGCTGATCAGAGTGTTGCTGATCGGAGTGTTGCTGATCGGGGTGTTGCTGATCGGAGTGTTGCTGATCGGAGTGTTGCTGATCGGGGTGTTGCTGATCGGAGTGTTGCTGATCGGGGTGTTGCTGATCGGAGTGTTGCTGATCGGAGTGTTGCTGATCGGAGTGATGCTGATCGGAGTGTTGCTGATCGGGGTGTTGCTGATCGAGGGGGCTGATCGGAGTGTTGCTGATCGGAGTGATGCTGATCGGAGTGTTGCTGATCGGGGTGTTGCTGATCGGAGTGTTGCTGATCGGAGTGTTGCTGATCGGGGTGTTGCTGATCATAGTGTTGCTGATCGGAGTGTTGCTGATCGGGGTGTTGTTGATCGGAGTGTTGCTGATCAGAGTGTTGCTGATCGGAGTGTTACTGATCGGAGTGTTGCTGATCAGAGTGTTGCTGATCGGAGTGTTGCTGATCGGAGTGTTGCTGATCGGAGTGTTGTTGATCGGAGTGTTGCTGATCGGGGTGTTGCTGATCGAGGGGGCTGATCGGAGTGTTGCTGATCATGGTGTTGCTGATCAGGGTGTTGCTGATCGGGGTGTTGCTGATCGGAGTGTTGCTGATCAGGGTGTTGCTGATCGGGGTGTTGCTGATCGGAGTGTTGCTGATCGGAGTGTTGCTGATCGGGGTGTTGCTGATCGGAGTTTTGTTGATCGGGGTGTTGCTGATCGGGGTGTTGCTGATCGGGGTGTTGCTGATCGGGGGGGCTGATCGGAGTGTTGCTGATCGTGGTGTTGCTGATCAGGGTGTTGCTGATCGGGGTGTTGCTGATCGGGGTGTTGCTGATCGTGGTGTTGCTGATCAGGGTGTTGCTGATCGGAGTGTTGCTGATCGGAGTGTTGCTGATCGGAGTGTTGCTGATCGGAGTGTTGCTGATCGGAGTGTTGCTGATCAGGGTGTTGCTGATCGGAGTGTTGCTGATCGGGGGGGCTGATCGGAATGTTGCTGAACGGAGTGTTGCTGATCGGAGTGATGCTGATCGGAGTGTTGCTGATCGGGGTGTTGCTGATCGGAGTGTTGCTGATCGGAGTGATGCTGATCGGAGTGTTGCTGATCGGGGTGTTGCTGATCGGATTGTTGCTGATCGGGGTGTTGCTGATCGGAGTGTTGTTGATCGGAGTGTTGCTGATCGGAGTGTTGCTGATCGGGGTGTTGCTGATCGGGGTGTTGCTGAACGGAGTGTTGCTGATCGGAGTGTTGCTGATCGGAGTGTTGCTGATCGGAGTGTTGCTGATCGGGGTGTTGCTGATCGGAGTGTTGCTGATCGGGGTGTTGCTGATCGGAGTGTTGCTGATCGGGGTGTTGCTGATCGGGGTGTTGCTGAACGGAGTGTTGCTGATCGGAGTGTTGCTGATCGGAGTGTTGCTGATCGGGGTGTTGCTGATCGGAGTGTTGCTGATCGGGGGCGCTGATCGGGGTGTTGCTGATCGGAGTGTTGCTGATCGGGGTGTTGCTGATCGGGGTGTTGCTGATCGGGGTGTTGCTGATCGGAGTGTTGCTGATCGGGGTGTTGCTGATCGGGGTGTTGCTGATCGGGGTGTTGCTGATCGGAGTGTTGCTGATCGGGGTGTTGCTGATCGGAGTGTTGCTGATCGGAGTGTTGCTGATCGGAGTGTTGCTGATCGGAGTGTTGCTGATCGGGGTGTTGCTGATCGGGGTGTTGCTGATCGGGCTGTTGCTGATCGGGGTGTTGCTGATCGGAGTGTTGCTGATCGGAGTGTTGCTGATCGGAGTGTTGCTGATCGGGGTGTTGCTGATCGGAGTGTTGCTGATCGGAGTGTTGCTGATCGGAGTGTTGCTGATCGGAGTGTTGTTGATCGGAGTGTTGCTGATCGGAGTGTTGCTGATCGGAGTGTTGCTGATCGGGGTGTTGCTGATCGGGGTGTTGCTGATCGGGGTGTTGCTGATCAGGGTGTTGCTGATCGGAGTGTTGCTGATCAGAGTGTTGCTGATCGGAGTGTTGCTGATCGGGGTGTTGCTGATCAGAGCGCTGCTGATCGGAGTGTTGCTGATCGGAGTGTTGCTGATCGGAGTGTTGCTGATCGGGCTGTTGCTGATCGGAGTGTTGCTGATCGGGGTGTTGCTGATCGGGGTGTTGCTGATCGGAGTGTTGCTGATCAGGGTGTTGCTGATCGGAGTGTTGCTGATCGGAGTGTTGCTGATCGGGGTGTTGCTGATCAGGGTGTTGCTGATCGGAGTGTTGCTGATCAGGGGGGCTGATCGGGGTGTAGCTGATCAGAGTGCTGCTGATCGGAGTGTTGCTGATCAGAGTGCTGCTGATCGGAGTGTTGCTGATCAGGGGGGCTGATCGGGGTGTAGCTGATCAGAGTGTTGCTGATCGGAGTGTTGCTGATCGGAGTGTTGCTGATCGGAGTGTTGCTGATCGGAGTGTTGCTGATCGGAGTGTTGCTGATCGGAGTGTTGCTGATCGGGGTGTTGCTGATCAGAGTGCTGCTGATCGGAGTGTTGCTGATCGGAGTGTTGCTGATCGGAGTGTTGCTGATCGGAGTGTTGCTGATCGGAGTGTTGCTGATCGGGGTGTTGCTGATCGGAGTGTTGCTGATCGGAGTGTTGCTGATCGGGGTGTTGCTGATCGGAGTGTTGCTGATCGGGGTGTTGCTGATCGGAGTGTTGCTGATCGGGGGGGCTGATCGGAGTGTTGCTGATCGGAGTGTTGCTGATCGGAGTGTTGCTGATCGGGGGGGCTGATCGGAGTGTTGCTGATCGGGGTGTTGCTGATCGGAGTGTTGCTGATCGGAGTGTTGCTGATCGGAGTGTTGCTGATCGGAGTGATGCTGATCGGAGTGTTGCTGATCGGGGTGTTGCTGATCGGAGTGTTGCTGATCGGGGTGTTGCTGATCGGAGTGTTGCTGATCAGAGTGTTGCTGATTGGGGTGTTGTTGATCGGAGTGTTGCTGATCAGAGTGTTGCTGATCAGAGTGTTGCTGATCGGAGTGTTGCTGATCGGAGTGATGCTGATCGGAGTGTTGCTGATCGGGGTGTTGCTGATCAGAGTGTTGCTGATTGGGGTGTTGTTGATCAGAGTGTTGCTGATCGGAGTGTTGCTGATCGGGGTGTTGCTGATCGGAGTGTTGCTGATCGGAGTGTTGCTGATCGGGGTGTTGCTGATCAGGGGGGCTGATCGGGGTGTTGCTGATCGGAGTGTTGCTGATCGGAGTGTTGCTGATCGGAGTGTTGCTGATCGGGGTGTTGTTGATCGGAGTGTTGCTGATCGGAGTGTTGCTGATCGGAGTGATGCTGATCGGGGTGTTGCTGATCAGAGTGTTGCTGATTGGGGTGTTGTTGATCGGAGTGTTGCTGATCGGAGTGTTGCTGATCGGGGTGTTGCTGATCATAGTGTTGCTGATCGGAGTGTTGCTGATCGGGGTGTTGCTGATCGGAGTGTTGCTGATCAGAGTGTTGCTGATTGGGGTGTTGTTGATCGGAGTGTTGCTGATCGGAGTGTTGCTGATCAGAGCGTTGCTGATCGGAGTGTTGCTGATCGGGGTGTTGCTGATCGGAGTGTTGCTGATCGGAGTGTTGCTGATCAGAGTGTTGCTGATCGGAGTGTTGCTGATCGGGGTGTTGCTGATCGGGGTGTTGCTGATCATAGTGTTGCTGATCGGAGTGTTGCTGATCGGGGTGTTGCTGATCGGAGTGTTGCTGATCAGAGTGTTGCTGATTGGGGTGTTGTTGATCGGAGTGTTGCTGATCGGAGTGTTGCTGATCAGAGTGTTGCTGATCGGAGTGTTGCTGATCGGGGTGTTGCTGATCGGAGTGTTGCTGATCGGAGTGTTGCTGATCGGAGTGTTGCTGATCGGGGTGTTGCTGATCGGAGTGTTGCTGATCGGGGTGTTGCTGATCGGAGTGATGCTGATCGGAGTGTTGCTGATCGGGGTGTTGCTGATCGAGGGGGCTGATCGGAGTGTTGCTGATCGGAGTGATGCTGATCGGAGTGTTGCTGATCGGGGTGTTGCTGATCGGAGTGTTGCTGATCGGAGTGTTGCTGATCGGGGTGTTGCTGATCATAGTGTTGCTGATCGGAGTGTTGCTGATCGGGGTGTTGTTGATCGGAGTGTTGCTGATCGGAGTGTTGCTGATCGGAGTGTTACTGATCGGAGTGTTGCTGATCAGAGTGTTGCTGATCGGAGTGTTGCTGATCGGAGTGTTGCTGATCGGAGTGTTGTTGATCGGAGTGTTGCTGATCGGGGTGTTGCTGATCGAGGGGGCTGATCGGAGTGTTGCTGATCGTGGTGTTGCTGATCAGGGTGTTGCTGATCGGGGTGTTGCTGATCGGAGTGTTGCTGATCAGGGTGTTGCTGATCGGGGTGTTGCTGATCGGAGTGTTGCTGATCGGAGTGTTGCTGATCGGGGTGTTGCTGATCGGAGTGTTGTTGATCGGGGTGTTGCTGATCGGGGTGTTGCTGATCGGGGTGTTGCTGATCGGGGGGGCTGATCGGAGTGTTGCTGATCGTGGTGTTGCTGATCAGGGTGTTGCTGATCGGGGTGTTGCTGATCGGGGTGTTGCTGATCGTGGTGTTGCTGATCAGGGTGTTGCTGATCGGAGTGTTGCTGATCGGAGTGTTGCTGATCGGAGTGTTGCTGATCGGAGTGTTGCTGATCGGAGTGTTGCTGATCGGGGTGTTGCTGATCGGAGTGTTGCTGATCGGGGGGGCTGATCGGAATGTTGCTGAACGGAGTGTTGCTGATCGGAGTGATGCTGATCGGAGTGTTGCTGATCGGGGTGTTGCTGATCGGAGTGTTGCTGATCGGAGTGATGCTGATCGGAGTGTTGCTGATCGGGGTGTTGCTGATCGGATTGTTGCTGATCGGGGTGTTGCTGATCGGAGTGTTGTTGATCGGAGTGTTGCTGATCGGAGTGTTGCTGATCGGGGTGTTGCTGATCGGGGTGTTGCTGAACGGAGTGTTGCTGATCGGAGTGTTGCTGATCGGAGTGTTGCTGATCGGAGTGTTGCTGATCGGGGTGTTGCTGATCGGAGTGTTGCTGATCGGGGTGTTGCTGATCGGAGTGTTGCTGATCGGGGTGTTGCTGATCGGGGTGTTGCTGAACGGAGTGTTGCTGATCGGAGTGTTGCTGATCGGAGTGTTGCTGATCGGGGTGTTGCTGATCGGAGTGTTGCTGATCGGGGGGGCTGATCGGGGTGTTGCTGATCGGAGTGTTGCTGATCGGGGTGTTGCTGATCGGGGTGTTGCTGATCGGGGTGTTGCTGATCGGAGTGTTGCTGATCGGGGTGTTGCTGATCGGGGTGTTGCTGATCGGGGTGTTGCTGATCGGAGTGTTGCTGATCGGGGTGTTGCTGATCGGAGTGTTGCTGATCGGAGTGTTGCTGATCGGAGTGTTGCTGATCGGAGTGTTGCTGATCGGGGTGTTGCTGATCGGGGTGTTGCTGATCGGGCTGTTGCTGATCGGAGTGTTGCTGATCGGAGTGTTGCTGATCGGAGTGTTGCTGATCGGAGTGTTGCTGATCGGGGTGTTGCTGATCGGAGTGTTGCTGATCGGAGTGTTGCTGATCGGAGTGTTGCTGATCGGAGTGTTGTTGATCGGAGTGTTGCTGATCGGAGTGTTGCTGATCGGAGTGTTGCTGATCGGGGTGTTGCTGATCGGAGTGTTGCTGATCGGGGTGTTGCTGATCGGGGGGGCTGATCGGGCTGTTGCTGATCGGAGTGTTGCTGATCGGGGTGTTGCTGATCGGAGTGTTGCTGATCGGGGTGTTGCTGATCGGGGGGCTGATCGGGCTGTTGCTGATCGGAGTGTTGCTGATCGGAGTGTTGCTGATCGGAGTGTTGTTGATCGGAGTGTTGCTGATCGGAGTGTTTCTGATCGGAGTGTTGCTGATCGGAGTGTTGCTGATCGGGGTGTTGCTGATCGGAATGTTGCTGATCGGAGTGTTGCTGATCGGGGTGTTGCTGATCGGGGTGTTGCTGATCGGAGTGTTGCTGATCGGAGTGTTGCTGATCGGAGTGTTGCTGATCAGGGGGGCTGATCGGGGTGTTGCTGATCGGAGTGTTGCTGATCGGAGTGTTGCTGATCGGAGTGTTGCTGATCGGAGTGTTGTTGATCGGAGTGTTGCTGATCGGAGTGTTGCTGATCGGAGTGTTGCTGATCGGAGTGTTGCTGATCGGGGTGTTGCTGATCGGAGTGTTGCTGATCGGAGTGTTGCTGATCGGGGTGTTGCTGATCGGGGTGTTGCTGATCGGAGTGTTGCTGATCGGAGTGTTGCTGATCGGAGTGTTGCTGATCAGGGGGTGCTGATCGGGGTGTTGCTGATCGGAGTGTTGCTGATCGGAGTGTTGCTGATCGGAGTGTTGCTGATCGGAGTGTTGCTGATCGGAGTGTTGCTGATCGGGTGTTGCTGATCGGGGTGTTGCTGATCGGGTGTTGCTGATCGGGGTGTTGCTGATCGGAGTGTTGCTGATCAGGAGTGTTGCTGATCGGGGTGTTGCTGATCGGAGTGTTGCTGATCGGGGTGTTGCTGATCGGAGTGTTGCTGATCGGAGTGTTGCTGATCGGAGTGTTGCTGATCGGAGTGTTGCTGATCGGGGGGGCTGATCAGGGTGTTGCTGATCGGAGTGTTGCTGATCAGGGGGGCTGGTCGGAGTGTTGCTGATCGGGGTGTTGCTGAACGGAGTGTTGCTGATCGGGGTGTTGCTGATCGGGGTGTTGCTGATCGTAGTGTTGCTGATCAGAGTGTTGCTGATCGGAGTGTTGCTGATCGGAGTGTTGCTGATCGGAGTGTTGCTGATCGGGGTGTTGTTGATCGGAGTGTTGCTGATCGGGGTGTTGCTGATCGGAGTGTTGCTGATTGGGGTGTTGTTGATCGGAGTGTTGCTGATCAGAGTGTTGCTGATCAGAGTGTTGCTGATCGGAGTGTTGCTGATCGGAGTGATGCTGATCGGAGTGTTGCTGATCGGGGTGTTGCTGATCAGAGTGTTGCTGATTGGGGTGTTGTTGATCAGAGTGTTGCTGATCGGAGTGTTGCTGATCGGGGTGTTGCTGATCGGAGTGTTGCTGATCGGAGTGTTGCTGATCGGGGTGTTGCTGATCAGGGGGGCTGATCGGGGTGTTGCTGATCGGAGTGTTGCTGATCAGAGTGTTGCTGATTGGGGTGTTGTTGATCGGAGTGTTGCTGATCGGAGTGTTGCTGATCAGAGTGTTGCTGATCGGAGTGTTGCTGATCGGGGTGTTGCTGATCGGAGTGTTGCTGATCGGAGTGTTGCTGATCAGAGTGTTGCTGATCGGAGTGTTGCTGATCGGAGTGTTGCTGATCGGGGTGTTGCTGATCGGAGTGTTGCTGATCGGGGTGTTGCTGATCGGAGTGTTGCTGATCGGAGTGTTGCTGATCGGAGTGATGCTGATCGGAGTGTTGCTGATCGGGGTGTTGCTGATCGAGGGGGCTGATCGGAGTGTTGCTGATCGGAGTGATGCTGATCGGAGTGTTGCTGATCGGGGTGTTGCTGATCGGAGTGTTGCTGATCGGAGTGTTGCTGATCGGGGTGTTGCTGATCATAGTGTTGCTGATCGGAGTGTTGCTGATCGGGGTGTTGTTGATCGGAGTGTTGCTGATCGGAGTGTTGCTGATCGGAGTGTTACTGATCGGAGTGTTGCTGATCAGAGTGTTGCTGATCGGAGTGTTGCTGATCGGAGTGTTGCTGATCGGAGTGTTGTTGATCGGAGTGTTGCTGATCGGGGTGTTGCTGATCGGGGTGTTGCTGATCGAGGGGGCTGATCGGAGTGTTGCTGATCGTGGTGTTGCTGATCAGGGTGTTGCTGATCGGGGTGTTGCTGATCGGAGTGTTGCTGATCAGGGTGTTGCTGATCGGGGTGTTGCTGATCGGAGTGATGCTGATCGGAGTGTTGCTGATCGGGGTGTTGCTGATCGGAGTGTTGTTGATCGGGGCGTTGCTGATCGGGGTGTTGCTGATCGGGGTGTTGCTGATCGGGGGGGCTGATCGGAGTGTTGCTGATCGTGGTGTTGCTGATCAGGGTGTTGCTGATCGGGGTGTTGCTGATCGGGGTGTTGCTGATCGTGGTGTTGCTGATCAGGGTGTTGCTGATCGGAGTGTTGCTGATCGGAGTGTTGCTGATCGGAGTGTTGCTGATCGGAGTGTTGCTGATCGGAGTGTTGCTGATCGGGGTGTTGCTGATCGGAGTGTTGCTGATCGGGGGGGCTGATCGGAATGTTGCTGAACGGAGTGTTGCTGATCGGAGTGATGCTGATCGGAGTGTTGCTGATCGGGGTGTTGCTGATCGGAGTGTTGCTGATCGGAGTGATGCTGATCGGAGTGTTGCTGATCGGGGTGTTGCTGATCGGATTGTTGCTGATCGGGGTGTTGCTGATCGGAGTGTTGTTGATCGGAGTGTTGCTGATCGGAGTGTTGCTGATCGGGGTGTTGCTGATCGGGGTGTTGCTGAACGGAGTGTTGCTGATCGGAGTGTTGCTGATCGGAGTGTTGCTGATCGGAGTGTTGCTGATCGGGGTGTTGCTGATCGGAGTGTTGCTGATCGGGGTGTTGCTGATCGGAGTGTTGCTGATCGGGGTGTTGCTGATCGGGGTGTTGCTGAACGGAGTGTTGCTGATCGGAGTGTTGCTGATCGGAGTGTTGCTGATCGGCGTGTTGCTGATCAGGGTGTTGCTGATCGGAGTGTTGCTGATCAGAGTGTTGCTGATTGGGGTGTTGTTGATCAGAGTGTTGCTGATCGGAGTGTTGCTGATCGGAGTGTTGCTGATCGGGGTGTTGCTGATCGGAGTGTTGCTGATCGGGGGGGCTGATCGGGGTGTTGCTGATCGGAGTGTTGCTGATCGGGGTGTTGCTGATCGGGGTGTTGCTGATCGGGGTGTTGCTGATCGGAGTGTTGCTGATCGGGGTGTTGCTGATCGGGGTGTTGCTGATCGGGGTGTTGCTGATCGGAGTGTTGCTGATCGGGGTGTTGCTGATCGGAGTGTTGCTGATCGGAGTGTTGCTGATCGGAGTGTTGCTGATCGGAGTGTTGCTGATCGGGTGTTGCTGATCGGGGTGTTGCTGATCGGGCTGTTGCTGATCGGGGTGTTGCTGATCGGAGTGTTGCTGATCGGAGTGTTGCTGATCGGAGTGTTGCTGATCGGGGTGTTGCTGATCGGAGTGTTGCTGATCGGAGTGTTGCTGATCGGAGTGTTGCTGATCGGAGTGTTGTTGATCGGAGTGTTGCTGATCGGAGTGTTGCTGATCGGAGTGTTGCTGATCGGGGTGTTGCTGATCGGGGTGTTGCTGATCGGGGTGTTGCTGATCGGAGTGTTGCTGATCGGGGTGTTGCTGATCGGGGGGGCTGATCGGGCTGTTGCTGATCGGAGTGTTGCTGATCGGGGTGTTGCTGATCGGAGTGTTGCTGATCGGGGTGTTGCTGATCGGGGGGGCTGATCGGGCTGTTGCTGATCGGAGTGTTGCTGATCGGAGTGTTGCTGATCGGAGTGTTGTTGATCGGAGTGTTGCTGATCGGAGTGTTTCTGATCGGAGTGTTGCTGATCGGAGTGTTGCTGATCGGGGTGTTGCTGATCGGAATGTTGCTGATCGGAGTGTTGCTGATCGGGGTGTTGCTGATCGGGGTGTTGCTGATCGGAGTGTTGCTGATCGGAGTGTTGCTGATCGGAGTGTTGCTGATCAGGGGGGCTGATCGGGGTGTTGCTGATCGGAGTGTTGCTGATCGGAGTGTTGCTGATCAGGGGGGCTGATCGGGGTGTTGCTGATCGGAGTGTTGCTGATCGGAGTGTTGCTGATCGGAGTGTTGCTGATCGGAGTGTTGCTGATCGGAGTGTTGCTGATCGGGGTGTTGCTGATCGGGGTGTTGCTGATCGGGGTGTTGCTGATCGGGGTGTTGCTGATCGTAGTGTTGCTGATCAGAGTGTTGCTGATCGGAGTGTTGCTGATCGGAGTGTTGCTGATCGGAGTGTTGCTGATCGGAGTGTTGCTGATCGGGTGTTGCTGATCGGGGTGTTGCTGATCGGAGTGTTGCTGATCGGGGTGTTGCTGATCGGAGTGTTGCTGATCGGAGTGTTGCTGATCGAGTGTTGCTGATCGGAGTGTTGCTGATCGGGGGGGCTGATCAGGGTGTTGCTGATCGGAGTGTTGCTGATCAGGGGGGCTGGTCGGAGTGTTGCTGATCGGGGTGTTGCTGAACGGAGTGTTGCTGATCGGGGTGTTGCTGATCGGGGTGTTGCTGATCGTAGTGTTGCTGATCAGAGTGTTGCTGATCGGAGTGTTGCTGATCGGAGTGTTGCTGATCGGAGTGTTGCTGATCGGGGTGTTGCTGATCGGAGTGTTGCTGATCGGGGTGTTGCTGATCGGGGTGTTGCTGATCGGAGTGTTGCTGATCGGAGTGTTGTTGATCGGAGTGTTGCTGATCGGGGTGTTGCTGATCGGAGTGTTGCTGATCGGGGTGTTGCTGATCGGAGTGTTGCTGATCGGGGTGTTGCTGATCGGAGTGTTGCTGATCGGAGTGTTGTTGATCGGAGTGTTGCTGATCGGGGTGTTGCTGATCGGGGTGTTGCTGATCGTAGTGTTGCTGATCAGAGTGTTGCTGATCGGAGTGTTGCTGATCGGAGTGTTGCTGATCGGAGTGTTGCTGATCGGGTGTTGCTGATCAGGGTGTTGCTGATCGGAGTGTTGCTGATCAGGGGGGCTGGTCGGAGTGTTGCTGATCGGGGTGTTGCTGAACGGAGTGTTGCTGATCGGAGTGTTGCTGATTGGAGTGTTGCTGATCGGGGTGTTGCTGATCGAGGTGTTGCTGATCGGGGTGTTGCTGATCGGAGTGTTGCTGATCGGGGTGTTGCTGATCGGGGTGTTGCTGATCGGGGTGTTGCTGATCGGGGTGTTGCTGATTGGAGTGTTGCTGATCGGGGTGTTGCTGATTGGAGTGTTGCTGATCGGGGTGTTGCTGATCGGGGTGTTGCTGATCGGAGTGTTGCTGATCGGAGTGTTGCTGATCGGGGTGTTGCTGATCGGGGTGTTGCTGATCGGAGTGTTGCTGATCGGAGTGTTGCTGATCGGGGTGTTGCTGATCGGGGTGTTGCTGATCGGAGTGTTGCTGATCGGAGTGTTGCTGATCGGAGTGTTGCTGATCGGAGTGTTGTTGATCGGAGTGTTGCTGATCGGAGTGTTGCTGATCGGAGTGTTGCTGATCGGAGTGTTGCTGATCGGAGTGTTGCTGATCGGAGTGTTGCTGATCGGAGTGTTGCTGATCGGAGTGTTGCTGATCGGAGTGTTGCTGATCGGGTGTTGCTGATCGGGGTGTTGCTGATCGGAGTGTTGCTGATCGGGGTGTTGCTGATCGGGGTGTTGCTGATCGGAGTGTTGCTGATCGGGGTGTTGCTGATCGGGGTGTTGCTGATCGGAGTGTTGCTGATCGGGGTGTTGCTGATCGGGGTGTTGCTGATCGGAGTGTTGCTGATCAGGGGGGCTGGTCGGAGTGTTGCTGATCGGGGTGTTGCTGATCGGAGTGTTGCTGATCGGGGTGTTGCTGATCGGGGTGTTGCTGATCGGAGTGTTGCTGATCGGAGTGTTGCTGATCGGGGTGTTGCTGATCGGGGTGTTGCTGATCGGGGTGTTGCTGATCGGGGTGTTGCTGATCGGAGTGTTGCTGATCAGGGGGGCTGGTCGGAGTGTTGCTGATCGGAGTGTTGCTGATCGGAGTGTTGCTGATCGGGGTGTTGCTGATCGAGGGGGCTGATCGGGGTGTTGCTGATCGTGGTGTTGCTGATCGGGGTGTTGCTGATCGGGGTGTTGCTGATCGGGATGTTGCTGATCGGGGTGTTGCTGATCGGGGTGTTGCTGATCGGGGTGTTGCTGATCGGGGTGTTGCTGATCGGGCTGTTGCTGATCGGAGTGTTGCTGATCGGAGTGTTGCTGATCGGAGTGTTGCTGATCGGAGTGTTGCTGATCGGAGTGTTGCTGATCGGAGGGGCTGATCGGGGTGTTGCTGATCGGGGTGTTGCTGATTGGGGTGTTGCTGATCGGAGTGTTGCTGATCAGAGTGTTGCTGATCGGAGTGTTGCTGATCGGAGGGGCTGATCGGGGTGTTGCTGATCGGGGTGTTGCTGATCGGAGTGTTGCTGATCGGGGTGTTGCTGATCGGGGTGTTGCTGATCGGAGTGTTGCTGATCGGGGTGTTGCTGATCGGGGTGTTGCTGATCGGAGTGTTGCTGATCAGAGTGTTGCTGATCGGAGTGTTGCTGATCGGAGTGTTGCTGATCGGAGTGTTGTTGATCGGAGTGTTGCTGATCGGAGTGTTGCTGATCGGAGTGTTGCTGATCGGGGTGTTGCTGATCGGGGTGTTGCTGATCGGAGTGTTGCTGATCGGAGTGTTGCTGATCGGGGTGTTGCTGATCGGGGAGCCTGATCGGAGTGTTGCTGATTGGGGTGTTGCTGATCGGAGTGTTGCTGATCGGGGTGTTGCTGATCGGGGTGTTGCTGATCGGAGTGTTGCTGATCGGAGTGTTGCTGATCGGAGTGTTGCTGATCGGGGTGTTGCTGATCGGGGTGTTGCTGATCGGGGTGTTGCTGATCGGAGTGTTGCTGATCGGGGTGTTGCTGATCGGGGTGTTGCTGATCGGAGTGTTGCTGATCGGAGTGTTGCTGATCGGGGTGTTGCTGATCGGGGTGTTGCTGATCGGAGTGTTGCTGATCGGAGTGTTGCTGATCGGAGTGTTGCTGATCGGAGTGTTGTTGATCGGAGTGTTGCTGATCGGAGTGTTGCTGATCGGAGTGTTGCTGATCGGAGTGTTGCTGATCGGAGTGTTGCTGATCGGAGTGTTGCTGATCGGAGTGTTGCTGATCGGAGTGTTGCTGATCGGAGTGTTGCTGATCGGAGTGTTGCTGATCGGGGTGTTGCTGATCATAGTGTTGCTGATCGGGGTGTTGCTGATCGGAGTGTTGCTGATCGGAGTGTTGCTGATCGGAGTGTTGCTGATCGGAGTGTTGCTGATCGGGGTGTTGCTGATCAGAGCGCTGCTGATCGGAGTGTTGCTGATCGGAGTGTTGCTGATCGGGGTGTTGCTGATCGGGGTGTTGCTGATCGGAGTGTTGCTGATCGGAGTGTTGCTGATCGGGGTGTTGCTGATCGGGGTGTTGCTGATCGGGGTGTTGCTGATCGGGGTGTTGCTGATCGGAGTGTTGCTGATCAGGGGGGCTGGTCGGAGTGTTGCTGATCGGAGTGTTGCTGATCGGAGTGTTGCTGATCGGGGTGTTGCTGATCGAGGGGGCTGATCGGGGTGTTGCTGATCGTGGTGTTGCTGATCGGGGTGTTGCTGATCGGGGTGTTGCTGATCGGGATGTTGCTGATCGGGGTGTTGCTGATCGGGGTGTTGCTGATCGGGGTGTTGCTGATCGGGGTGTTGCTGATCGGGCTGTTGCTGATCGGAGTGTTGCTGATCGGAGTGTTGCTGATCGGAGTGTTGCTGATCGGAGTGTTGCTGATCGGAGTGTTGCTGATCGGAGGGGCTGATCGGGGTGTTGCTGATCGGGGTGTTGCTGATTGGGGTGTTGCTGATCGGAGTGTTGCTGATCAGAGTGTTGCTGATCGGAGTGTTGCTGATCGGAGGGGCTGATCGGGGTGTTGCTGATCGGGGTGTTGCTGATCGGAGTGTTGCTGATCGGGGTGTTGCTGATCGGGGTGTTGCTGATCGGAGTGTTGCTGATCGGGGTGTTGCTGATCGGGGTGTTGCTGATCGGAGTGTTGCTGATCAGAGTGTTGCTGATCGGAGTGTTGCTGATCGGAGTGTTGCTGATCGGAGTGTTGTTGATCGGAGTGTTGCTGATCGGAGTGTTGCTGATCGGAGTGTTGCTGATCGGGGTGTTGCTGATCGGGGTGTTGCTGATCGGAGTGTTGCTGATCGGAGTGTTGCTGATCGGGGTGTTGCTGATCGGGGAGCCTGATCGGAGTGTTGCTGATTGGGGTGTTGCTGATCGGAGTGTTGCTGATCGGGGTGTTGCTGATCGGGGTGTTGCTGATCGGAGTGTTGCTGATCGGAGTGTTGCTGATCGGAGTGTTGCTGATCGGAGTGTTGCTGATCGGAGTGTTGCTGATCGGAGTGTTGCTGATCGGGGTGTTGCTGATCGGGTGTTGCTGATCGGGGTGTTGCTGATCGGGGTGTTGCTGATCGGAGTGTTGCTGATCGGAGTGTTGCTGATCGGGGTGTTGCTGATCGGGGAGCCTGATCGGAGTGTTGCTGATCGGGGAGGCTGATCGGAGTGTTGCTGATCGGGGGAGCTGATCGGAGTGTTGCTGATCGGGGGAGCTGATCGGAGTGTTGCTGATCGGGGAGGGTGGGGTTGCTGATCGGTGGGGGGGGGGGCCCTCCTGATCTGCTCCCCACCATTCAGGTGGAAATGTATTAGTGTTTAGAAGCTGTAAGAGGTTGCGTCTCCCACTCCCTCCCTCCAGAACAGAACAGAACAGAGCCTAACCCACATCAGCTCAATGGCTGCAGCTCCTTGGGACGGTGGGTCCCAAGACGTTAAATTATTTTTCCCCAACAGATACCAACAGGCCTGCTGTGTATTTGCCGATTTCATTTCTCCCATTTTACATTTGTTGGATGCTTATTAATATCTGCCATCAGAACAAGTCTCTTTCACATCAATCTCATCAGCGTCAGAAAGAAGGTGGGCAGAGGTCATTGCCTGTCTCTTTTTTCTCCATCTGCCCATCTCTCTCTGTCTTTCCCTCTGTCTGTTTATCTCTATCTGTATCTGTCAGTCTCAATATTTGTCTCTACATCTATTTGTCGATCTGCCTGTCTGCCTCACGCTGGCTCTCTCTCTTTCTCACCAATCTCTCACCCACTCTCTCACTCCCCATCTCACACCCTGTCTCTCTGTCTATATGTCTGTCTGTCTTTTTCTCTCTGATTTTTTGGTCTCTGTCTGTCTTTCTTTCTGGCTATTTTCTCACTGTCTGCTGGTCTTGTTCTGTCTTTTTCTATCCCTTTCTCCCTCTGTCACTGTTTCTACGTCTCTTAGTGTCCTATCTTCTCTCATTTTATCTCACTACTTGTCTGTGGTGTATTTCCCTCTCCCTGTTGGTCTTTCTGTTTGTCTCTGTCCCTTTCTCTCTCTCTGTCCGTCTGTCTTTTTCTCAGTTTTACTCTCCATCTACTAGTCTCTCCCTAACTCTCTATTCATTCTGTCTGTGTGTGTTTCTCTGTCTTCCTTTGGCCATCTCAATCTAGCTCTGTCTCATCCCTCGCTTCCTTTCTCTCTGTCTCTCTGATTGCTTATCTGTAGCTCACTGTGTTGTTCATCAATGTTTCTCGTTCCCTATCTGCGTACTCTCTGCCTCTCTCCCTTGTCTGCAGCTCCATCCCTCTCTCTGCCTATTTGTTTATCTGCTCGTGTGTGTGTGTGTGTGCGCGCATCTGTCTCACTGTCTTACTTTCTCCCAATCTCTTGTCTGCCTCTCTGTCTCCCTGTATGTGGTGCCAGCCCATCTGCCCCCCTTTCTCTGCAAGAAACATACTGCAGAAATCAATCAGGATCTTGTCTCAAAAACTGATCAGCATCAATTCCAAAACAGATTCCCGAGGTTTCTCACGTCTGATTTATTAGATATTTTAAAGTGGGACCAGTGCTGGTGAATCTGTTAAATAACCACAGCTCCCCTGATCACAGCCCTCGCTGCTAAATTATTGGATGTCGAGCCCCTCCTTCCAGCGGCCAGGAACAGGTTACTTACCACACCCGCTCCCTTCCTCACTCGCTGCAGCTCTCGGATGAAGTTCTCCAGCTCTTTCCCTTCTATGTAACCATTACCTGCACATGACACATGCAAAGAATCTCCGATTACCCAGCAATCTGAAACACACCGATAGAACCGGGGCTCCCGAACCGGGCATGCGCGGGGCTGGAAACATCCCTCAGCAGAAACCAAACCCTCCCCAGGAATCCAGGTGATTGCACCGTGGGGGCAAGGTGACTGACAGCTCTCGGCATCTCCACAATTCCCAACATCTCGGGAGCATCCAGAAAGGATGCCGACCCTTTGGATTTACAGCTCCTCGCTCGAGGAGACGGATAGATCATCCATTCTTTCCTGCAGGAACTTGTTGAAATTAGGCATGTCGTTGCAACTCAGAGTCAGTCCCGTCCACATCTGCCCCTTAAACCCTTCGCACTAGTCTCTCCGCCCTGAACTGCCTCTACATCCAGCATCTCCAATCTCAACAACTCCAGCAAGACGGGCCACAATTGCAAAGTTGTCTAAACTTAAAAAAAAAGAATGTCTTCATGAAGTGTAATTAACTTTTAGCAAATGGCCAGAAGCTCCTAATACTGGGCAGGCATCACAAGGGAAAGGCGGCCGTTTTATCTGCTCACTTATCACTCAGATATTGATAGACACAAAACGCATCGCCTGACTCTGCGAGCACCAGTTTCACGCCCCAGTACTTCCTAAACGCGCTCACATACTGAAATAAGACTGTTTGCTCTAAGCTAATACAGATGCATATATCTATATATACTGCCCTTCAACCAAGGGAGGGTTGCAAAACATACAAAAGCTGGAATAATATTAAAGTGTTTAAGTTTCCCTGCTGATTTATCAAATAAATGTTACAATTAGATGGTTTTAAAAATCCATTAAAACATATATAAAATTCACCATCTGCATCATAATGTTTCCAGACTTCCAGGAACTGTGAGGCGGTGAGTTCAGCCAGGTTCAGGTAAGGCGGTTGCTGTTTGTCAGCCATCCTGTGCAGACTGCCAGTGTTAAGATCCCTCTTTGAAATGCACGGTACCTGCGCCTGGGCACAGCCTTTTTATCCCTTCGGAGCCGCAGTGCCTTCGCTGGCCTGCAGGGGCCGCCCTGCCCACGGTGCCAGCGGCCTGGGACTTGTAGTCCACTCAACCCCTTCCCCTCTGGCGGGATCCTTTTAAAAAGCTGTTGGAAGAGATCAGATGCAACCAGTTTTTTTCAGCACGGAAACGACTGTCTGGAGACAGGCTCCCAGTTCTGTGCCCGGGATCTGACCAGTTCCAGTCTGGCTGCAGGACTGGCCTGGATTGTGAGTGAGCTCTGCTTGGAGTCCGGGCTGCTGGATGGAGATTCAAGAGCAACACGTGTCACATCTTACACACACCTACACCAATCATTTCAGCAACTCATTTAGAAAACAATTAATAAAGAAATGTTTAAACAAGACGGGTCCCTAATAACTAGGTGCAACGATCAATGTAAATGTGTATGCAGATGGTTGTACATGTAGAACCAGAGCTACATACAGGACTATATTCTCTTCCCTCTTCTGTAGGCATTTGCTCTTTGCTGCTACTTCGTCAAGTGGCCAATCTTCATGTGTCAGTACACTGTACTATGGTGGGGAAGGGGTGGTGAGGTTGGGGGGGGGGGGGGGGGGGGGAGGCGGAGTTCCCAGGACAGCCCCAACCTGTCCTCACCTGACGAATACGGCTGAGCACTTTTGCAGCTTATAATTTTTCTATCAGCTTTTCTAGTCAACTCCAGCGTTTGTTTCACTTTGCGTCGAGTAGATGTATTCACCCAGCCAAGGGAATGAATGTTCATACTGGAGAGACTGCACCCCTGACAGTGTACAGTAACATCCCATAATACCCAGTACTGGAGAGTGTAACCCTTACAGTGTACAGTAACACCCCATAATACCCAGTACAGGAGAGAGTGTAACCCTTGCAGTGTACAGTAACACCCCATAATACCCAGTACAGGAGAGTGTGTAACCGTTACAATGTACAGTAACATCCCATAATACCCAGGACTGGAGCAAGTGTAACCCCTTCAATGTAGAGCAACATCCCACAATACCCAGTAGAGGAGAGAGTGTAACCCTTACAGTGTACAGTAACATCCCATAATACCCAGTACAGGAGAGTGTGTAACCCTTACAGTGTACAGCAACATCCCACAATACCCAGTAGAGGAGAGAGTGTAACCCTTACAGTGTACAGCAACATCCCATAAACCCAGTACTGGAGAGAGATTCACCCATACAGTATACAGTAACATCCCATAATAACCAGACTGGAGAGTTTGGATCCCTTATGGTGTACAGCAACATCCCATAATAAGCAGTAATGGAGAGCGTGTAACCCTTACAGAGTACAGCAACACCCCATAATACCCAGTATTGGAGAGAGTATAACTCTCACATTGTATAGCAACATCTCATAATACCCAGTACTGGAGAGAGTGTAACCCTTATAGAGTGGAGTAACATCCCATAATACCAAGTACTGGGGAGTGTGTAACCCAAACAGTGTTCAGCAACATCCCATAATAGCCAGTAGTGGAGAGAGTGTAACCCTGACGGTGTACAGCAACATCCCATAATACCCACTAATGGAGAGATTTTAAACCTTTCAATGTACAGTAACCTCCCATAATATCCAGGAATGGAGAGAGTGTAACCCGTACAGTTTACACTAACATCCCATAATACCCAGTACCGGAGGGAGTGTAACCCTTACACTGTACAGTAACATCCCATAATACGCAGTACTGGATAGATTGTAACCCATACAGTGTACAGCAACATCGCATAATACCCAGTTCTGGAGAGAGTGTAACCCTTGAGTGTACAGTAAGATCCCATAATACCCAGTACTGGAGAGAGTGTAACCCTTAAAGTGTGCAGCAACAGGCCATAATACACAGTACTGGAGTGAGTGTAACCCTTGAGTGTACAGTAAGATCCCATAATACCCAGTACTGGAGAGAGTGTAACCCTTAAAGTGTGCAGCAACAGGCCATAATACACAGTACTGGAGTGAGTGTAACCCATACCTTCTATAGCAACATCCCATAATACCCAGTGTTGGAGAGAGTGTAACCCATACCTTCTACAGCAACATCCCATAATACCCAGTACTGGAGAGACTGTAACCCATACCTTCTGCAGCAACATCCCATAATACATAGTACCGGAAACAGTGTAACCCTAACAGTGTGCAGCAACATCCCAAAATACCCAGAACTGGAAAGAGTTTAACACTCACAGTGCACAGCAACATCCCACAGTACCCAGTACTGGAGTGAGTGTAACACTTACAGTGTACAGTAACATCCCATAATACACAGTACTGGGGAGAGTGTAACCCTTACACTGTACAGCAACATCCCATAATACCCAGAACTGGAAAGAGTTTAATACTAACAGTGCACAGCAACATCCCACAGTACCCAGTACTGGAGTGAGTGTAACACTTACAGTGTACAGTAACATCCCATAATACACAGTACTGGAGAGATTTTAACCCTTACATTATACAGCAACAACCCATAATACCCAGTACTGGAGTGTAACCCTTACAGTGTACAGCAACATCCCATAATACCCAGTACTGGAGAGGGTGTAACCCTTACAGTGTACAGCAACATCCCATAATACACAGTACCGGAAAGAGTGTAACCCTAACAGTGCGCAGCAACATCCCATAATACCTAGAACTGGAAAGAGTTTAACCCGAACAGTGTACAGTAACATCCCATAATACCCATTATTGGAGAGAGTGTAACCCTTACAGTGTACAGTAACATCCCATAATACCCATTATTGGAGAGAGTGTAACCCTTACAGTGTACAGTAACATCCCATAATACCCAGTACTGGAGAGCGTGTAACCCTGACAGTGTACAGCAACATCCCATAATACCCAGTACTGGAGAGAGTGTAACTCTTACAGTGTACAGCAACATCCCATAATACCCAGTACCGGAAAGAGTGTAACCCTAACAGTGCGCAGCAACATCCCATAATACCTAGAACTGGAAAGAGTTTAACCCGAACAGTGTACAGCAACATCCCATAATACCCACTACTGGAGAGAGTGTAAACCCTTACAATGTGCAACAACATCCCATAATACCCAATAGCGGAGAGAGTGTAACCCTTACATTATACAGCAACAACCCATAATACCCAGTACTGGAGTGTAACCCTTGCGGTGTACAGCAACATCCCATAATACCCAGTACTGGAGAAAGTGTAACCCTTACAGTGTACAGCAACATCCCATAATACCCAGTACCGGAAAGAGTGTAACCCTAACAGTGCGCAGGAACATCCCATAATACCTAGAACTGGAAAGAGTTTAACCCGAACAGTGTACAGCAACATCCCATAATACCCAGTACTGGAGAGAATGTAACACTTACAATGTGCAACAACATCCCATAATACCCAATAGCGGAGAGAGTGTAACCCTTACAGTGTACAGTAACATCCCATAATACCCATTATTGGAGAGAGTGTAACCCTTACAATGTGGAACAACATCCCATAATACCCAGTACTGAGAGCGTGTAACCCTTACAGTGTACAGTAACATCCCATAATACCCAGTACTGAGAGCGTGTAACCCTGACAGTGTACAGTAACATCCCATAATACCCAGTACTGGAGAGCGTGTAACCCTGACAGTGTACACATCGGTACCAACGACATAGGTAGGAGAAAGGATGGGGATTTAAAACAGGAATTTAGGGAGCTTGGTTGGAAGCTGAAAGCCAGTACAAACCATGTTGTAATTTCTGGTTTGTTGCCAGTGCCACGTGCTAGCGAGTTGAGGAACAGGGAGAGAGTGCAGATAAACACGTGGCTGCAGGGATGGTGTAGCGGGGAGGGTTTCAGTTATGTGGATAATTGGAGCACATTCTGGGGAAGGTGGGACCTGTACAAACAGGACGGTTTGCACCTGAACCAGAGGGGCACCAATATCCTGGGAGGGAAATTTGCTACGGCTCTTCGGGGGGGGTTTAAACTAATTTGTCAGGGGGATGGGAAAAAGGGCTGTAGTCCAGGAGCAAGTGGTGAGTGTAGGGAGGTACTGAGGAGGTTATCAAGGTCGTAGGAATGTACCGGCAGACAGGAAGATGGCTTGAAGTGTGTCTACTTCAATGCAAGGAGCATCCGGAATAAGGTAGGAGAACTTGGAGCGTGGATTGGTACTTGGGACTACGATGTGGTGGCCATTACGGAGACATGGTTAGAACAGGGACAGGAATGGTTGTTGGAAGTTCCGGGGTATAGATGTTTCAGTAAGAGTAGGGAAGTTGGTAAGAAAGGTGGAGGAGTAGCATTGTTAATCAAGGATAGTTTAACAGCGGCAGAAAGGCAGTTCGAGGGGGATCTGCCGTCTGAGGTAATATGGGCTGAAGTTAGAAATAGGAAAGGAGCGGTCACGTTGTTAGGAGTTTTCTGCAGGCCCCCAGATAGTAATAGAGATGTGGAGGAAGAAATTGCAAAGCAGATTATGAATAGGTGTGGAGGTCACAGAGTAGTTGTCATGGGTGACTTCAACTTTCCAAATATTGATTGGAACCTTTATAGGTCAAACAGTTCGGATGGGATAGTTTTTGCACAGTGTGTGCAGGAGGGTTTCCTGTCACAATATGTGGATAGGCCGACAAGAGCTGGGGCCACGTTGGATTTGGTACTGGGTAATGAACCGGGCCAAGTGTTTGATTTGTATGTGGGAGAGCACTTTGGAGATAGTGACCACAATTCGGTAACTTTCACTATTGCAATGGAGAGGGATAGGGCCATACGGCAGGGCAGGGTTTATAATTGGGGGAGGGGTAATTATGATGCGATTAGGCAAGAATTAGGGAGTATAAGATGGGAACAGAAACTATCAGGGAAAGGCACAAACGAAAAGTGGAGCTTTTTCATGGAGCAATTACTGCGTGTCCTTAATAGGTATGTCCCTGTCAGGCAGGGAGGAAATGGCCGAGTGAGAGAACCATGGTTCACAAAAGAGGTTGAATGTCTAGTCAAGAGGAAAAAGGAAGCGTATGTAAGGATGAGAAAACAAGATTCAGTTGGGTCGATTGAGGGGTACAAGGTAGCAAGGAATGAGCTAAAAAAAGAGCTTAGGAGAGCTAGGAGGGGGCATGAGAAGTCCTTGGCGGGTCGGATCAAGAAAAACCCCAAGGCCTTTTACTCTTATGTGAGAAATAAAAGAATGACCAGGGTGAGGGTAGGGCCGGTCAAGGACAGTAGTGGGAACTTGTGCATGGAGTCAGAAGAGATAGGAGAGGTGATGAATGAATACTTTTCGTCAGTGTTCACCGAGGAGAGGGGCCATGTTCTTGAGGATGAGAGTGTGATAAAGGTGGATAGGCTGGAGGTGGTAGATGTTCTGAGGGAAGATGTTTTAGCAATTTTGAAGAACCTGAGGGTCGATAAGTCCCCTGGGCCAGATGGGATATATCCTAGGATTCTTTGGGAGGCAAGGGAGGAGATTGCAGAGCCTCTGGCTTTGATCTTTGGGTCCTCACTGTCCACGGGAATGGTGCCAGAGGACTGGAGAGTGGCGAATGTTGTTCCTCTCTTCTAGAAAGGAAATAGGAATGACCCTGGTAATTATAGGCCGGTTAGTCTTACTTCGGTGGTTGGTAAGATAATGGAAAAGGTCCTGAGGGATAGGATTTATGACCATTTGGAAAGGGGCAACTTAATCAGGGATAGTCAACACGGATTCGTGAAGGGTAAGTCTTGCCTAACAAATTTGATTGAATTCTTTGAGGAGGTAACTAAGTGTGTAGATGAAGGTAGAGCAGTTGATGTCGTATACATGGATTTTAGTAAGGCGTTTGATAAGGTTCCCCATGGTCGTCTCATGAAGAAAGTAAGGAGTTGTGGGATAGAGGGAAATTTGGCCGATTGGATAAGTAACTGGCTATCTCATAGAAGGCAGAGGGTGGTGGTGGATGGAGCATTTTCGGACTGGAGACCAGTTACCAGCGGTGTGCCACAGGGGTCGGTGCTGGGTCCTCTGCTGTTTGTGATTTTTATCAATGACTTGGAGGAGGGGACTGAAGGGTGGATCAGTAAATTTGCTGATGACACCAAGATTGGTGGAGCAGTGGATGAGGTGGAGGGCTGTTGTAGGCTGCAAAGAGACATTGATAGGATGCAGAGCTGGGCCGAAAAATGGCAGATGGAATTTAACCCTGATAAGTGCGAGGTGATTCATTTTGGTAGGGCAAATTTGAATAAGGATTACAGGGTCAACGGCAGGGTTCTGAGGAACGTGGAGGAACAGAGGGATCTGGGGGTTCATATCCACAGATCTCTGAAGGTTGCCACTCAAGTGGATAGAGCAGTAAAGAAGGCCTATGGTGTGTTGGCGTTTATTAACAGAGGGTTTGAGTTTAAGAACCGTGAGGTTATGCTGCAACTGTACAGGACCTTGGTGAGACCACATTTGGAATATTGTGTGCAGTTCTGGTCACCTCACTATAGGAAGGACGTGGAAGCATTGGAAAGAGTGCAAAGGAGATTTACCAGGATGCTGCCTGGTTTGGGGGGGAGGTCTTATGAGGAAAGATTGAGGGAGTTGGGGCTTTTCTCTTTAGAGCGGAGGAGGATGAGAGGCGACTTAATAGAGGTTTATAAGATGATGAGGGGGATAGATAGAGTGGATGTTCAGAGACTATTTCCTCGGGTAGAGGCAGCTGTTACAAGGGGGCATAACTATAAGGTGCATGGGGGGAGATATAGAAGGGATGTCCGAGATAGATTCTTTACTCAGAGAGTGGTTGGGGTGTGGAATGGACTGCCTGCTGTGATAGTGGAGTCGGACACTTTAGGAACTTTCAAGCGGTTATTGGATAAGCACATGGAGCACACCAGAGTGATAGGGAGTGTGATAGCTTGATCTTGGTCTCGGACAATGCTCGGCACAACATCGAGGGCCGAAATGCCTGTACTGTGCTGTACTGTTCTATGTTCTATGTTCTAATACCCATTATTGGAGAGAGTGTAACCCTTACAATGTGGTGCAACATCCCATAATACCCAGTACTGGAGAGCGTGTAACCCTTACAGTGTACAGTAACATCCCATAATACCCAGTACTGGAAGGAGTCTAACCCTTACAGTGTACAGCAACATCCCATAATACCCAGTACTGGAGAGAGTGTAACCCTTACAATGTGCAACAACATCCCATAATACTCAGTACTGGAGAGAGTGTAACCCTTACAGTGTGCAGCAACATCCCACAATACCCATTATTGGAGAGTGTAACCCGTACAGTGTACAGCACAACCCATAATAACCAGTACTGGAGAGAGTGAAACCCTTCCAGTGTACAGCAACATCCCATAATAACCCGTACTGGAGCGAGTGTAACCCGTACAGTCTGCAGCAACATCCCATAATACCCAGCACCGGAGACAGTGCAAACCTTACAGTGTACTGCAACATGGCATCATACTCAGTACTGGAGAGAGTGTAACCCTTACAGTGTACAGTAACATCCCATAATACCCAGTACAGGAGTGTAAACCTTACAGTGTACAGTAACATCCCATAATACCCAGTACTTGAGGGAGTGTAACCCTTACAGTCTACAGTAACATCCCATAATACCCAGTACTGGAGAGAGTATAACCCTTACAGTGTACAGCAACATCCCATTATACCCAGTACCGGACAGAGTGTAACCCTTGCAGTGTACAGTAACATGCAAGAATACCCAGTATTGTAGAGAGTGTAACCCTTACAGTGTACAGTAACATCCCATAATATACAGTAACGGAAAGAGTGTAACCCTTATAGTGTACAGCAACATCCCATAGTACCCAGTTATGGGGAGAGTGTAACCCTTACACTGTACAGTAACATCCCATAATACCCAATACTGGAGGGAGTCTAACACTTACAGTATACAGCAACATCCCATAATACCCAGTACTGGAGAGAGTGTGACCCTTACAGTGTACAGCAACATCCCATAATACCCAGTACTGGAGAGAGTGTAACCCTTACAGTGTACAGCAACATCCCATAATACCTAGTACTGGGGAGAGAGTAACCCTTACAGTGTACAGCAACATCCCATAATACCCAGTACTGGGGAGAGAGTAACCCTTACAGTGTACAGCAACATCCCATAATACCCAGTACTGGAGAGAGTGTAACCCTTACAATGTGCAACAACATCCCATAATACCCAATAGCGGAGAGAGTGTAACCCTTACAATGTGGAACAACATCCCATAATATCCAGTACTGAGAGCGTGTAACCCTTACAGTGTACAGTAACATCCCATAATACCCAGTACTGGAGAGCGTGTAACCCTGACAGTGTACAGTAACATCCCATAATACCCAGTACTGGAGAGAGTGCAACCCTTACAATGTACAGCAACATCCCATAATACCCAGTACTGGAGAGAGTGTAACCCTTACAGTGTACAGCAACATCCCATAATACCTAGTACTGGGGAGAGAGTAACCCTTACAGTGTACAGCAACATCCCATAATACCCAGTACTGGAGAGAGTGTAACCCTTACAATGTGCAACAACATCCCATAATACTCAGTACTGGAGAGAGTGTAACCCTTACAGTGTGCAGCAACATCCCACAATACCCATTATTGGAGAGTGTAACCCGTACAGTGTACAGCAACAACCCATAATAACCAGTACTGGAGAGAGTGAAACCCTTCCAGTGTACAGCAACATCCCATAATAACCCGTACTGGAGAGAGTGTAACCCTTACAGTGTACAGTAACATCCCATAATATCCAGTACTGGAGACAGTGTAAGCCGTACCGTGTACAGCAACATCCCATAATACCCAGTACTGGAGAGAGTGTAACCCTTACAGTGTACAGCAACATCCCATAATACCCACTACAAGAGAGAGTGTAATCCTTACAGTATACAGTAACATCCTATAATACCCAGTACAGGAGTGTAAACCTTACAGTGTACAGTAACATCGCATCATACTCAGTACTGGAGAGAGTGTAACCCTTACAGTGTACAGTAACATCCCATAATACCCAGTACAGGAGTGTAAACCTTACAGTGTACAGTAACATCCCATAATACCCAGTACTGGAGAGAGTATAACCCTTACAGTGCACAGCAACATCCCATTATACCCAGTACCGGACAGAGTGTAACCCTTGCAGTGTACAGTAACATGCAATAATACCCAGTATTGTAGAGAGTGTAACCCTTACAGTGTACAGTAACATCCCATAATATACAGTAACGGAAAGAGTGTAACCCTTATAGTGTACAGCAACATCCCATAGTACCCAGTTATGGGGAGAGTGTAACCCTTACACTGTACAGTAACATCCCATAATACCCAATACTGGAGGGAGTCTAACACTTACAGTATACAGCAACATCCCATAATACCCAGTACTGGAGAGAGTGTAACCCTTACAGTGTACAGCAACATCCCATAATACCCAGTACCAGACAGAGTGTAACCCTTACAATGTGCAACAACATCCCATAATACCCAATAGCGGAGAGAGTGTAACCCTTACAGTGTACAGTAACATCCCATAATACGCAGTACTGGAGAGCGCGTAACCCTGACAGTGTACAGTAACATCCCATAATACCCAGTACTTGAGAGAGTGCAACCCTTACAATGTACAACAACATCCCATAATACCCAATAGCGGAGAGAGTGTAACCCTTACAGTGTACAGTAACATCCCATAATACCCATTATTGGAGAGAGTGTAACCCTTACAATGTGGAACAACATCCCATAATACCCAGTACTGGAGAGCGTGTAACCCTTACAGTGTACAGTAACATCCCATAATACCCAGTACTGGAGAGATTGTAAACCTCACAGAGTACAGCAACATCCAATAATAACCATTATTGGAGAGAATGTAACCCTTGCAATGTGGAACAACATCCCATAATACCCAGTACAGGAGAGGGTATATCACTTGCAGTGCAGAGTAACATCCCATAATACCCAGTACTGGAGCGCGTGTAAACCTTACAGTGTACAGTAACATCCTATAATACCCAGTACTGGGGAGAGTGTAACCCGTACAGTGTACAGCAACATCCCATAATAAACAGTACTGGAGAGAGTGAAACCCTTACAGTGTACAGTAACATCCCATAATACCCAGTACTGGTGAGAGTGTAACCCTTACAGTGTACAGTAACATCCCATAATATCCAGTACTGGAGAGAGTGTAACCCTTACAGTGTACAGCAACATCCCACAATGCCCATTATTGGAGAGCGTGTAACCCTTACAGTGTACAGTAACATCCCATAATACGCAGTACTGGAGAGCGCGTAACCCTGACAGTGTACAGTAACATCCCATAATACCCAGTACTTGAGAGAGTGCAACCCTTACAATGTGCAACAACATCCCATAATACCCAATAGCGGAGAGAGTGTAACCCTTACAGTGTACAGTAACATCCCATAATACCCATTATTGGAGAGAGTGTAACCCTTACAATGTGGAACAACATCCCATAATACCCAGTACTGGAGAGCGTGTAACCCTTACAGTGTACAGCAACATCCCATAATACCCAGTACTGCAGCGAGTGTAACCCTTACAGTGTACAGCAACATCCCATAATACCCAGTACTGGAGAGGGTGTAACCCTTACAGTGTACAGCAACATCCCATAATACCCAGTACTGGAGAGAGTGTAACTCTTACAGTGTACAGCAACATCCCATAATACCCAGTACCGGAAAGAGTGTAACCCTAACAGTGCGCAGCAACATCCCATAATACCTAGAACTGGAAAGAGTTTAACCCGAACAGTGTACAGTAACATCCCATAATACCCAGTACTGCAGAGAGTGTAACTCTTACAGTGTACAGCAACATCCCATAATACCCACTACTGGAGAGAGTGTAACCCTTACAGTGTACAGCAACATCCCATAATACCCAGTACTGGAGAGAATGTAACACAATGTGCAACAACATCCCATAACACCCAATAGCGGAGAGAGTGTAACCCTTACAGTGTACAGTAACATCCAATAATACCCATTATTGGAGAGAGTGTAACCCTTACAATGTGGAACAACATCCCATAATACCCAGTACTGAGAGCGTGTAACCCTTACAGTGTACAGTAACATCCCATAATACCCAGTACTGGAGAGCGTGTAACCCTGACAGTGTACAGTAACATCCCATAATACCCAGTACTGGAGAGAGTGCAACCCTTACAATGTACAGCAACATCCCATAATACCCAGTACTGGAGAGAGTGTAACCCTTACAGTGTACAGCAACATCCCATAATACCTAGTACTGGGGAGAGAATAACCCTTACAGTGTACAACAACATCCCATAATACCCAGTACTGGAGAGAGTGTAAACCTTACAATGTGCAACAACATCCCATAATACTCAGTACTGGAGAGAGTGTAACCCTTACAGTGTGCAGCAACATCCCACAATACCCATTATTGGAGAGTGTAACCCGTACAGTGTACAGCAACAACCCATAATAACCAGTACTGGAGAGAGTGAAACCCTTCCAGTGTACAGCAACATCCCATAATAACCCGTACTGGAGAGAGTGTAACCCTTACAGTGTACAGTAACATCCCATAATATCCAGTACTGGAGACAGTGTAAGCCGTACCGTGTACAGCAACATCCCATAATACCCAGTACTGGAGAGAGTGTAACCCTTACAGTATACAGTAACATCCTATAATACCCAGTACAGGAGTGTAAACCTTACAGTGTACAGTAACATCGCATCATACTCAGTACTGGAGAGAGTGTAACCCTTACAGTGTACAGTAACATCCCATAATACCCAGTACAGGAGTGTAAACCTTACAGTGTACAGTAACATCCCATAATACCCAGTACTGGAGAGAGTATAACCCTTACAGTGCACAGCAACATCCCATTATACCCAGTACCGGACAGAGTGTAACCCTTGCAGTGTACAGTAACATCCAATAATACCCAGTACTGTAGAGAGTGTAACCCTTACAGTGTACAGTAACAGCCCATAATATACAGTAACGGAAAGAGTGTAACCCTTATAGTGTACAGCAACATCCCATAGTACCCAGTTATGGGGAGAGTGTAACCCTTACAGTGTACAGTAACATCCCATAATACCCAATACTGGAGGGAGTCTAACACTTACAGTGTACAGCAACATCCCATAATACCCAGTACTGGAGAGAGTGTAACCCTGACAATGTGCAACAACATCCCATAATACCCAATAGCGGAGAGAGTGTCACCCTTACAGTGTACAGTAACATCCCATAATACCCAATACTGGAGAGATTGCAAACCTCACAGAGGACATCAACATCCCATAATACCCATTATTGGAGAGAATGTAACCCTTGCAATGTGGAACAACATCCCATAATACCCAGTACAGGAGAGGGTATATCACTTGCAGTGCAGAGTAACATCCCATAATACCCAGTACTGGAGCGCGTGTAAATCTTACAGTGTACAGTAACATCCCATAATATACAGTAACGGAAAGAGTGTAACCCTTATAGTGTACAGCAACATCCCATCGCACCCAGTTATAGGGAGAGTGTAACTCTTACAGTGTACAGCAACATCCCATAATACCCAGTTGTGGGGAGAGTGTAACCCTTACAGTGTACAGAAACATACCATAATACCCAGTACTGGAGAGAGTGTAACCCTTACAATGTGCAACAACATCCCATAATACCCAATAGCGGAGAGAGTGTAACCCTTACAATGTGCAACAACATCCCATAATACCCAATAGCGGAGAGAGTGTCACCCTTACAGTGTACAGCAAAATCCCATAATACCCATTATTGGAGAGAATGTAACCCTTGCAATGTGGAACAACATCCCATAATACCCAATACAGGAGAGGGTATATCGCTTGCAGTGTAGAGTAACAACCCTTAATACCCAGTACTGGAGCGCGTGTAACCCTTACAGTGTACAGTAACATCCCATAATGCCCAGAACCGGAGAGATTGGATCCCTTCAGTGTACAGCAAGATCCCATAATACCCAGTAGTGGAAAAAAGTGTAACCCTTACAGTGTACAGTAATATCCATAATACCCACTACTGGAGAGAGTGTAACGCTTACAGTACACAGTAACATCCCATAATACCCAGTACTGGAGAGAGTGTAACCCTTAGAGTGTACAGTAACATCCCATAATACGCTGGACCGGAGCGAGTGCAACCCTTACAGTGTCTAGTAACATCCCATAATACCCAGTGCTGGAGAAAGTGTAACCCTTACAGTCTACAGCAACATCCCATAATACCCAGTACCGGAGAGAGTGTAACCCTTACAATGTACAGTAACATCCCAAAATACCCAGTACTGGAGAAAGTGTAACCCTTACAATGTACAGCAACATCCCATAATACCCAGTACTGGAGAGTCTGTCACCCTTGCAGTGTACAGTAACATCCCATAATACCCAGTACCGGAGAGATTGTAACCCTTACAGTGTACAGCAGCATCCCAGAATACCCAGTACTGGAGATGTAAACCTTACAGTGTACAGCAACGTCCCATAATACCCAGTACTGGAGAGAGTGTAATCCTTACAGTGTACAGTAACATCCTATAATACCCAGTACAGGAGTGTAAACCTTACAGTGTACAGTAACATCGCATCATACTCAGTACTGGAGAGAGTGTAACCCTTGCAGTGTACAGTAACATCTATAATACCCAGTACTGGAGAGAGTGTAACGCTTACAGTGCACAGTAACATCCCATAATACCCAGCACTGGAGAGAGTGTAACCCTTAGAGTGTACAGTAACATCCCATAATACCCAGTACCGGAGAGAGTGTAACCCTTACAATGTACAGTAATATCCCATAATACCCAGTACTGGAGAGCATGTAATCCTTACAGTGTACAGTAACATTGTGGCGGATCGCCACCTAAACGGGCATTATCCACTTTTCCGTCTGTGGACAATATATCGAGCACCTTGCCTTTAAGGCACCTTGCCTTTAAGGCAGGAGAAAAGGTGTGGGCAGGGCCTCAGGGTTTTTTCAGAGAATTCTGGGAGCAGTCGGTTCAGCCATTTTGGACCATGCAGTTGTATTAAAAAGCCTTTGTTTCCCACACATGGATTCAGTCTGAATTCGTGTTTCGCGGCAGCCTCAACATTGGTGACCCCGACGCTCAGAACGTATTCCGAGCACTGCAATGGCGGACACGAACGCAGTTTCCGTGAAACTGCCGGAGTTTTGGGAAAACCAGCCTGAAGCCTGGTTTCTCCAAGCCGAATCCTGCTTCCGGCTGCGAAACATCACCACAGATGGGACGCAGTACGACTACCTCGTCACATCACTCGGTAGCTCCTCAGTCTCGAAGGTTTGGACAGCGCTGCAGAACCCACCAGAGGAAGGCAAGAATGCACATCTTAAGGCTGCGCCCCTTAAAAAATTTACGGCCTCGGCATACCAGCGAAACTGCCACCTCCTCGACCTTCCAGGCCTCGGTGATGCCTCACCGTCAGACCTCCTCTCCTACATGCTCTCCCTCACCGACGAGAGCCCACCCGGATCCCTCTTCCGCACGCTGTTCAACTGCCAGCTACCTCTCAGCATCCGCCCGGCAATCGTGGCGTCCGGCCTCACGAACCTGAAAGCCCTGGCCGATGAGGCCGACAAGCTGCTGTCCGCTCACTCCAGCTGCGACGTCACTCCGGACCTGGCAGCCAATGCCTGGGCGCGCCCCTCACCGGCCACCACGTGGCCACAAGGACCAGCCACCAGGCCCACGGGGCCTTCGCGCCCCACTAACCCGGGCCACTGTTACTACCACGCACAGTTCAGTGCCAGGGCACAACGGTGCACACCTCCCTGCTCTTTCAAGTCCGCCCCCGTACCAGCCCCCGCGATGGCCGTGGGCCACGCGGGCTCCCTGCTGTACGTCACGGATGACAAAACCGGCCGGCGGTTCCTGTGCAACACTGGAGCTCAACACAGCATCATCCCGGCCTCCTCCCTCGACATCCAAAAGGGCGAACGAGGCTGGAAATCCGGACGTACGGCACCCGGACAGTCACCCTCGACCTCGCTGGTCGCCGCTACCGATGGGAGTTCATCACTGCCAAGGTGCTCTCCCCTCTCATTGGCGAAGATTTCCTGTGCGCCCACGGCCTACTGGTAGACATCCCTCGTCACCGCCTCGTGGACATGAACACCATGTCCCCCATCCTGGGCGCCATGGCCCCCCGTCAACCCGCCGACAAGGCGTCACAGTGCCATGCCCGGGCCACGGATGACTACTCGGCACTCCTGGCCGAATTCTCGGCCCTTACCAATCCGACCTTCTCCGCGGAGTCCGCCAAACACGGGGTGGAACACTTCATCCCCACCACAGGCCCCCCAGTGTACGCCCACGCCCGCAGGCTGGACCCGGCCAAACTGGAGATCGCGCGGACCGAGTTTGCCACCATGGAACAGCTCGGCATCATCCGCCGCTCCAACAGTCCCTGGGCCTCCCCACTCCACATCGCCCCCAAACCAGGCGGGGGTTGGCGCCCCTGCGGGGATTACCGCCGCCTCAACGACGCCACCACCCCTGATCGGTACCCCGTGCCGCACATTCAGGACTTCTCGGCTAGACTGGCCGGCCGCTCAGTCTTTTCCAAGGTCGACCTGGTGCGCGGCTACCACCAAGTCCCCGTCCACCCCGCGGACGTCCCCAAGACAGCCGTAATCACCCCCTTCGGCCTGTTTGAGTTCCTGCGGATGCCCTTCGGCCTCAAAAAAGCGGCCCAGGCATTCCAACGGCTCATGGACTCGGGCCTTCGGGACCTGAAGTTCCTGTTCGTCTACCTGGACGACATCCTGGTAGCCAGTTCCTCCAAGCAGGAACACCTCGAACACCTTCGCATCCTGTTCGGGCGCCTCAGTGACCATGGGCTCATCCTCAGCCCAGCCAAATGCCAGTTCGGCCTGGACAAGATTGACTTCCTCGGCCACCACATCACCCATGCTGGGGCCATTCCCCTGCCCATAAGGTGCAGGCTGTCCAACAATTTCCCCACCCCACCACCATCAAAGGCCTCCAGGAGTTCCTCGGGATGGTGAATTTCTACAACCGCTTCATCCCCAAAGCGGCGTCCCTCATGAGGCCCCTGTATGAAGCCCTCCGGGGCAGGAGCGGCAAGATGGCGGTCGAATGGACAGCAGACGCGTCCGCCACCTTCGACTCCACCAAGACCGCGCTCGCCAACGGCACCCTGCTCGCGCACCCACAGCCCAATGCCAGGGTAGCACTCACCACGGACGCCTCCGACCACGCAGTCGGTGCCGTGTATGAGCAGTGGGTCGACGGCGCCTGGCAACCACTTGCCTTCTTCAGCCGCCAACTACGCCCCCCGGAGGTCAAGTACAGCACCTTCGACCGCGAGCTCCTCGCGCTGTTCCTGGCGGTCCGCCATTTTCGGTTTTTGTTTGAGGGCCACCCCTTCACTGCGTTTGTCGACCACAAGCCCCTGACATTCGCAATGGCAAAGACAACCGACCCCTGGTCCGCCAGGCAGCAGCGCCAGCTCGCGGCAGTGTCCGAGTTCACCACGGACATCCAACACGTCTCCGGCCGAGACAATGTGGTAGCCGACTGCCTCTCCCGCCCCGCCATCCACGCCGCACACCTGGCAGTCGACTACGCTCAACTCGCAGCAAACCAGATCACCGACCCTGATCTGCTCTCCGCACCTACCAACCTACCAGGGCTACGCCTGGCCGACGTCGCCTGTGGCCCGTCCGCAGTCACGGTCAAGTGCGACATATCCCTATGTCAACCTCGGCCCGTCGTCATAGCGTCCTGGCGCCGCCGGGTATTCGAGATTCTCCAGAACCTCTCCCACCCCGGCGCCCGCGCATCCATCAAATTAGTAGCCAACCGCTTTGTCTGGCGCGGCCTTCGCAAGGATGTGCGTACTTGGGCCAACTCCTGCCTAGCCTGCCAACGGGCCAAGGTACAGCAACACACGAAAGCACCCCTCGAGGAGTTTACCGTCCCTTCGCGTAGATTCGACCACATCCATGTGGACATTGTCGGGCCCCTGCCGCCGTCGCAAGGCCACACGCACTTGCTGATGATTGTTGACCGCACCACGCGCTGGCCTGAGGCAATTCCACTGACCGCTACCACCACTGCCGACATCGCCAGAGCCTTCGTCAGCACCTGGGTCGCACGGTTTGGTCTCCCCTCCGACATGACGTCGGACAGAGGTCCGCAATTTACCTCTGAACTCTGGACCACCGTCGCACGCAATCTCGGGGTGACCATTCACCGCACCACAGCGTACCACCCCCAAGCCAACGGACTGTGTGAGCAGTTCCACAGATCCTTGAAGGCATCTCTTCGAGCCAGCCTCCAGGATGGCGCCTGGACCGACCGACTTCCGTGGGTCCTCCTCGGCCTGCGCACCGCGGTTAAAGAAGACCTCCACGCATCGGCAGCAGAGCTCGTGTACGGTCAGCCGCTGCGCGTACCCGGCGAGTTCCTGCCCACCGCCACGACACCCTGGTCAGCCGACCAGCAACGCCACGACTTCGCCTCATCGGCGCTGAAGTTCGCCCCGGTGCCCATTGCCCGACACGGCGAATCCACCTCACACGTCCCACTAAGCCTGCACCAGGCACGGTTCGTTTTCGTCTGGCACGACGCCCACCGCGGACCCCTTCAACCCCCGTACAACGGGCCCTACAAGGTGCTACAGGCTGGGGACAAATTTTTCACCCTGCAAGTGGGCGACAGGACCGAAAAAGTGTCGGTTGACCGACTCAAGCCAGCACACTCGGAGAAGGTGAGCAGGTCCCTGTAGCTCATCCACCGCCACGCGGCCGACCTGCCCTCAAGCTGGTTCACCCGGCTGCTCCACGCCAAGCCGTTCCATGTCCACCGGCGTCCTACAAGAGCCGCTCCGGCCGGCCCATCAGACCGCCGCACCGTCTCGTCCACAACTCCTAAGCGGATTCTGGGGGGAGCTGTGTGGCGGATCGCCACCTAAACGGGCATTATGTACTTTTCCGTCCGTGGACAATATATCGGGCACCTTGCCTTTAAGGCAGGAGAAAAGGAGTGGGCGGGGCCTCAGGATTTTTCCAGATAGTTCTGTGAGCAGTTTGTTTCAGCCATCTTGGACCAGGCAGTTGTATTAAAAAGCCTTTGTGTTCCACACATGGAGTCGGTCTTAATTCGTGTTTCGCGGCAGCCTCAACACTGTACACTGTAAGGATTACACTCTCTCCAGTACTGGGTATTATGGGATGATGCTGTACACTGTATGGGTTGCACTCCAGTACTGGGTATTATGGGATGTTGCTGTACAGTGTAAGGATTACACTCTATCTGATACTGGGTATTATGGGATGTTAGTGTACACTGTATAGGTTACACTCCAGTACTGGGTAGTATGGGATGTTGCTGTACGCTGTAAGGGTTACACTCTCTCCAGTACTGGGCATTATGGGATGTTACTGCACACTGTATGGGTTACACTCTCTCCAGAACTGGGTATTATGAAATGCGGCTGTACACTGTAAGGTTTACACTCTCCAGTACTGTGTATTATAGGATGTTACTGTACACTGTAAGGCTTACACCCACTCCAGTACTGGGTATTATGGGATGTTACTGTACACTGTAAGGGTTACACTCTCTCCGGTACTGGGTATTATGGGATGTTACTGTACACTGTAAGGGTTACACTCTCTCCGGTACTGGGTATTATGGGATGTTACTGTACACTGTATGGGTTACACTCTCTCCGGTACTGGGTATTATGGGATGTTACTGTACACTGTAAGGGTTACACTCTCTCCGGTACTGGGTATTATGGGATGTTACTGTACACTGTAAGGGTTACACTCTCTCCGGTACTGGGTATTATGGGATGTTACTGTACACTGTAAGGGTTACACTCTCTCCGGTACTGGGTATTATGGGATGTTACTGTACACTGTATGGGTTACACTCTCTCCAGTACTGGGTATTATGGGATGTTACTGTACACTGTAAGGGTTACACTCTCTCCGGTACTGGGTATTATGGGATGTTACTGTACACTGTAAGGGTTACACTCTCTCCAGTACTGGGTATTATGGGATGTTACTGTACACTATGGGTTGCACTCTCTCTAGTACTGGGTATTATGGGATGTTACTGTACACTGTAAGGGTTACTCTCCAGTTCTGGGTATTATGGGATGTTACTGCACATTCTAAGAGTTACACTCCAGTACGAGGTGTTATGGGATGTTACTGTACACTGTAGGGTTACAATCTCTCCGGCACTGGGTATTATGGGATTTTACTGTACAATGTAAGGGTTACACTTTCTCCAGTACTGTGTATTATGGGATGTTGCTGTACACTACAAGGGTTACAATCTCTCCGATACTGGGTATTATGGGATGTTACTGTACACTACAAGGGTTACAGACTCTCCAGTACTGGGTTTTATGGGATGTTGCTGTACACCGTATGGGTTACACTCCAGTACTGGGTATTATGGGATGTTACTATACACTGTAAGGGTTGCACTCGCTCCGGTCCAGCGTATTATGGGATGTTACTGTACACTCAAAGGGTTACACTCTCTCCAGTACTGGGTATTATGGGATGTTGCTGTACACTACAAGGGTTACAATCTCTCCGGTACTGGGTATTATGGGATGTTACTGTACGCTACAAGGGTTACAGACTCTCCAGTACTGGGTATTATGGGATGTTGCAGTATACGGTAAGGATTACACTCTCTCCAGTATTGGGTATTATGGGATGATGCTGTACACCGTATGGGTTACACTCCAGTACTGGGTATTATGGGATGTTACTGTACATTGTAAGGGTTACACTTTCACCATTACTGGGTATTATGGGATGTTACTGTACACTCAAAGGGTTACACTCTCTCCAGTACTGGGTATTATGGATGTTACTGTACACTGTAAGGGTTACACTCGAGTACTGGATATTATGGGATGTTGCTGTACACTTTAAGGGTTACACTCCAATACTAGGTATTATGGGATGTTGCTGTACATTGTAAGGGTTACACTCCAGTACTAGGTATTATCGGATGTTGCTGTACACTGTAATGGTTACACTCTCTCCGGTACTGGGTATTATGGGATGTTGCTGTACACTGTAAGGGTTACACTCTCTCAGGTACAGGGTATTATGGGATGTTACTGTACACTGTAAGGGTTGCACTCTCTCCCGTACTGGGTATTATGGGATGTTGCTGTACACTATAATGGTTACTTACACTCCAGTAGTGGGTAATATGCGATGTTACTGTACACTGTAAGGTTACACTCCCTCCAGTACCTGGTATTATGGGATGTTGCTGTACACCGTATGGGTTACACTCCAGTACTGTGTATTATGGGATGTTACTGTACATTGTAAGCGTTACACTCTCTCCAGTACTGGGTATGATGGATGTTACTGTACACTGTAAGGGTTATACTTTCCCCACTACTGGGTATTATGGGAAGTCGCACAACACCAGGTTATAGTCCAACAGATTTATTTAATTTTACAAGCTTTCGGAGCAGTTCGCTCCTTCGTCAGGTAAGTTTAGCAGTGAGAGAATCTCCCAGAATTCACAATTTAAACACAGACTTAATATATTCAAATCTTTCCCTACATCAAAGAGCATAGCCAAGACAATGAGATGTGTCCCAGGGGGTCCAACGTGTCAAACCACCTGCTGGCTGCATATCTTGTCAATCTGTGTAGGTTCTTGTGTTAGCCTTTTTAAAAAAAAAACACCTGGGAAGACCGGCCATGATGTCAAGTCACGTTCTGTATCGTGACATGAACCCGATATCGCGATTGAGGCCATCCTCATGAGTGCGGGACTTGGCTATCAGTTTCTGCTCTATGATTTTGCGCTGTCGTGTATCTCGAAGGCCGCCTTGGAGAACGCTTACCCGCATATCCGAGGCTGAATGCCTCTGGCTGCTGAAGTGTTCCCCGACTGGGAGGCAACCCTCCTGCCTGGCGATTGTTGCGCGGTGTCCGTTCATACGTTGTCTCAGTGTCTGCATGGTCTCGCCGATGTACCATGCTCTGGAGCATCCTTTACTGCAACGTATTATGGGTATTATGGGATATTGCTGTACACTGTAAGGGTTACACTCTCTCCGGTACTGGGTATTATGAGATGTTGCTGTACCCTGTTAGGGTTACACTCTTTCGGTTGCTGTGTATTATGGGATGTTACTGTACACTGTAAGGGTTGCACTCTCTCCGGTACTGGGTATTATGGGATGTTACTGTACACTGCAAAGGTTACAGACATCCCATAATACCCAGTACTGGAGTGTAACCCATACAGTGTACAGCATCATTCCATAATACCCAGAACTGGAGAGAGTGTAATCCTTACAGTGTACAGCAATATCCCATAATATACAGTACTGGAGTGTAACCCATAAAGTGTACAGCATCATCCCATAATACCCAGAACTGGAGAGAGTGTAATCCTTACAGTGTACAGCAATATCCCATAATATACAGTACTGGAGTGTAACCCATACAGTGTACAGCATCATCCCATAATACCCAGTACTGGAGGTTACAGACTCTCCAGTACTGGGTATTATGAGATGTTGCTGTACCCTGTTAGGGTTACACTCTTTCGGTTGCTGTGTATTATGGGATGTTACTGTACACTGTAAGGGTTGCACTCTCTCCATTACTGGGTATTATTGGATGTTACTGTACACTGCAAGGGTTACACTTTCTCCAGTACTGGGTATTATGGGATGTTGCTGTGCACTGCAAGGGTTACACTCTGTCTGGTACTGGGTATTATGGGATGTTACTGTACACTGCAAGGGTTACACTTTCTCCAGTACTGGGTATTATGGGATGTTACTGTACACTGTAAGGGTTACACTCTCTCTGGTACTGGGTATTATGGGATGTTGCTGCACACTGTAAGGGTTACACTCCCGCAAGTACTGGGTATTATGGGATGTTGCTGCACACTGTAAGGGTTACACGCTCTCCAGTACTGGGTATTATGGGATGTTGCTGTACACTATAAGGGTTACACCCTCTCCAGTACTGGGTATTATGGGATGATGCTGTACACTGTAGGGTTACAATCTCTCCAGTACTGGGTATTATGGGATAATGTTGTACACCGTATGGGTTACACTCCAGTACTGGGTATTATGGGATGTTACTATACACTGTAAGGGTTACACTCTCTCCAGTACTGGGTATTATGGGATGTTACTCTACACTGTAAGGGTTACAATCTCTCCAGTACTGAGTATTATGGGATGTTACTCTACACTGTCAGGGTTACACTCTCCCCATAACTGGGTATTATGGGATGTTGCTGTACACTGTAAGGGTTACACTCTCCCCAGTACTGGGTATTATGGGATGTTGCTGTACACTGTAAGGGTTACACTCTGTCCATTACTGGGTATTATTGGATGTTGCTCTACACTGTAAGGGTTGCACTCTCCCCAGTTCTGAATATTATTGGATGTTACTCTACTCTGTAAGAGTTGCACTCTCTCCAGCACTGGGTATTATTGGATGTTGCTGTAGAATGTACGGGTTGCACTCTAGTACTGGTTGTTATGGGATGTTGCTGCACAATATAAGGGCTACATTCTCTCCAATAATGGGTATTGTGGGATGTTGCTGCAAATTGTAAGGGTTACACTCTCTCCAGTACTGGGTATTATGGGATGTCACTGTACACTGTAAGGGTTACACTCTCCAGTACTGGGTAATATGGGATGTTGCTGTACACTATAAGGGTTACACTCACCGCATAACTGGGCATTATGGGATGTTGCTGTACACTGTAAGGGTTATTCGCTCTCCAGTACTGGGTATTATGGGATGTTACTCTACACTGTAAGGGTTACACTCACTCCAGTACTGGGTATTATGGGATGTTGCTGTACACTGTAAGGGTTACACTCTCTCCAATAATGGGTGTTATAGGATGTTGCTGTACACTGTAAGGGTTACACTCTCTCCAGTACTGGGTATTATGGGATGTTGCTTTACACTGTAAGGGTAACACTCTCTCCAGTGCTGTGTATTATGGGATGTTGATGTACACTGTAAGGGATACACTCTCTCCAGTACTGGGTATTATGGGATGTTAATGTACACTGTAAGGGTTATACCCTCTCCAGTACTGGGTATTATGGGATGTTGCTGTACACTGTAAGGTTTACACTCTCCAGTACTGTGTATTATGGGATGTTACTGTACGCTGTAAGGCTTACACTCTCTCCAGTACTGAGTATGATGTGATGTTACTGTACACGGTGCGGCTTACACTGTTCCGGTACTGGGTATTATGGGATGTTGCTGCAGAATGTACGGGTTACACTCTAGTACTAGAGATTATGGGATGTTGCTGTACACTGTAAGGGTTACATTCTCTCCAATAATGGGTGTTATAGGATGTTGCTGTACACTGTAAGGGTTACACTCTCTCCAGTACTGGGTATTATGGGATGTTGCTTTACACTGTAAGGGTAACACTCTCTCCAGTGCTGGGTATTATGGGATGTTGATGTACACTGTAAGGGATACACTCTCTCCAGTACTGGGTATTATGGGATGTTGCTGCAGACTGTACGGGTTACACGCTCCCCATAACTGGGTATTATGGGATGTTGCTGTACACTGTCAGGGTTAGACTCTCTCCAGTTCTGGTTATTATGGGATGTTACTGTACACTGTAAGGGTTACACGTGCTCCAGTACTGGGTATTATGGGATGTTACTGTACACTGTAAGTGTTACACGCTCTCCAGTACTGGGTATTATGGGATGTTGCTGTACACTGTAAGGGTTACACTCTCTCCAGTACTGGGTATTATGGGATGTTGCTGTACACTGTAAGGGTTACACTCTCTCCAGTACTGGGTATTATGGGATGTTGCTGCCGACTGTACGGGTTACACTCCAGTACTGGGTATTATGGGATGTTGCTTTGCACTGTAAGGGTTACACTCTCTCCGGTACTGGGTATTATGGGATGTTGCTGTACACTGTAAGGGTTACACTCCAGTACTGGGTATTATGGGATGTTGCTTTGCACTGTAAGGGTTACACTCTCTCCGGTACTGGGTATTATGGGATGTTGCTGTAGACTGTACGGGTTACATGCCAGTACGATTTATGATGGGATGTTGTTGCACATTGTAAGGGTTACACTCTCTCCAGTACTGTGTAATATGGGATGTTGCTGTACACTGTAAGGGTTACACGCGCTGCAGTACTGGGTATTATGGGATGTTGATGTACACTGTAGGGATACAATCTCTCCGATACTGGGAATTATGGGATGTTACTGTACAATGTAAGGGTTAGACTCTTTCCGTTACTGTGTATTATGGGATGTTACTGTACACTGTAAGGGTTACACTCCTGTACTGGGTATTATGGGATGTTACTGTACCCTGTAAGGGTTACACTCTCTCCAGTACTGAGTATGATGCGATGTTACTGTACACTGTATGGTTTACACTGTCTCCGGTACTGGGTATTATGGGATGTTGCTGTACATGGTACGGCTTACACTGTGTCCGGTACTGGGTATTATGGGATGTTGCTGCAGAATGTACGGGATACACTCTCTCCAGTACTGAGTATTATGGGATGTTGCTGTACACTGTTAGGGTTACAATCTCCAGTACTGGGTATTATGGGATGTTGCTGTACACTGGATGGGTTACACTCCATCAAATACTGGGTATTATGGGATGTTACTGTACACTGCAAGGTTTACACTCCTGTACTGGGTATTATAGGATGTTACTGTACACTGTAAGGATTACACTCTCTCCGGTACTGGGTATTATGGGATGTTGCTGTACACTGTTAGGGTTACACTCTCCCGATAACTGGGTGCTATGGGATGTTGCTGTACACTGTAAAGGTTACACGCGCTCCAGTACTGGGCATTATGGGATGTTGCTGTACACTGTAAGGGTTACACTCTTTCCGTTACTATGTATTATGGGATGTTACTGTACACTGTAAGGGTTACACTCTCTTCTGTTCTGAATATTATTGGATGTTACTGTACACTGCAAGGGTTACACTCCTGTACTGGGTATTATGGGATGTTACTGTAGACTGTACGGGTTACATGACAGTACGATTTATGATCGGATGCTGTTGCACATTGTAAGGGTTACTCTCTCTCCAGTACTGTGTATTATGGGATGTTGCTGTACACTTTAAGGGTTACACTCTCTCCGGTACTGGGTATTATGGGATGTTGCTGTAGACTGTATGGGTTACATGCCAGTACGATTTATGATGGGATGTTGTTGCTCATTGTAAGGGTTACACTCTCTCCAGTACTGTGTATTATGGGATGTTGCTGTACACTGTAAGGGTTACACTCTCCCCATAACTGGGTGCTATGTGATGTTGCTGTACAATGTAAGGGTTACACGCGCTGCAGTACTGGGTATTATGGGATGTTGATGTACACTGTAGGGATACAATCTCTCCGATACTGGGAATTATGGGATGTTACTGTACAATGTAAGGGTTACACTCTTTCCGTTACTGTGTATTATTGGATGTAACTGTACACTGTAAGGGTTACACTCTCTTCAGTTCTGAATATTATTGGATGTTACTGTACACTGCAAGGGTTACACTCCTGTACTGGGTATTATGGGATGTTACTGTACACTGTAAGGGTTACACTCTCTCCAGTACTGAGTATGATGCGATGTTACTGTACACTGTAAGGTTTACACTGTCTCCGGTACTGGGTATTATGGGATGTTGCTGTACACTGTAAGGGTTACACGCGCTCCAGTACTGGCTATTATGGGATGTTGCTGTACACTGTAAGGGTTACACGCGCTCCAGCACTGAGTATTATGGGATGTTGCTGTACACGGTACGGCTTACACTGTGTCCGGTACTGGGTATTATGGGATGTTGCTGCAGAATTTACGGGTTACACTCTCTCCAGTACTGAGTATTATGGGATGTTGCTGTAGACTGTACGGGTTACACTCTAGTACTGGTTATTATGGGATGTTGCTGTACACTGTAAGGGTTACACTCTCCAGTACTGGGTATTATGGGATGTTGCTGATCACTGGATGGGTTACACTCCGTCAATTACTGGGTATTATAGGATGTTACTGTACACTGTAAGGATTACACTCTCTCCGGTACTGGGTATTATGGGATGTTGCTGTACACTATAAGGGTTACACTCTCTCCAGTACTGGGTATTATGGGATGTTGCTGTACACTGTAAGGGTTACAATCTCCCCATAACTGGGTATTATGGGATGTTGCTGTACACATGTAAGAGTTACACTCTTTCCGTTACTGTGTATTATGGGATGTTACTGTACACTGTAAGGGTTACACTCTCTTCAGTTCTGAATATTATTGGATGTTACTGTACACTGCAAGGGTTACACTCCTGTACTGGGTATTATGGGATATTACTGTACACTGTAAGGGTTACACTCTCTCCAGTACTGAGTATGATGCGATGTTACTGTACACTGTAAGGTTTACACTGTCTCCGGTACTGGGTATTATGGGATGTTGCTGTACACTGTAAGGGTAACACGCGCTCCAGTACTGGCTATTATGGGATGTTGCTGTACACTGTAGGGATACAATCTCTCCGATACTGGGAATTATGGGATGTTACTGTACACTGTAAGGGTTACACTTTTTCCGTTACTGTGTATTATGGGATGTTACTGTACACTTTAAGGGTTACACTCTCTTCAGTTCTGAATATTATTGGATGTTACTGTACACTGTAAGGGTTACACTCTCCAGTACTGGGTATTATGGGATGTTGCTGTACACTGGATGGGTTACACTCCGTCAAATACTGGGTATTATCGGATGTTACTGTACACTGTAAGGATTACACTCTCTCCGCTATTGGGTATTATGGGATGTTGCTGTACACTGTATGGGTTACACACTCTCCAGTACTGGGTATTATGGGATGTTGCTGTACACTGGATGGGTTACACGCCCCCAAGTACTCGGGTATTATGGGATGTTGCTGTACACTGTAAGGTTTACACTCCTTACTGGATATTATGGGATGTTACTGTACACTGTAAGGGTTACACTCTCTCCAGTACTGAGTATGATGCGATGTTACTGTGCACTGTAACGTTTACACTCCTGTACTGGGTATTATAGCATGTTACTGTACACGGTACGGCTTACACTTTCTCCAGTACGGGGTATTAGGGGTTGTTGCTGCAGAGTGTACGGGTTACACTCCAGTACTCGTTATTATGGGATGTTGCTGTACACTATAAGGGTTACACTCTCCCTATAACTGGATATTATGAGATGTTGCTGTACACTGTAAGGGTTACACGCTCTCCAGTACTGGGTATTATAGGATGTTGCTGTGCACTGTAAGGCTTACACTCGCTCCAGTACTGGGTATTATGGGATGTTGCTGTACACTGTAAGGGTTACACACTCTCCAGTACTGGGTATTATGGGATGTTGCTGTACACTGTAAGGGTTACACTCTCTCCAGTACTGGGAATTATGGGATGTTGCTGTACACTGTAAGGGTTACACTCTCTCCAGTACTGCGTATTATGAGATGTTGCTGTACACTGTAAGGGTTACACTTCCTCCAGTACTGGGAATTATGGGATGTTGCTGTACACTTTAAGGGTTACACTCTCTCCGGTACTGGGTATTATGGGATGTTGCTGTCGACTGTACGGGTTACATGCCAGTACGATTTATGATGGGATGTTGTTGCTCATTGTAAGGGTTACACTCTCTCCAGTACTGTGTATTATGGGATGTTGCTGTACACTGTAAGGGTTACACTCTCCCCATAACTGGGTGCTATGGGATGTTGCTGTACACTGTAAGGGTTACACGCGCTGCAGTACTGGGTATTATGGGATGTTGATGTAAACTGTCGGGATACAATCTCTCCGATACTGGGAATTATGGGATGTTACTGTACACTGTAAGGGTTACACTTTTTCCGTTACTGTGTATTATGGGATGTTACTGTATACTTTAAGGGTTACACTCTCTTCAGTTCTGAATATTATTGGATGTTACTGTACACTGCAAGGGTTACACTCCTCTACTGGGTATTATGGGATGTTACTGTACACTGTAAGGGTTACACTCTCTCCAGTACTGAGTATTATGGGATGTTGCTGTACACGGTACGGCTTACACTGTGTCCGGTACTGGGTATTATGGGATGTTGCTGCAGAATGTACGGGTTACACTCTAGTACTGGTTATTATGGGATGTTGCTGTATACTGTAAGGGTTACACTCTCCAGTACTGGGTATTATGGGATGTTGCTGTACACTGGATGGGTTACACTCCGTCAATTACTGGGTATTATAGGATGTTACTGTACACTGTAGGATTGCACTCTCTCCGGTACTGGGTATTATGGGATGTTGCTGTACACTATAAGGGTTACACTCTCGCCAGTACTGGGTATTATGGGATGTTACTGTACACTGCAAGGGTTACACTCTGTCTGGTACTGGGTATTATGGGATGTTACTGTACACTGCAAGGGTTACACTTTCTCCAGTACTGGGTATTATGGGATGTTGCTGTGCACTGCAAGGGTTACACTCTGTCTGGTACTGGGTATTATGGGATGTTACTGTACACTGCAAGGGTTACACTTTCTCCAGTACTGGGTATTATGGGATGTTGCTGTGCACTGCAAGGGTTACACTCTGTCTGGTACTGGGTATTATGGGATGTTGCTGCACACTGTAAGGGTTACACTCCCGCAAGTACTGGGTATTATGGGATGTTACTGTACACTGTAAGGGTTACACTCCCTCTGGTACTGGGTATTATGGGATGTTGCTGCACACTGTATGGGTTACAATCTCTCCAGTACTGAGTATTATGGGATGTTGCTGTACACTGTAAGGGTTACACTCTGTCCATTACTGGGTATTATTGGATGTTGCTCTACACTGTAAGGGTTACACTCTGTCCATTACTGGGTATTATTGGATGTTGCTCTACACTGTAAGAGTTGCACTCTCTCCAGCACTGGGTATTATTGGATGTTGCTGTAGAATGTACGGGTTGCACTCTAGTACTGGTTGTTATGGGATGTTGCTGCACAATATAAGGGCTACATTCTCTCCAATAATGGGTATTGTGGGATGTTGCTGCAAATTGTAAGGGTTACACTCTCTCCAGTACTGGGTATTATGGGATGTTGCTGTACACTATAAGGGTTACACTCACCGCATAACTGGGCATTATGGGATGTTGCTGTACACTGTAAGGGTTACACTCTCCAGTACTGGGTATTATGGGATGTTACTCTACACTGTAAGGGTTACACTCTCTCCAGTACTGGGTATTATGGGATGTTGCTGTACACTGTAAGGGTTACACTCTCTCCAATAATGGGTGTTATAGGATGTTGCTGTACACTGTAAGGGTTACACTCTCTCCAGTACTGGGTATTATGGGATGTTGCTTTACACTGTAAGGGTAACACTCTCTCCAGTGCTGGGTATTATGGGATGTTGATGTACACTGTAAGGGATACACTCTCTCCAGTACTGGGTATTATGGGATGTTAATGTACACTGTAAGGGTTATACCCTCTCCAGTACTGGGTATTATGGGATGTTGCTGTACACTGTAAGGTTTACACTCTCCAGTATTGTGTATTATGGGATGTTACTGTACACTGTAAGGCTTACACTCTCTCCAGTACTGAGTATGATGCGATGTTACTGTACACTGTAAGGGTTACACTCTCTCCAGTACTGGGTATTATGGGATGTTGCTGCAGACTGTACGGGTTACACGCTCCCCATAATAGGTATTATGGGATGTTGCTGTACACTGTCAGGGTTACACTCTCTCCAGTTCTGGTTAGTATGGGATGTTACTGTACACTGTAAGGGTTACACGTGCTCCAGTACTGGGTATTATGGGATGTTGCTGTACACTGTAAGGGTTACACTCTCTCCAGTACTGGGTATTATGGGATGTTGCTGTACACTCTCTCCAGTACTGGGTATTATGGGATGTTGCTGCCGACTGTACGGGTTACACTCCAGTACTGGGTATTATGGGATGTTGCTGTGCACTGTAAGGGTTACACTCTCTCCGGTACTGGGTATTATGGGATGTTGCTGTACACTCTCTCCAGTACTGGGTATTATGGGATGTTGCTGCCGACTGTACGGGTTACACTCCAGTACTGGGTATTATGGGATGTTGCTGTGCACTGCAAGGGTTACACTCTGTCTGGTACTGGGTATTATGGGATGTTGCTGCACACTGTAAGGGTTACACTCCCGCAAGTACTGGGTATTATGGGATGTTACTGTACACTGTAAGGGTTACACTCTCTCTGGTACTGGGTATTATGGGATGTTGCTGCACACTGTAAGGGTTACAATCTCTCCAGTACTGAGTATTATGGGATGTTGCTGTACACTGTAAGGGTTACACTCTGTCCATTACTGGGTATTATTGGATGTTGCTCTACACTGTAAGGGTTGCACTCTCCCCAGTTCTGAATATTATTGGATGTTACTCTACTCTGTAAGAGTTGCACTCTCTCCAGCACTGGGTATTATTGGATGTTGCTGCCGACTGTACGGGTTACACTCCAGTACTGGGTATTATGGGATGTTGCTTTGCACTGTAAGGGTTACACTCTCTCCGGTACTGGGTATTATGGGATGTTGCTGTACACTGTAAGGGTTACACTCCAGTACTGGGTATTATGGGATGTTGCTTTGCACTGTAAGGGTTACACTCTCTCCGGTACTGGGTATTATGGGATGTTGCTGTACACTGTAAGGGTTACACTCCAATACTGGGTATTATGGGATGTTGCTTTGCACTGTAAGGGTTGCACTCTCTCCAGTACTGTGTAATATGGGATGTTGCTGTACACTGTAAGGGTTACACTCTCCCCATAACTGGGTGCTATGTGATGTTGCTGTACACTGTAAGGGTTACACGCGCTGCAGTACTGGGTATTATGGGATGTTGATGTACACTGTAGGGATACAATCTCTCCGATACTGGGAATTATGGGATGTTACTGTACAATGTAAGGGTTAGACTCTTTCCGTTACTGTGTATTATGGGATGTTACTGTACACTGTAAGGGTTACACTCTCTTCAGTTCTGAATATTATTGGATGTTACTGTACACTGCAAGGGTTACACTCCTGTACTGGGTATTATGGGATGTTACTGTACCCTGTAAGGGTTACACTCTCTCCAGTACTGAGTATGATGCGATGTTACTGTACACTGTATGGTTTACACTGTCTCCGGTACTGGGTATTATGGGATGTTGCTGTACATGGTACGGCTTACACTGTGTCCAGTACTGGGTATTATGGGATGTTGCTGCAGAATGTACGGGATACACTCTCTCCAGTACTGAGTATTATGGGATGTTGCTGTACACTGTTAGGGTTACAATCTCCAGTACTGGGTATTATGGGATGTTGCTGTACACTGGATGGGTTACACTCCGTCAAATACTGGGTATTATGGGATGTTACTGTACACTGCAAGGTTTACACTCCTGTACTGGGTATTATAGGATGTTACTGTACACTGTAAGGATTACACTCTCTCCGGTACTGGGTATTATGGGATGTTGCTGTACACTGTTAGGGTTACACTCTCCCCATAACTGGGTGCTATGGGATGTTGCTGTACACTGTAAGGTTTACACTCCTGTACTGGGTATTATAGGATGTTACTGTACACTGTAAGGGTTACACTCCTGTACTGGGTATTATAGGATGTTACTGTACACTGTAAGGGTTACACGCGCTCCAGTACTGGGCATTATGGGATGTTGCTGTACACTGTAAGGGTTACACTCTTTCCGTTACTATGTATTATGGGATGTTACTGTACACTGTAAGGGTTACACTCTGTTCTGTTCTGAATATTATTGGCTGTTACTGTACACTGCAAGGGTTACACTCTTTTAGTTGGTATTATGGGATGTTACTGTAGACTGTACGGGTTACATGCCAGTACGATTTATGATCGGATGCTGTTGCACATTGTAAGGGTTACTCTCTCTCCAGTACTGTGTATTATGGGATGTTGCTGTACACTTTAAGGGTTACACTCTCTCCGGTACTGGGTATTATGGGATGTTGCTGTAGACTGTACGGGTTACATGCCAGTACGATTTGTGATGGGATGTTGTTGCTCATTGTAAGGGTTACACTCTCTCCAGTACTGTGTATTATGGGATGTTGCTGTACACTGTAAGGGTTACACTCTCCCCATAACTGGGTATTATGGGATGTTGCTGTACAATGTAAGGGTTACACGCGCTGCGGTACTGGGTATTATGGGATGTTGATGTACACTGTAGGGATACAATCTCTCCGATACTGGGAATTATGGGATGTTACTGTACAATGTAAGGGTTACACTCTTTCCGTTACTGTGTATTATTGGATGTTACTGTACACTGTAAGGGTTACACTCTCTTCAGTTCTGAATATTATTGGATGTTACTGTACACTGCAAGGGTTACACTCCTGTACTGGGTATTATGGGATGTTACTGTACACTGTAAGGGTTACACTCTCTCCAGTACTGAGTATTATGGGATGTTGCTGTACACGGTACGGCTTACACTGTGTCCGCTACTGGGTATTATGGGATGTTGCTGCAGAATTTACGGGTTACACTCTCTCCAGTACTGAGTATTATGGGATGTTGCTGTAGACTGTACGGGTTACACTCTAGTACTGGTTATTATGGGATGTTGCTGTACACTGTAAGGATTACACTCTCTCCGGTACTGGGTATTATGGGATGTTACTGTAAACTGTAAGGGTTACACTCTCCAGTACTGGGTATTATGGGATGTTGCTCTACACTGGATGGGTTACACTCCGTCAAATACTGGGTATTATGGGATGTTACTGTACACTGTAAGGTTTACACTCCTGTACTGGGTATTATAGGATGTTACTGTACACTGTAAGGATTACACTCTCTCCGGTACTGGGTATTATGGGATGTTGCTGTACACTATAAGGGTTACACTCTCTCCAGTACTGGGTATTATGGGATGTTGCTGTACACTGTAAGGGTTACAATCTCCCCATAACTGGGTGCTATGGGATGTTGCTGTACACTGTAAGGGTTACACTCTTTCCGTTACTGTGTATTATGGGATGTAACTGTACACTGTAAGGGTTACACTCTCTTCAGTTCTGAATATTATTGGATGTTACTGTACACTGCAAGGGTTACACTCCTGTACTGGGTATTATGGGATGTTACTGTACACTGTAAGGGTTACACTCTCTCCAGTACTTAGTATTATGGGATGTTGCTGTACACGGTACGGCTTACACTGTGTCCGCTACTGGGTATTATGGGATGTTGCTGCAGAATTTACGGGTGACACTCTCTCCAGTACTGAGTATTATGGGATGTTGCTGTAGACTGTAAGGGTTACACTCTCCAGTACTGGGTATTATGGGATGTTGCTGTACACTGTAAGGGTTACACTCTCCAGTACTGGGTATTATGGGATGTTGCTGTACACTGGATGGGTTACACTCCGTCAAATACTGGGTATTATGGGATGTTACTGTACACTGTAAGGATTACACTCTCTCCAGTACTGGGTATTATGGGATGTTGCTGTACACTGTAAGGGTTACACGCGCTCCATTACTGGGTATTATGGGATGTTGCTGTACACTGTAGGGATACAATTTCTCCAATACTGGGAATTATGGGATGTTACTGTACACTGTAAGGGTTACACTCTTTCCGTTACTGTATATTATGGGATGTAACTGTACACTGTAAGGGTTACACTCTCTTCAGTTCTGAATATTATTGGATGTTACTGTACACTGCAAGGGTTACACTCCTGTACTGGGTATTATGGGATATTACTGTACACTGTAAGGGTTACACTCTCTCCAGCACTGAGTATGATGCGATGTTACTGTACACTGTAAGGTTTACACTGTCTCCGGTACTGGGTATTATGGGATGTTGCTGTACACTGTAAGGGTTACACGCGCTCCAGTACTGGCTATTATGGGATGTTGCTGTACACTGTAAGGGTTACACTTTTTCCGTTACTGTGTATTATGGGATGTTACTGTACACTTTAAGGGTTACACTCTCTTCAGTTCTGAATATTATTGGATGTTACTGTACACTGTAAGGGTTACACTCTCCAGTACTGGGTATTATGGGATGTTGCTGTACACTGGATGGGTTACACTCCGTCAAATACTGGGTATTATCGGATGTTACTGTACACTGTAAGGATTACACTCTCTCCGCTACTGGGTATTATGGGATGTTGCTGTACACTGTATGGGTTACACACTCTCCAGTACTGGGTATTATGGGATGTTGCTGTACACTGGATGGGTTACACGCCCCCAAGTACTTGGGTATTATGGGATGTTGCTGTACACTGTAAGGTTTACACTCCTTACTGGGTATTATGGGATGTTACTGTACACTGTAAGGGTTACACTCTCTCCAGTACTGAGTATGATGCGATGTTACTGTGCACTGTAACGTTTACACTCCTGTACTGGGTATTATAGCATGTTACTGTACACGGTACGGCTTACACTTTCTGCAGTACGGGGTATTAGGGGTTGTTGCTGCAGAGTGTACGGGTTACACTCCAGTACTCGTTATTATGGGATGTTGCTGTACACTATAAGGGTTACACTCTCCCTATAACTGGATATTATGAGATGTTGCTGTACACTGTAAGGGTTGCACGCTCTCCAGTAATGGGTATTATAGGATGTTGCTGTACACTGTAAGGCTTACACTCGCTCCAGTACTGGGTATTATGGGATGTTGCTGTACACTGTAAGGCTTACACTCGCTCCAGTAATGGGTATTATAGGATGTTGCTGTACACTGTAAGGCTTACACTCGCTCCAGTACTGGGTATTATGGGATGTTGCTGTACACTGTAAGGCTTACACTCGCTCCAGTACTGGGTATTATGGGATGTTGCTGTACACTGTAAGGCTTACACTCGCTCCAGTAATGGGTATTATAGGATGTTGCTGTACACTGTAAGGCTTACACTCGCTCCAGTACTGGGTATTATGGGATGTTGCTGTACACTGTAAGGGTTACACTCTCTCCAGTACTGGGAATTATGGGATGTTGCTGTACACTGTAAGGGTTACACTTCCTCCAGTACTGGGAATTATGGGATGTTGCTGTACACTGTAAGGGTTACACGCTCTCCAGTACTGTGTATTATGGGATGTTGCTGTACACTGTAAGGGTTACACGCGCTGCAGTACTGGGTATTATGGGATGTTGATGTAAACTGTCGGGATACAATCTCTCCGATACTGGGAATTATGGGATGTTACTGTACATTGTAAGGGTTACACTTTTTCCGTTACTGTGTATTATGGGATGTTACTGTACACTTTAAGGGTTACACTCTCTTCAGTTCTGAATATTATTGGATGTTACTGTACACTGCAAGGGTTACACTCTCCAGTACTGGGTATTATGGGATGTTGCTGTACACGGTACGGCTTACACTGTGTCCGGTACTGGGTATTATGGGATGTTGCTGCAGAATGTACGGGTTACACTCTCGCCAGTGCTCAGTATTATGGGATGTTGCTGTAGACTGTACGGGTTATACTCTAGTACTGGTTATTATGGGATGTTGCTGTATACTGTAAGGGTTACACTCTCCAGTACTGGGTATTATGGGATGTTGCTGTATACTGGATGGGTTACACTCCGTCAATTACTGGGTATTATAGGATGTTACTGTACACTATAAGGGTTACACTCTCTCCAGTACTGGGTATTATGGGATGTTACTGTACACTGTATGGATACAATCTCTCCAATACTGGGAATTATGGGATGTTACTGTACACTGTAAGGGTTACACTCTCCAGTACTGGGTATTATGGGATGTTGCTGTACACTGGATGGGTTACACTCTCTCCGGTACTGGGTATTATGGGATGTTGCTGTACACTGTAAGGGTTACACTCTCCAGTACTGGGTATTATGGGATGTTGCTGTACACTGGATGGGTTACACTCTTTCCGTTACTGTGTATTATGGGATGTAACTGTACACTGCAAGGGTTACACTCCTGTACTGGGTATTATGGGATGTTACTGTACACTGTAAGGGTTACACTCTCTCCAGTACTTAGTATTATGGGATGTTGCTGTACACGGTACGGCTTACACTGTGTCCGCTACTGGGTATTATGGGATGTTGCTGCAGAATTTACGGGTTACACTCTCTCCAGTACTGAGTATTATGGGATGTTGCTGTAGACTGTACGGGTTACAATCTCCAGTACTGGGTATTATGGGATGTTGCTGTACACTGTAAGGATTACACTCTCTCCGGTACTGGGTATTATGGGATGTTGCTGTACACTGTAAGGGTTACACTCTCTCCAGTACTGGGTATTATGGGATGTTGCTGTACACTGTAAGGGTTACACGCGCTCCAGTACTGAGTATAATGGGATGTTGCTGTACACGGTACGGCTTACACTCCTTACTGGGTATTATGGGATGTTGCTGTGCACTGTAAGGGTTACACTCTCTCCAGCACTGAGTATTATGGGATGTTGCTGTACACGGTACGGCTTACACTGTGTCCGGTACTGGGTATTATGGGATGTTGCTGCAGAATTTACGGGTTACACTCTCTCCAGTACTGAGTATTATGGGATGTTGCTGTAGACTGTACGGGTTACACTCTAGTACTGGTTATTATGGGATGTTGCTGTACACTGTAAGGATTACACTCTCTCCAGTACTGGGTATTATGGGATGTTGCTGTACCCTGTAAGGGTTACACGCGCTCCAGTACTGGGTATTATGGGATGTTGCTGTACACTGTAGGGATACAATCTCTCCAATACTGGGAATTATGGGATGTTACTGTACACTGTAAGGGTTACACTCTTTCCGTTACTGTGTATTATGGGATGTTACTGTACACTGTAAGGGTTACACTCTCTCCAGTACTGAGTATAATGCGATGTTACTGTACACTGTAAGGTTTACACTGTCTCCGGTACTGGGTATTATGGGATGTTGCTGTACACTGTAAGGGTTACACGCGCTGCAGTACTGGCTATTATGGGATGTTGCTGTACACTGTAGGGATACAATCTCTCCGATACTGGGAATTATGGGATGTTACTGTACACTGTAAGGGTTACACTTTTTCCGTTACTGTGTATTATGGGATGTTACTGTACACTTTAAGGGTTACACTCTCTTCAGTTCTGAATATTATTGGATGTTACTGTACACTGTAAGGGTTACACTCTCCAGTACTGGGTATTATGGGATGTTGCTGTACACTGGATGGGTTACACTCCGTCAAATACTGGGTATTATCGGATGTTACTGTACACTGTAAGGATTACACTCTCTCCGGTACTGGGTATTATGGGATGTTGCTGTACACTATATGGGTTGCACTCTCTCCAGTACTGGGTATTATGGGATGTTGCTGTACACTGGATGGGATACACGCCCTCAAGTACTTGGGAATTATGGGATGTTGCTGTACACTGTAAGGTTTACACTCCTTACTGGATATTATGGGATGTTACTGTACACTGTAAGGGTTACACTCTCTCCAGTACTGAGTATGATGCAATGTTACTGTACACTGTAACGTTTACACTCCTGTACTGGGTATTATAGAATGTTACTGTACACGGTACGGCTTACACTGTCTCCAGTACGGGGTATTAGGGGTTGTTGCTGCAGAGTGTACGGGTTACACTCCAGTACTCGTTATTATGGGATGTTGCTGTACACTATAAGGGTTACACTCTCCCTATAACTGGATATTATGAGATGTTGCTGTACACTGTAAGGGTTACACGCTCTCCAGTAATGGGTATTATGGGATGTTGCTGTACACTGTAAGGCTTACACTCGCTCCAGTACTGGGTATTATGGGATGTTGCTGTACACTGTAAGGGTTACACACTCTCCAGTACTGGGTATTATGGGATGTTGCTGTACACTGTAAGGGTTACACTCTCTCCGGTACTGGGTATTATGGGATGTTGCTGTAGACTGTACGGGTTACATGCCAGTACGATTTATGATGGGATGTTGTTGCTCATTGTAAGGGTTACACTCCCTCCAGTACTGTGTATTATGGGATGTTGCTGTACACTGTAAGGGTTACACGCTCTCCAGTACTGGGTATTATGGGATGTTGTTGAGGCTGCCGCGAAACACGAATTAAGACTGAATCCATGTGTGGGAAACAAAGGCTTTTTAAACAACTGCATGGTCCAAAATGGCTGAACCGACTGTTCCCAGAATTCTCTGGAAAAAACCTGAGGCCCCGCCCACTCCTTTTCTCCTGCCTTAAAGGCAAGGTGCCTTCAAGGCAAGGTGCTCGATATATTGTCCACGGACGGAAAAGTGGATAATGCCCGTTTAGGTGGCGATCCGCCACACAGCTCCCCCCAGAATCCGCTTAGGAGGTGTGGACGAGACGGTGCGGCGGTCTGATGGGCCGGCCGGAGTGGCTCTTGTAGGACGCCGGTGGATGTGGAATGGCCGGGCATGGAGCCGCCGGGTGAACCAGCTTGAGGGCAGGTCGGCCATGTGGCGGTGGACGAGCTACAGGGACCTGCTCACCGGGCTCCGAGTGTGCTGGCTTGAGTCGGTCAACTGACACTTTTTCGGTCCTTTCGCCCACTTGCAGGGTCAAAAATTTGGCCCCAGCCTGTAGCACCTTGTAGGGCCCATCGTACGGGGGTTGAAGGGGTCCTCGGTGGGCATCGTGCCGGACGAAAACGAACCGTGACTGGTGCAGGCTTAGTGGGACGTGTGAGGTGGATTCGCCGTGTCGGGCAATGGGCACCGGGGTGAACTGCAGCGCCGGCGAGGCGAAGTCGTGGCGTTGCTGGTCGGCTGACCAGGGTGTCGTGGCAGTGGGCAGGAACTCGCCGGGTACGCGCAGCGGCTGACTGTACACGAGCTCTGCTGCCGATGCGTGGAGGTCTTCTTTAATCGCGGTGCACAGCCCGAGGAGAACCTACGGAAGTCGGTCGGTCCAGGCGCCGTCCTGGAGGCTGGCTCGAAGAGATGCCTGCAAGGATCTGTGAAACCGCTCACACAGTCGGTTGGCTTGGGGGTGGTACACTGTGGTGCGGTGAATGGTCACCCCGAGATTGCTTGCGATGGTGGTCCAGAGTTCAGAGGTTAAATTGCGGACCTCTGTCCGACGTCATGTCGGAGGGGACGCTGAACCGTGCGACCCAGGTGCTGACAAAAGCTCTGGCAATGTCGGTGGTGGTGGTAGCGGTCAGTGGAATTGCCTCGGGCCAGTGCGTGGTGCGGTCAACAATCATCAGCAAATGCGTGTGGCCTTGCGACGGCGGCAGGGGCCCGACGATGTCCACGTGGATGTGGTCGAATCTACGCGAAGGGACGGTAAACTCCTCGAGGGGTGCTTTCGTGTGTTGCTGTACCTTGGCCCGTTGGCAGGCTAGGCAGGAGTTGGCCCAAGTACGCACATCCTTGCGAAGGCCGCGCCAGACAAAGCAGTTGGCTACCAATTTGATGGATGCGCGGGCGCTGGGGTGGGAGAGGTTGTGGAGAATCTCGAATACCCGGCGGCGCCAGGACGCTGGGACGACGGGCCGAGGTTGACGTAGAGATATGTCGCACTTGACCGTGACTCCGGTCGGGCCACAGGCGACATCAGCCAGGCGTAGCCCTGGCAGGTTGGTAGGTGCGGAGAGCAGATCAGGGTCGGTGATCTGGTCTGCTGCGAGTTGAGCGTAGTCGACTGCCAGGTGTGCGGCATGGATGGCGAGGCGGGAGAGGCAGTCGGCTACCACATTGTCTCGGCCGGAGACGTGTTGGATGTCCGTGGTGAACTCAGACACTGCCGCGAGCTGGCGCTGCTGCCTGGCGGACCAGGGGTCGGTTGTCTTTGCCATTGCGAATGTCAGGGGCTTGTGGTCGACAAACGCAGTGAAGGGGTGGCCCTCAAACAAAAACCGAAAATGGCGGACCGCCAGGAAAAGCGTGAGGAGCTCGCGGTCGAAGGTACTGTACTTGACCTCCGGGGGGCGTAGTTGGCGGCTGAAGAAGGCAAGTGGTTGCCAGGCGCCGTCGACCCACTGCTCATACACGGCGCCGACTGCGTGGTCGGAGGCGTCCGTGGTGAGCGCTACCCTGGCATTGGGCTGTGGGTGCGCGAGCAGGGTGGTGTTGGCGAGCGCGGTCTTGGTGGAGTCGAAGGTGGTGGACGCGTCTGCCGTCCATTCGACCGCCATCTTGCCGCTCCTGCCCCGGAGGGCTTCATACAGGGGCCTCATGAGGGACGCCGCTTTGGGGATGAAGCGGTTGTAGAAATTCACCATCCCGAGGAACTCCTGGAGGCCTTTGATGGTGGTGGGGCGTGGAAATTGTTGGACGGCCTGCACCTTGGTGGGCAGGGGAATGGCCCCAACATGGGTGATGTGGTGGCCGAGGAAGTCAATCTTGTCCAGGCCGAACTGGCATTTGGCTGGGCTGAGGATGAGCCCGTGGTCACTGAGGCGCCCGAACAGGATGCGAAGGTGTTCGAGGTGTTCCTGCTTGGAGGAACTGGCTACCAGGATGTCGTCCAGGTAGACGAACTGGAACTTCAGGTCCCGAAGGACCGAGTCCATGAGCCGTTGGAATGCCTGGGCCGCGTTTTTGAGGCCTAAGGGCATCCGCAGGAACTCGAACAGGCCGAAGGGGGTGATTACGGCTGTCTTGGGGACGTCCGCGGGGTGGACAGGGACTTGGTGGTAGCCGCGCACCAGGTCGACCTTGGAAAAGACTGAGCGGCCGGCCAGTCTAGCCGAGAAGTCCTGAATGTGCAGCACGGGGTACCGATCAGGGGTGGTGGCGTCGTTGATGCGGCGGTAATCCCCGCAGGGGCGCCAACCCCCGCCTGGTTTGGGGATGATGTGGAGTGGGGAGGCCCAGGGACTGTTGGAGCGGCGGATGATGCCGAGCTGTTCCATGGTGGCAAACTCGGTCCGCGCGATCTCCAGTTTGGCCGGGTCCAGCCTGCGGGCGTGGGCGTACACTGGGGGGCCTGTGGTGGGGATGAAGTGTTCCACCCCGTGTTTGGCGGCCTCCGCGGAGAAGGTCGGATTGGTAAGGGCCGAGAATTCGGCCAGGAGTGCCGAGTAGTCATCCGTGGCCCGGGCGTGGCACTGTGACGCCATGTCGGCGGGTTGACGGGGGGCCATGGCGCCCAGGATGGGGGACATGGTGTTCATGTCCACGAAGCGGTGACGAGGGATGTCTACCAGTAGGCCGTGGGCGCGCAGGGAATCTGCACCAATGAAAGGGGAGAGCACCTTGGCAGTGATGAACTCCCATCGGTAGCGGCGACCAGCGAGGTCGAGGGTGACAGTCCGGGTGCCGTACGTCCGGATTTCCGAGCCGTTAGCAGCAGCCAGCGCCCGTCCTCGTTCGCCCTTTTGGATGTCGAGGGAGGAGGCCGGGATGATGCTGTGCTGAGCTCCAGTGTCGCACAGGAACCGCCGGCCGGTTTTGTCATCCGTGACGTACAGCAGGGAGCCCGCGTGGCACACGGCCATCGCGGGGGCTGGTACGGGGGCGGACTTGAAAGAGCAGGGAGGTGTGCACCGTTGTGCCCTGGCGCCGAACCGTGCATGGTAGTAACAGTGGCCCGGGTTAGTGGGGCGCGAAGGCCCCGTGGGCCTGGTGGCTGGTCCTTGTGGCTGCGTGGTGGCCGGTGAGGGGCGCGCCCAGGCATTGGCTGCCAGGTCTGGAGTGACGTCGTGGCTGGAGTGAGCGGACAGCAGCTTGTCGGCCTCATCGGCCAGGGCTTCCAGGTTCGTGAGGCCGGACACCACGATCGCTGGGCGGATGCTGAGAGGGAGCTGGTGGATGAACAGCGTGTGGAAGAGGGATCCGGGTGGGTTCTCGTCGGTGAGGGAGAGCATGTGGGAGAGGAGGTCTGACGGTGAGGCATCACCGAGGCCTGGAAGGTCGAGGAGGTGGCAGTTTCGCTGAAATGCCGAGGCCGTAAATTTTTTAAGGAGCGCTGCCTTCAGATGTGCATACTTGCCTTCCTCTGGTGGGTTCTGCAGCGCTGTCCAAACCTTCGAAACTGTGGCGCTACCGAGTGATGTGACGAGGTAGTCGTACTGCGTCCCATCTGTGGTGATGTTTCGCAGCCGGAAGCGGGATTCAGCTTGGAGAAACCAGGCTTCGGGCTGGTTTTCCCAAAACCCCGGCAGTTTCACGGAAACTGCGTTCATGTCCGCCATTGCAGTGCTCAGAATACGTTCTGAGCGTCGGGGTCACCAATGTTGAGGCTGCCGCGAAACACGAATTAAGACTGACTCCATGTGTGGAACACAAAGGCTTTATAATACAACTGCCTGGTCCACAGCTCACAGAACTCCCTGGAAAAATCCTGAGGCCCCGCCCACTCCTTTTCTCCTGCCTTAACGGCAAGGTGCCTTGAAGGCAAGGTGCCCAATATATTGTCCACGGACGGAAAAGTGGATAATGCCCGTTTAGGTGGCGATCTGCCACAACAGCAACATTCTATAATACACAGTACTGGATTGTAGCCCATACAGTGTACAGTACCATCCATAATACCCAGTACTGGAGAGAGTGTAATGCTTACAGTGCAGAGTAACATCCCATAATACCCAGTACTGGAGAGAGTGTAACCCTTAGAGTGTACAGTAACATCCCATAATACGCTGGACCGGAGCGAGTGCAACCCTTACACTGTATACTAACATCCCATAATACCCAGTACTGGAGAAAGTGTAACGCTTACAATATACAGTAACATCCCATAATACCCAGTACTGGAGTGTAACCCATGCGGTGTACAGCATCATCCCAAAATACCTAGTACTGGAGTGAGTGTAATCCTTACAGTGTACAGTAACATCCCATAATACCCAGTGCAAGAGAGAGTGTAACCCTTACAGTGTACAGCAACATCCCATAATACCAGGTACTGGAGGGAGTGTAACCTTACAGTGTACAGTAACATCGCATAATACCCAGTACTGGAGTATAAGTAACCCTTATAATGTACAGCAACATCCCATAATACCCAGTACGGGAGAGAGTGCAACCCTTACAGTGTACAGTAACATCCCATAATACCCTGTACCGGAGAGAGTGTAAACCTTACAGTGTACAGTAACATCCCATAATACACAGTACCAGAGAGAGTGTAACCCTTACAGTTTACAGCAACATCCCATAACATCCAGTACTGGAGAGAGTGTAACCCTTCCAGTGTACATCAACATCCCATAATACCCACTACCAGAGAGAGTGTAACCCTTACAGTGTACAGTAACATCCCATAATACCCTGTACCAGAGAGAGTGTAACGCTTACAGTGTACAGTAACATCTCATAATACCCAGTACTGGAGAGAGTGTAACCCTTACAGTGTACAGTAACATCCCATAATACCCAGTACCAGAGAGAGTGTAACGCTTACAGTGTACAGTAACATCCCATAATACCCAGTACCAGAGAGAGTGTAACGCTTACAGTGCACAGTAACATCCCATAATACCCAGTACTGGAGAGAGTGTAACTCTTACAGTGTACAGTAACATCCCATAATACCCAGTACCAGAGAGAGTGTAACGTGTACAGCAACATCCCATAATACCCAGAACTGGAGAGAGTGTAACGCTTACAGTGTACAGCAACATCCCATAATACCCAGAACTGGAGAGAGTGTAACGCTTACAGTGTACAGCAACATCCCATAATACCCAGAACTGGAGAGAGTGTAACGCTTACAGTGTACAGCAACATCCCATAATACCCAGAACTGGAGAGAGTGTAACGCTTACAGTGTACAGTGACTGACGTAAGATAAACTACTAGGCACTTGGTCGATGTGTTAAACAAAGCTTTAATCAACTGTTTTACAACATGGAGGTCCAGTTGTGTCTTGGCTGGTTCCTGTTAAGAATGTCCCACGCAAGCTGGGCCTGTGCCCGAGTATTTATACTCTCCCTGGACAGCGCCACAAGCAGGCCGCACAGTATTATTTCATAAGTCATTTCCACATGAATGACAAGATTCATGTCAGTGACATCCCATAATTCCCAGTAACGGAGGGAGTGTAACCCTTAAAATGTGCAGCAACATCCCATAACACCCAGTACTGGAGAGGGTGTTACCCTTACAGTGTACAGCAACATACCATAATACCCAGTACCGGAGAGAGTGTAACCCATACAGTGTACAGTAACATCCCATAATACCCAGTACTGGAGAAAGTGCAACCCTTACAGTGTACAGTAACATCCCATAATACCCAGTACCGGAGAAAGTGTAACCCATACAGTGTACAGTAACATCCCATAATACCCAGTACCGGAGAGAGTGTAACCCTTACAGTGTACAGTAACATCCCATAATACCCAGTACTGGAGTGTAACCTTTACAGTGTACAGCAACATCCCATAATACCCAGTACCGGAGAGAGTGTAACCCTTACAGTGTACAGTAACATCCCATAATACCCAGTACTGGAGTGTAACCCTTACAGTGTACAGTAACATCCCATAATACACAGTACTGGAGTGTAACCCTTACAGTGTACAGTAACATCCCATAATACCCAGTACTGGAGACAGTTACTTTGAAGTGTTTGGTTTTTAAAGTAAAGTGTATTCAGAGTAGTCTTGGGGACAAATTCCCCTGGACCAGCGGTGGTTAATATGCTCTGGCAGTTTTCCCCCCAGAGACAGTAAACAATGAGCAATGAGCATTTCTTTCGGTTTTCTCAAGAAGGTTACATTTTCACACTCATTGGCCCATATTTTCCAATCGGAGGCTTCCTACGTGCGGAGGCCTCCGATCTGGAAAAAATCTACGCCCTTACCTGAGGGCTCCAGAGGTACGGCCATTTCCGCTCCTGGGCCTCTCCACGACGAAATGCGCAGGGCCCAGGTATCCCAGGGGCGCAAACGTCCCTGGGATCACGTGTGCCATGGGGAACCAATGAAAGAAGGAAATCTCCCTTCATGCTTTTGACAGCCTAGACCTGTCAAAAGTATGAATGGATATCACTCCAAAAACACATCAAAACATTAAATAAAAAAAAAATCACGTTTTTAAAATTAGCTAAAATTACATTAAATTAAATATTTTAAACAAAAATGTAATTTTTTACGGGGCTAAAAATAAACTTACCTTTTTAAAAAGTATTTTTAAATTATAAATGAGTGAAATGTTTTTTAAAACTTTTTTTTAACTCTTATGCTGGTAAAAGCAGGCCTTATTTACCAGGCCTAAGATTTTTAAGGGATTTCAGCGGGCGGTGGTTCTGCAGAAAGCGGAACTCTCCACCCACAGAGGCCCTTCTCCAGGGCAGGCGTCCGATCTGTCAAGAGGATTCTTGACAGATCGGAAATGCCGGTTTTCAGCGCATGCGCTTCGCATGCCTGAAACCGGCACTTGCGAGGTCCCTAACGGTGTGCACACAGCTCGTACACACCCGTAGGGATCGGAAAATACGGGCCATTGTGTTGGGAAGTCTGTGGTCCCGTGTTCTCAGCAGGGGCTGTTTAACAGGTATTCCCTTCTGGCTGTGATCAAAGGGAAATAAAAAACTTGGACAGAGACACTGGAAGTCAGACGGGTTTTTAAAAACTTCTTCTTAGGCAGTCCCTCGGAACCGAAGATGACTTGCTTCCACATTAAAAATGAGTTCTCAGGTGACTGATGAGTCCAATGCGGGACCTACAGTCTCTGTCACAGGTGGGGCAGACGTTGGTTGAAGGGGCGGGTGGGTGGGGTGCTTGGGTTGACGTGCACTCCTTCCGCTGTTTGCGCTTGGCTTCCGCTTGCTCCCATCGAAGAGACTCGAGGTATTCGGCGCCTTCCCGGATGCTTCTCCTCCACTTTGTACGGTCTTGGGCCAGGGATTCCCAGGTGTATGTTGGCCTGAGCGAGAACACTGACGTTGGTGCGCCTATCCTGCCAATGGATTTGCAGGATCTTGCGGAGGCAGCGTTGGTGGTACCTCTCCAGTGCTTTGAGGTGCCTGCTGTACATGGTCCATGTCTCTGAGGCATACAGCAGGGCGGGTATTGCTACTGCTCTGTAGACCATGAGCTTGGTGCCAGGTTTGAGGTCCTGGTCTTCAAACACTCTCTTCCTCAGGCGACCGAAGGCTGCACTGGCACACTGAAGGCGGTGTTGGACTTCGTCATCGACGTCTGCCCTTGTTGACAGTAGACTCCCGAGGTATGGAAAGTGGTCCACGTTGTCCAAGGCCTTGTCATGGATTTTGATAATCGGGGGGCAGTTCTGTGTGGCGGGGGCAGGTTGGTAGAGGACCTTTGTCTTACAGATGTTTAGTGTAAGGCCCATGCTCTCGTATGCTTCGGTGAAGGTGTTAACGATGGTTTGGAGTTCGACCTCCGAGTGTGCGCAGACGCAAGCGTCGTCTGCATACTGTAATTCGACGACAGAGGAAGGGACGACCTTGGATCTGGACTGAAGGCGACGGAGGTTGAACAGTTTCCCTTTTGTTCTGTAAATTAGCTCCACTCCAGCGGGGAGCTTACTGAGGGTGAGATGGAGCATTGCCGCAAGGAAGATCGAGAAGAGCGTTGGTGCGATGACACACCCTTGCTTGACCCCGGTCCGTACATTAATTGGGTCTGTGGTGGAACCGTTGGTCAGGATCACGGCTTGCATGCAGCTCGTACACACCCGTAGGGATCGGAAAATGCGGGCCATTGTGTTGGGAAGTCTGTGGTCCCGTGCTGTCAGCAGGGGCTGTTTAACAGGCATTCCCTTCTGGCTGTGATCAAAGGGAGATAAAGAACTTGGACAGAGACACTGGAAGTCAGACAGGTTTTTAAAAACAATGGTGCAAGCACAGTCAGTTCCAGCAAAGTCTTTGATATCAGCCAGGTTTTGGAAATTAAAACCTATGAAAGCAAATGTGGCCAGGTCCAGAATGAGAATGAAGGAAGTTAGTTAGGAGTTTGTTTAAGATGATCCACTGATATGGGAAAATGTATCATATTCATTATTTTATATTGGCCCAAAAATTCGTGAGGAAGCCTTCGTGCGAGGGTAAGGCCTCCCCGCGATCTCTCACTCCGCGTTGGCTTTTTCAGTTCCAGCTCGCACGAACTTGATGTTCTGGACAGCTGCTGTGCTGGGCTTGCGTATCCCACCGGCGTAGTTAATTCGTGCGAGCTGTGGGATCACGTGACTCAGTTAGAGCCAATGGCAGCACACCATCTTCCATTCATAACTTTCACATAAGTGCTGTGAAAGTTATGAATACTATAGCCCCCCAAAAGAACCGCTAAACCTCAATTAAATTTTTTTTAAAAACCATCACATTAATAAAATAAGTATAGTTAAATAAATTAACCATTTTAAATAAAAAATTAAATTTTTGAAAAAATTTAAAATCTTTTAAAAAGTTATAAAAATAAACTTACCTGTCTTTAAAGTCTCTAAAAAAGATATACCTGTTAAAAAAAATTCAAAATAATACTTAATTCACTACTTACCTTGTTAAAAGTGGGTCTTACTCCTTTTTTTATGTCTAGAATCTTCCATACTTACCTGCGCGTTGAAACCACTAAGTGCACAGCGTGCACGCAGCCTGTAGCGCGCACGCGGTTCACCTAGGACCCGCCCCCTTTTCCATTCACCAAGTGCCGGTTTTCAGCGCATGCGCAGTGCATGCAGAAAACCGGCAATTGGAGACAGAATACGCGAGAGTACACAGTGCGTACTCTCGCGTAGCGGCACTAATTTTTGGGCCATTATTACATGAAGACAAGTTGTACTGATTGAATTAAGTGATTCCAGTCATATCTTGCTCTAACTCAGCAGGCCCGGCAGCATCCGTGGAGAGAGAAACAGAGTTAACGTTTCAGGCCGAAGACCTTTCGTCAGAACTGGAAATAGCAGGAAATGGAATAGATTTAAAGCAAGGATAAAGCTGGGAAAAGGGGGAGGGGATGAAAGGGGATGCCTCGCCTGCTGAGTTTTTCCAGCGTTTTCTGTTGTTATTTCGGATTTCCAGCATCTGCAGTATTTTGCTATCATATCTTGTTCTATCTGTTCATTGGTTGTGAAATAAAACAGTGTAACGATTTGCATCCGGCCTCCTTTTACTAAATGTTTTCTCGGTCTGTCTTCGAAAGGATTGATTAAGCACACATCTGAAAGATATAAATATCCAGTTCAGATGAGAAGGGATACTCTTGTTACACTTCTGCGCTATATTATTGTATACAGGAAACTTTCGTTTATCCGGCACCCAAATATCCGGAATTCTCGCTTAACCGGCAAAAATCAGGTAAGTTTTATTGTACAGACAAGACCCCGATTCTGACCTTTCGCCCCCACGAAAGGGGGGTCAAAGTTCTTCCGACTCGGACCTGTCACAGCTACGGAGGAAAAAGCCGGAGTCTCGTTTACTTTCCCTCTCCGGGTCCCAATTGTTAAGCCTGTGGCCGTGCACGGGGCTCTCGTACCTTGGTAAGTATAGCTCTCTGTAATCCGGCACTTTCGATCAACCGGCACCACGCCGGTCCCGTCGGTGCCGGATAAACGAAAGTTTCCTGTAGTTAACTATTGGGCAGTTTGAGCTTAGCCCTCCACACAACACAACCAGACTGCTTCTGAAATAAAAACAGAAAATGCTGGAAATACTCAGCAGGTTAGGCAGCATCTGCAGAGGGAGAAACTGAGTTAACGTTTCAGGTCGATGACCTTTCATCAGAACTGGAAAAAGTTAGAGATGTAACAGGTTTTAAGCAAGTACAGAGGCAGGGAATGGGAGAAAAAAAGGGAATAGGGTGGAGGGCAGGAGCGATTGAATGACTAAAGGGATGATGGTGCAAGGCGAAAGGGGGCGGTAATGGAACAAGAAAAGAAACAAAAGATGGGTCAGGAGAAGGTGTAAATGACAACAGCAGAATCATTACCAACAGCTGCTGTCTGAAAAATGGGAGCAGTGGTTATGATCTGAAATTGTTGAACTCAATTTTGAGTCTGGAAGGCTACAAAGTGCCTAATCAAAATACTGCTTCTGAGAATGACTAGGACTACTGTACCAGAGAGAATATTGAAGACAAGACCCTAAACTTGTATCTCCCCACTACTGAGGAGAATGCAACCTTCTAGATAGAAACACCACAGTTCATCATTCTCACGACAACCTAACAATCTCTAGTACGGGAAGAGGCCATTAGCTCCAACAAGCCCATTCCAATTCACCTATCCAGATCCTCACCTACCAGCTGTCTCATCTACCTGCCATCGCACCAACCCACCTTTTCACCTAACTACCTTCTCACCATACCACCTTCTTACCTACACACATTTTCACCCACCCACTGACCTGCCTCCTTATCATACCCCTCAAATCCTCAATTCTGTTCCTCTCCAGAAACACATCTGAATGTCTCACACTCACATTGTCCCTGGTAACTCATTCCTAGGCTTTCCACTTCCGTTGTTTTATTTCTGCTTTTTTTATGAACTTGTGTTGGCCATTCTTTCAATTTTGTTCCTTTCGACTTTTTAGTTTTTTTATTGTCAAAAGAAAGTAATAACAATGGAGCAAGCTCACCTCACTGAACAGACGATGTCAAGTCCACAACACACACAGGCTGGCAGTCTAATTCTGTGCAAATAACAGTCCTGTACAGTCATTTTCTCTGTGACTTTGGAGGAAGCACAGAAACCTAATATATTATTAAAAGTAAAATCAGCAAATTATGACATTATCAGATTTAAAGAATGTATTTTGGGTCTATTTTCAGTGTTATAAAACACCAATTTACATTTTTTAAATGTTAAAGGCAAATCATGTCTGACTAACCTGATTGAGTTCTTTGATGAAGTAACAGAGAGGGTTGATGAAGGTAGTGCAGTAGATGTTGTATATATGGACTTTCAAAAAGCATTTGATAAAGTACCTCAGAACAGACTTATTCGGAAAAAAGAAGCACATGGTATTAAAGGGATTGTGATAACTTGGGTACGTAATTGGCTAAGGGATAGGAGACAGAGAGTAGTGGTGAAAGGATGTCTTTCTGACTAGAGAGAAGTATGCAGTGGGGTATCCAGGGGTCGGTATTAGGACCATTGCTTTTCTTGCTTTATATATAAATGACCTGGACTTGGGTATAGGAAGTACAATTTTGAAGTTTGTGGATGATAGAAAATTTGGCAACGTAGTAAATAGTGAACATGATAGTAGCAGACCACAGGAGGACAGAGACTGGTGAAATGGGCAGACACATGGCAGATGCAATTTAATGTGAATAAGTGTGAAGTGATGCACTTTGGGAGAAACAACATGGAGAGGCGGTATAATCTAAATGGGACTATTTTGAGGGGGTGACAGAACAGAGGGACCTGGGGGTGCATATTCACAAATCTTTGAAGGTGGCAGGGCAAGTTGATAAGGCGGCTAAGAAAGCATATGGGATACTTGGCTTTGTAAATAGGGGCATTGAATACAGAAACAAGGAAGTCATGCTTAAGCCTTTACAAATCTCTGGTTAGGCCTCAGCTGGAGTATTGTGCACAATTCTGGGCACCACACTTTAGGAAGGATGTCAAGGCCCTGGAGAGGGTACAGAGCAGGTTTATCAGGATGATACCAGGGATGAGGAACTTCAGTTATGTGGAAAGATTGGAAAAGCTGGGATTATTCTCCTTAGAGCAGAGAAGGTTAAGGGGAGACTGAATAGAGGTATACCTCAGTCACCTGAGAACTCATTTTTAGTGTGGAAGCAAGTCATCCTCGGTTCCGAGGGACTGCCTAAGAGAAAGAAGATACAAAAATATGAGGGGTTTTGATAAAGCAAGTAGGGAGAAACTATTTCCTCTGGCAAGTGGGTCGGTAACCAGAGGTCACAGATTTAAAATAATTGGCAAAAGAACGAGAGGGGAAATGAGGAAAGATGTATTCATACAGAGGGCTGTTAAGATCTGGAACACACTACCTGAAAGGCTGATGGAATCAGATGCCATAGGATCTTTTAAAAGGCAATTGGACATGTACTTGAAGAGGACTAATTTGCAGGGTTATGGGAAAAAGCTAAATTGGACAAAGAGCCGGCACAGGCACGATGGGCTGAATGGCCTCCTTCTGTGCTGTAAGAGTCTATGATTCTATTCTATGATTCTATCATAGAGTTTTACTGATTTAATTTGAAATCCAGAAAAATTACTTATTCCACAACTTTATTACTCTTTGGGTGAAAAAGTTCACGTCCTCATTTTTAACCTGTGAACTCTTCAGAAGGGTGAACAATTTGCCTGAACCAATGTTGTCAATCCTGCTCATAATCTCCAAAACCTCAACGAGGTCACCTTTTTTTCCAAAGAAAATAAACCCAACTTCCTCAACCTTTCCTCAGAATTGAAATTCCTGATCCCTGGACTCACGATTGTTGCCTCCTCTGCACCCTCTGAAGGGAAGTGACATCCTTCCCTGCAATTGGGTGACCAGAACAGAACATGGTAATCCACATGAGTCTAACTAATACAGCAACAATACAAACTCGTTTGATTTGTACTCTGTCCCTCTCCTAATGTAACACTACCTTATTTGTGTTTCTTTTAAATGCAGCTGAGTTGTTGGTTTCACCAGATCACAATATCGGGCCAGAAATTCGGCTCTCCGGCTTCCCGCGGGTGCAAGAATCACGCGCGTGCTTACCTACCGCGCCTGCCGTTGTGCTTCGGGCCCGTGTGGAATTCGGCTCCTGGGCCTCCTGCAGCTGCCGCCGGAGAGTGCTCCCGTATCCCAGCGGCGCAACTAGTTCGAAGCGTCCCCTGGGATCACGTGGGCCATGGAGAGCCAATCGGAGCAGGGAATCTTCATTCATAGATTTGACAGGAAGACCTGTCAAATCTATGAATAGAGATTGGCCCCAAAACCTAACTAAAACTTCAAATAAATTTTAAAAAAACATCACATTTTTAAAATAACTATAAATTACATAAATTAACTACTTTAAACAAAAATTTTAATTTTTGAAAAAATTAATTACACTTTTTAACGGTGCTAAAAATAAACTTACCCTTTCTTTAAAGTATGTAAAAAAGATAAACCTGTTGAAAAAATGTTTAAATTGTACTTAATTCACCACTTACCTTGTTAAAAGCAGGCCTTGCGCCTCCTTTTTCCCCGCGCAGCTTCTCCATACTTACCCTCACGGAGAAACCTGAAAAAAAATGAAGTTCGCTGCGTGCGCACTGCCTCTCCGGCGCACGCGTTCGACCTCTGAACCCCTTCCTTCAGGAGAACGGAAGTTCCGGTTTCCAGCGCATGCGCAGTGCATGCGCAAAACCGGCACTTTCGTTGGGTCTACGGTTGAGTACCCAGCGCGTACTCACCCGTGAAGACCCGAATTTCTGGCCCATTATTTCGGATGAGGAAGCCATTCGGCCCATCTTAGTTCATTCCCTAGGAGGGAATATGCCAGAATTTCCTACCCCTGATCGCTGTCCAGTTACTCCTACTGGAAAGGACTTGTGGGTGCATTGGACAAGATCAGCAAGATTATGGGAACACGATCACCTCCAAGTCACACACCAACCTGACTTGGGCATAGCTCTATTCCTTAATCGTCGCTGGGTCGAGATCCTGGGATTCCCTTCCTCACCCCATCGTAGGAACATCACAGCACACGGACGGCAGTAGTTCAAGGAGAGGGTCCATCACCATCTTCTCAGGGCAACTAGGGATGGGCAATAAATGTGGCTTTGTCAATGCTACCCATGTCTTGAGAGCAATTTAAAAAAGAAAAGGCCATTCAGCCCGTCAAGTCCACTTCCTTCACAGGCCGTGCACATATGGCACCCATCAATCTCCTGAGGGAAAGTTCTGTATAAATGCTCCCTGATCCCCAGAGGGCATCAAGTAAAATCCCCACATTCCCACTATTTATCCCGGGTGGTGGCTTCCTACACCTCATTTCCTTAGCCCCAGCAGAACAAGAACCATGATGCTCCATGGAGTGCATGTGATTATCTAATGCCTATCCCTGTCATCTTCAATCTCATTCCTAACCAGGCATTTATCCACTTCTTTTTGTAGAAGGAGTTAATTAACACGGCCTCGATGGCATCCATTTAATCTCCTGAGGGAATGGCTGTTCCACATCCCCCACTCGGCAAAAATAAAAGTTCTTATCACCTGTCTCATTTGGGGCTTCTCAGTCCTGTTGTCCTCCAGTTCTGCGCTCGCAGTCCAATGCACTCAGGCAGTATCATCAGTTTGAGGGCGAATACAGAGGAGCAAGCAAGGGCTAAGAGACGCCAGTAAATATACAGTTAGCTCCTTTGAGAACATGTAAGGTTGTGCAGAAATTCAGCAGAATACTCTTCCTATTTAAAGTTTACCCGAAAGCAAAGTGCCGTAAACCTTTCCTCTTTGCACTGGAATAACATATTAATGTAGATTTTATGAATTTTCACTCCTGGTGCAAGCTCCATGTGTCAGGATCACATTGGACAGGGAGGTCAATGGGTTTGATCGGATTTTCAGTCCAATTGATGGGAAGTCCCAAGGGATTGCTGACCTCCCTCTCGATTTCCCAATATATATTCCGGGGGATCAGGTGGGAATTTAAGGTGTTAAAAAGTTGAATCCCAACCCCAGCCTGCCTCCAATCTGCCCACTTCCAGTTTTAACGGAGCCGGGAAGCGGGGGGGTGGGGTGGGCAGCCAACCCACTCCCACGAGGCCTCCGATCCTCCCCCCAGGCCTCTGATTCCACCCCCCCCCCCACTCCCCCCCACCCTCAGGCCTCCGATTGTATTCCCGGCCTCCCCTCCCCATAATCCCCCACCGATGATTTTCAGGTCACCCCGATGTTTTCTGCCTCCCCTTGATGCTCATGTCTGGCTCCCCGGTCAGCCCCTTCCCCCACGCCCCCCACCCCCCCCCCCCCCCAATCAGCCCCCAGCCCTCTGAACATCCTCCAGCCCCCTGATCAGCCCCCTGCACCCAACCCCCCCCATTATTCTCTGCCCCCCACCGATCAGTGCCAGGCTCACCGATCAGCCCCCGGCACCCCGATTATCCACCGCCCCCCTCCCCCTGCCCCGATTATCCACCGCCCCCCTCCCCCTGCCCCGATTATCCACCGCCCCCCTGCCCCGATTATCCACCGCCCCCCGCCCGGATTATCCACCGCCCCACCGCCCCGATTATCCACCGCCCCCCGCCCCGATAATTCACCGCCCCCCGCCCCGATTATCCACCGCCCCCCGCCCCGATTATCCACCGCCCCCCGCCCCGATAATCCACCGCCGCCCGCCCCGATTATCCACCGCCCCCAGCCCCGATTATCCACCGCCCCCCTCCCCCCGCCCCGATTATCCACCGCCCCCCCCCCCCCCCCGATCATCCTCCGCGCCCCCCTCCCCACCCACCATCCTCTGGCTGCCTTTCGTGTCTTTACCTTCTGATAGGTTATTTGGCCGTGCTGGTACCTGAGATACAGGAAACTACGCCCAACTGCCACGGAGCTTCATGGTTCAAGCGGGCAGTATGTGTGATTTTGGAAGTGATTTCATAGAGTGCAATGGTTAGGAACTCGGTTCTGGATTGCTGTTCCCGGGATTCCCATGTGGGTGCTCCATGGCCTCTTCAAATCGGCTGTAGACCTGTAACCTCTCCACCCGCATCACCTCCAGATTTGTAGTCTGGGTGTTAAAGGTTGATTTGGGATCTCGGCGAAGGGCGGCAGCACTTTTCTTTCAGCTTTCCTTCTGGCTCTTTTTATCATTCGTCTGCACTAAATGGTGAAATTGCGCATTAAACAGGTTCTTGTCCTATCTTTTGCGGAAGGCGGAGAGCTACGTCCTCTCGTACACGTCACTCTTACTTTCTATTGTAGTAAAGGTGGGATTATAAATATAACAGGAAATACGTTAGTAATTAGATAATTAGATAATTACTCTAGTAATTAGATAATTAGTGCCGGAGGAATTAATTAATAACTTCTAATTTCTGACACAGGCAATAGGATACTTATAATTGGTAAACTGTAGAAATTATTTTCAGTAATTATTTTTCAAGTATGTTATTTTTATCAGTCATGTTAGACATCATTTCACAAACCGAGGTTTCTCTGTAACATAAAAACAAAAGAAAAATACATCGGATGCCGCCCGACTGCCCCCCAGGCCCCCACTCGATCCCTCCCTCCCTCCTCTCTGCGGCCTAGTACCACAGGCCTACCCGCCTGAACCTTCTCCATCTGGCTGGCTGCGGGTGGGAAACACAGGTTTGAAATGCAGATCAGGCCCTGCCGTTAAATTTGGCAGAGCCTGCAGGAAACCCGTTCTCCCGGGTCTCCCGACCGCTTCCGAGCCCCCCCCGCTCCCAACCACCACCCGCTCCCAACCTGCCAAAGGATTAAAATTCAGGCCCCACAGGTGTGCAAAGCTCCACACCTGCAGCACAAACTCACTAAACCTACCCAATATTCCTTACAGTGAATGCTACTTCCCTGTAACACACAGGGAAAGAAAAGCCAATGTTGAGGTGGTTTAGATAGAATTCTAATGCCGAAATTGTAAGAAATTATATATTTAAAAATGTTAACCCTTACCCTGTGGATTCAAAGCTCTTGGAAACCAGGACTTACAACTAACTTTAGACTGAGCTATTGCCACAGAGACAGTTTGGAATCATGTTAACTGACTTCCTTGAATGGAGTGTTGTTGGGGGCAGGGGTCATAAAGGAATCTTCTACTGTCTTGAGGGTAAATTGAGAGCCAAGGTACTTAACCATTCCTGTAATCGGTTCCATTCTTATAGTAACTTTCAAAAGGGAATTGGATAAATACTTGAAAAGGAAAAATTTGCAGGGCCATGAGAAAAGAGTAGGGGAGTGCGACTGATTGGAGAGCTCTTTCAAAGAGCCGGCACAGGCACGAAGGGCCGAATAGCCTCCTTCTATGCAGTATGATTCTTGATAATAATTGTGAGGATAGAAACTTCTGAATAAGTTGAAAAGGATTCAATTGACTGGTTGATTTGGCAGTTTGATTGACTATCCAGACAGAGAGGAGGCCTATTCTTTCAGGAAAAGCCTCTTGGGAGAAATTGGAAGTATATTTGAAGCAATCTCCTTCTTGCTCTTGTAAGACGCTCTGATTGTCTGACAGTTTATAGAGTTCAGACCCGTGGAACAGACAACACAAAACCCAATGAATCTGTGAAACTGCTTTTACTTAAAAATCAACAAGAGGTTACCAGTAATTAACAGAATACAAAATATACTCAATTCATGTACTTATCACAAGCAAGCTTCTAAAATCATTGACTTTAAGCTCAGGTGATTATAAGCAAAACCACATACATACTATTCACCAGGTGAAAGGTCAATTCAACGATGATAGACGTATGACTAACTTTAACTGGCAACTGACCAGGTCACCATCAACTATAGCCCCGACTGCAGCGCCAGATGTTTTGAATCAATACCTTTTATACCCCAAAATTTGGCAACCCTCCCACTGCGTCCGTGTCCCTGACTATACGGCATAATGGTCGGCAGTCGTTTCCCAGACCCTCTTATCACTAATCCGTTAGTCAAGCATGGGCCTTCAAGGCTAGGTACATTCCATAGTCTGAAGATGTTTCTGTTATTGCACTGATTTCACGGTCAATAGTCTGTCCCCACAGAACTTCAATAAGCTTGTTTTCCACATCTGTTGAAAGACAATTGGCAGCTTTTACAGCTTACAAGTCAAACAGTTTATTTTGCAAAGTTCTCACAGCAACCAGTCTTTGTCCTCGCGATGGTAAAATTTGGGTCAACTTTTACAGCAAATAGTGTGTTGTACAGTGTCCACCCTCAAATAGTGTGTTGTACAGTGTCCACCCTCAAATAGTGTGTTCCACAGTGTCCACCCTCAAATAGTGTGTTCTACAGTGTCCACCCTCAAATAGTGTGTTCTACAGTGTCCACCCTCAAATAGTGTGTTGTACAATGTCCACCCTCAAATAGTGTGTTCCACAGTGTCCACCCTCAAATAGTGTGTTCCACAGTGTCCACCCTCAAATAGTGTGTTCCACAGTGTCCACCCTCAAATAGTGTGTTCTACAGTGTCCACCCTCAAATAGTGTGTTCTACAGTGTCCACCCTCAAATAGTGTGTTGTACAATGTCCACCCTCAAATAGTGTGTTGTACAGTGTCCACCCTCAAATAGTGTGTTCTACAATGTCCACCCTCAAATAGTGTGTTCTACAGTGTCCACCCTCAAATAGTGTGTTCTACAGTGTCCACCCTCAAATAGTGTGTTGTACAGTGTCCACCCTCAAATAGTGTGTTCCACAGTGTCCACCCTCAAGTGGCTGTGCACCCGAATCCAAATCAGCCAAATCAGCACTATTAATGAGAAAGAAAAACTTGCATTTATATAGCGCCTTTCACGTCCACCGGACATCTCAAAGCACTTTACAACCAATGAAGTACTTTTGGAGTGTAGTCACTGTTGTAATGTGGGAAACACGGCAGACAATTTGCACACAGCAAGAACCCACAAACAGCAATGTGATAATGACCAGATAATCTGTTTTTGTTATGTGGATTGAAGGATAAATATTGGCCAGGTCACCGGGGATAACGCCCCTGCTCTTCTTCGAAATAGTGCCATGGGATCTTTTACGTCCACCTGAGAGAGCAGACGGGGCTTAAATGTCTCATCCGAAAGACGGCACCTCCGGCAGTGCAGCACTCCCTCAGCACTGCACTGCAGTGTCAGCCTAGCTTTATGTGCTGAAGTCCCTTGGAGTGGGACTTGAACCCACAGCCTTCTGACTCAGAGGTGAGTGCGCTACCCACTGAGCCACGGCTGACCCAGGGAGGGAGGTTCCAGTTTTAAAAACAGTGGCTGCATCATTTATCAGACCCCGTCCTGTTCTGATATGGTCCCCTTTAACCCTGTAACCGATGTTGTTTCCTTCAGTGATCTCAGTATTTTTCCCAAAATTATTTTTAATACCATTACCATCTCCTGAGCCCTTGCGATATAATGGGTCTAATTCCAATTCCGCCAATATTGTGCTGGCTCTTTTCCAAAATCCCTCTATTAATTCCCGCATCATTCTCCCATATAACCGCGCTGTCTCTGGTTTGCACCAGTTCGGTATTCCCACCTCAGTCAGATTCAATATTACCAGCACCACCCTGTGCTGCACATCGTGGAACAATATCATCCGAATTGGGATTACCACTAACCCATTTGTCGGTCCCGGGGTGTGTTTGGGACAGACAACCCGGGCTTCTTGTTGTTCTTCCCGCGATTGTGTTTTATTCGTAGGATGGGGGTGGGGGGGGGGAGTTTAGGATGGACTTTCAATTCTACCGTGTGTATTATTCCGCTTGTACATTCCAGCACATGATAATGTGGGCAACCCTTCGAACCCCTACACGGCCTTCCCTCCCTGTCCACGAACCATTGATAGGGACCCCTGTCATCTATTCCAAACACTTGGATACTTTTCCCGCCTATCCAGTGGACGGGAGCTCCACAAAGCAGCTCGGCGGATACAAAACTATGGCTTGATAGCGTCCCCGAAGGGTTTATGCGTCCATAGATTCCCTCATGCTCCTGCCACCACCGTGGCCACCATTCCCCCGAGGATTCCCTATCTGATAATGCCTTTGAATGGTTACCTGGTTCTGCTTGTAAAAACTGTCCCCACAGAACTTCAATAAGCTTGTTTTCCACATCTATTGAAAAACAATTGGCAGCTTTTACAGCTTACAAGTCAAACAGTTCATTTTGCAAAGTTCTCACAGCAACCAGTCTTTGTCCTCGTGAAGCATGATGGTAAAATTTGGGTCAACTTTTACAGCAAATAGTGTGTTCCACAGTGTCCACCCTCAAATAATGTGTTCTACAGTGTCCACCCTCAAATAGTGTGTTCTACAGTGTCCACCCTCAAATAGTGTGTTCTACAGTGTCCACCCTCAAATAGTGTGTTCTACAGTGTCCACCCTCAAATAGTGTGTTCTACACTCTCTTTCTTTCTCGGTCACCAGGATTTTGCTGCCTCAGTTGCTGGCAGCCCATAGCTTAGGTGTGTGTCTCTGGCAGTGGGCCACTGTGAAAGTCCCAGTACGATCCTGGGATTCATGTTGTCCGCATTAGGCATAATGTAGTAGAAATGTGTTGTGTTTAATTTGAAGAGGAAGTAAGTTGAGTGGTTCAATATGTTTATGATGAAGTGTATTAGATTTAACGGTGTGCCAAGTTGTCAACCCAGAGCCCAAGACTTGAATCCTGGTCCCATATCTGGACAGGGGCCCTGAGTTTCTGGGTGGGGAGGGGTAAAGGAAAGGGCTACAATTGGTCTCTCGCTGTAACTATGGCGTGAGACCGGTGGAACCCCCAGGGAAATGACAGAAAATGGCCATTTGTCTGGCGTTTCACTCACTCTCCTGCCAAAGTTATGGTAGGAGGATCAGTAATGGGCCTGCAGGGCCACACTCTCCAAAAACTCTCACACCTGGACAGAACATACTGACTGATAGCTGAACCTCCCTCCAACCTCACTCTCTGTTACCTTTGTTGCCTCTCAATCTTTTATTAATGATATTACAGTCAATGCTCTCCTGAACTTGCCCCTCATTCCTTTCAGGGTCCAAATATGATCTTCTGCATGTTCTTCCTCCTCCCTACATCATCCATGTGCTGAAATCACAAACTTATTGCACCTCTCCTCCATCTCCCTGTCTGACTCATCCTTCCACAGGAACTCAAACCTTGGAGCCCCTTACCTCCCGCAGTCTTCCCTTCCTCCTAAAATCCACAGACTTTTCAAACCCAAGTCCGGCGTTACCAGCTCGCCTCATATTCTCTCCTACTCTTTGTGGCCTTGGTATGCTCCACTGTGGGCCTTAACCCTTTCATCCAAGTTTCTAGCCAGGTGTAAGCAAGTCTGGCTAAGATGCTACAGTTAAGGGCTGTGCTGGAAATGAGTGGGCTGCTGGAGATGGGCACTAAGTTTGTTGTGAGGAATGATGTGCCCAGCTTGGGGTAACATAAATAATTGGCCAAACGATTCCATTTACTGCTCCCCCAGCAACTGTTTTTCCTTGCTGCATAATAAAATGGTGTTGTTTTCATCCCATCAATTGCGATATACAACACCCCTCAGTGGAACAGAGACACTGCAAAGGCAGTGATAGATCCCCTTGCTGCTTGCAATATTGCAGTTTCAATCACATCATTCAATCACTGTGTATCACTGTCTGCTGTAACCCGGCACCAGCATAAACAAAACTCTCAATAACAGAAAAGAAACGTGGCCTGTGTATATTGTACTGAAAAGCACCGAGCCGATGCAGTTATCAACCTTGAGCTCAACTCTGCAGTAGTGTTCTTATTTTAGTTTTTTTTTGTAGTACAAGAATAAATAAAGGAATAACCTGATCAAGTTTTAAAATAACATTGTATTTGCTTAAATCTTCAGTCTCCTTTCCGAGAGTAATCTGGATCAAATTGCTTGCCTAATTGGTACATTGTCACATACATTGTTAAGGGAATGTCTCTAAATTATAAATTCAAATGTATATCAACCAATGACACTGAAGCAAAGGAACATCTATAAATACTCTCACTATATTATTATACCTTCCTTCAAAACAAATGAACATTTGTACTTAAGCAGAGCCAATGGTTCCCATGCTATTCTTCATTTGCCTCCATTGTTAGTGACTATATTAGTTTTATACTTCTCAAAACTGATAATGATCAGGACAAAGTTGCCACTGGTGTGATTAGACTCTAACCAATTCTCTTGGAACGTTTAGGGCTCGATTTTAACTCCCAGGCGGGATTGTGAAACTGAGCGGTGAGCAGGAGTGGCAGCGGGCAGCCTCGGTCGATCTTTAATGTGCTTGACTCTTAACTGCCCTCTGAAGTGGCCTAACAAGCCACTCAGTTTTAACAAACCGCTACAAGAAACAATAATAAGAATAAAACCGGACGGACCACCCGGCATCGACCTCGGCACCGGCTACAGACACGACAACGGCACACCCAGCACAGTCGACCCTGCAAAATCCAACATCTGGGGACTTGTGCCAAAATTGGGAGAGCTGTCCCACAGACTAGTCAAGCAACAGCCTGACATAGTCATATTCACAGAATCATACCTTTCAGGCAATGTCCCAAACTCCTCCATCACCATCCCTGGGTATGTCCTGTCCCACCAGCAGGACAGACCCACCAGGGGTGGCGGCACAGTGGTATACAGTCGGGAAGGAGTGGTTCTAGGATTCCTCAACATTGACTCCGGACCCCATGAAGTCTCATGGCTTCAGGTTAAGCATGGCAAGGGAACCGCCAGCTGATTACCACCTACCGCCCTCCCTCAGCTGATGAATCAGTGCTCCTCCATGTTGAACACCACTTGGAAGAAGCACTGAGGGTAGCAAGGGCACAGAATGTACTCTGGGTGGGGGACTTCAATGTCCATCACCAAGAGTGGCTCGGTAGCACCACTACTGACTGAGCTGACCGAGTCCTGAAGGACATAGCTGCCAGACTGGACCTGCAGCAGGTGGTGAGAGAACCAACACGAGGGAAAAACCTACTTGACCTCATCCTCACCAATCTACCTGTCGCAGATGCATCTGTCCATGACAGTATTGGTAGCAGTGACCACCGCACAGTCATTGTGGAGACGAAGTCCCGTCTTCACACTGAGGACACCCTACATCGTGTTGTGTGGCACGACCACCGTGCTAAATGAGATAGATTCAGAACAGATCTAGCAGCTCAAAACTGGGCATCCATGAGGCGCTGTGGGCCATCAGCAGCAGCAGAATTGTATTCCACCACAATCTGTAACCTCATGGCCCAGCATATCCCTCACTCTACCATTACCATCAAGCCAGGGGACCAACCCTGGTTCAATAAGGAGCAGCACCAGGCGTACCTAAAAATGAGGTGCCAACCTGGGGAAGCTGCAACACAGGACTACATGCATGCTAAACAATGTAAGCAGCATGCTATAGACAGGGCTAAGCGATCCCACAATCAACAGATCATTCAAAGCTCTGCAGTCCTGCCACATCCAGTCGTGAATGGTGATGGACCATTAAACAACTAACGGGAGGAGGAAGCTCCAAGAATATCCCCATCCTCAATGATGGTGGCGCCCAGCACATGAGTGCAAAAGACAAGGCTAAAGCATTTGCAACCATCTTCAGCCAGAAGTGCCGAGTGGATGATCCATATCGACCTCCTCCTGAGGTCCCCACCATCACAGAAGCCAGTCTTCAGCCAATTCGATTCACTCCACGTGATATCAAGAAACGGCTGAGCACACTGGATACAGCAAAGGCTATGGGCCCCGACAACATCCCGGCTGTTGTGCTGAAGATTTGTGCTCCAGAACTAGTTGCGCCTCTAGCCAAGCTGTTCCAGTACAGTTACAACACTGGCATCTACCCGACAATGTGGAAAACTGCCCAAGTATGTCCTGTCCACAAAAAGCAGGACAAATCCAACCCGGCCAATTACCGCCCCATCAGTCTACTCTCAATCATCAGCAAAGTGATGGAAGGTGAATGGGAACCAGGCGAAAGACTCTCCACTGGCTGGAGTCATACCTAGCACAAAGGAAGATGGCTGTCATTGTTGGAGGCTAAGCATCTCAGCCCCAAGGACATGGCTGCAGGAATTCCTCAGGGCCGTGTCCTAGGCCCAACCATCTTCAGCTGCTTCATCAATGACCTTCCCTCCATCATAAGGTCAGAAGTGGGGATGTTCGCTGATGATTGCACAGTGTTCAGTTCTATTCGCAACTCCTCAGATAATGAAGCAGTCCATGCCCACATGCAGCAAGAACTGGATGACATTCAGGCTTGCGCTGATAAGTGGCAGGTAACATTCGCGCCACATAAGTGCCAGGCAATGACTATCTCCAACAAGCGAGAGTCTAACCACCGCCCCTTGACATTCAACGGCATTACCATTGCCGAATTCCCCACCATCAACATCCTGGGGGTCACCATTGACCAGAAACTTAACTGAACCAGCCACATAAATACTGTGGTTACAAGAGCAGGTCAGAGGCTTGGTATTCTGCGGCGAGTGTCTCACCTCCTGACTTCCCAAAGCCTTTCCACCATCTACAAGGCACAAGTCAGGAGTGTGATGGAATACTCTCCGCTTGCCTGGATGAATGCAGTTCCAACAACACTCAAGAAGCTCGATACCATCCAGGACAAAGCAGCCCGCTTGATTGGCACCCAATCCATCACCTTAAGCATTCGCTCCCTCCACCACTGGCGTACCGTGGCTGCAGTGTGTACCATCTACAAAATGCACTGCAGCAACTCGCCAAGGCTTCTTCAACAGCACCTTCCAAACCCGCGACCTCTTCCACCTAGAAGGACAAGGGCAGCAGGCGCATGGGAACACCTCCACCTCCAAGTTTCCCTCCAAGTCACACACCATCCTGACTTGGAAGTATATCGCCAATCCTTCATCATCGCTGGGTCAAAATCCTGGAACTCCCTCCCCAACAGCACTGTGGGAGTACCTTCACCACACGGACTGCAGTGGTTCAAGAAGGCGGCTCACCACCACCTTCTCAAGGACAACTAGGGATGGGCAATAAATGCTGGCCTTGCCAGCGACGCTCACATCCCGTGAATGAATAAAAACAAAGGTAAGTGCCTCGGGAGGGGAATCCTGGTCAGGGGAGGGAGGACGACGCCCGGAGCAGGACAGACCCAAGATTTGCTTGCGGGTCCCGGTGGAGCAGTCATGCCCCTCTTGGCCCACAGGGAAACCAAAAAAATGCAAAATTTACTTTGTTGGACCTCTTCTGGCCCTGGCTGCTGTTCCCGGCTGGTTTTGTCTGCTGGGAAAGCCGTCACGGCTCCCCCTCTCAGGCCTCGGGTTAAACTAGCCGGTCGGGCCCCGATGACATCACCGGAGCCTTATTTGCATAATTAAAGAGGACCCTGCGAGCTTGGGACGGGGGACATTGCCTCCTGCAATTTTAAACTATAATCGGCCAGATCAGTGCGGGAAAGCAGTGGGTTAGACCCCCGCTCCAATTTAACTGATCCCCCCCTGACTAGTTTCCGCCGGTGGGAGGAGTTAAAATCGAGAATTAAATTACCTTCGTTCACACGGCGATGAAATGTCCAACCTCCACATGTCGACCAGGCTCTGATCTGCCAGTAAATGGGACAGAGTTGGGTCAGAATCTCTTGTCGCTGCATCCTCAACAGATGATTCAGCAGCAACTGCTCATTTGTTTCTCTGTTGTCCCAATGATTACGTTATAAATAATACACCTCCTTCTGTTTGCACAAAGTATGATGTTGGTTAACCTTTGCTCCATTGATGATACCTTTCTGTATCCACGTGTCTCTGGCATAATCACATTTCTGGAAGACTGTTTGCGCTCATCAAAATAAACCTGTGCTCAAGGTTTTGTGGCTCTTTCTTGTTTCCCCCCAGCTCTGAGATGCCAGTTTATAGAATGTCTTTCATTCTGCCAGCGCAATTCACACTTCATCTGGAGCTATCCTTTGTTTCTTAACCTGTCCCATGGTGAGTTTGATGGTGGGATGGAACCTGTTGATGTTATCGTGTAGTCCTTTCAGTGATCCTTCGCCGTGGGTCCAAAGGAAGAAGATGTCGTCGATGTATCTGGTGTACAGCGTTGGTTGGAGGTCCTGTGTAGCGAAGAAGTCTTGCTCGAACTTGTGCTTGAAGATGTTGGCGTATTGGGGTGCGAATTTGGTCCCCATGGTTCCATCCCACCATCAAACTCACCATGGACTACTCCTCAGAATCGGTTTCATTCTTGGACACACGAATCTCCATCAAAGACGGACGCCTCAGCACTTCACTCTACCGCAAGCCCACGGACAACCTCATGATGCTCCACTTCTCCAGCTTCCACCCTAACCACGTTAAAGAAGCCATCCCCTATGGACAAGCCCTGCGAATACACAGGATCTGCTCAGACGAGGAGGAACGCGATGGACACCTACGGACACTGAAAGACGCCCTCGTAAGAACGGGATATGACGCTCGACTCGTCGATCGACAGTTCCGACGGGCCACAGCGAAAAACCGCATAGACCTCCTCAGAAGGCGAACACGGGACACAACCAACAGAGTACCCTACGTCGTCCAGTACTTCCCCGGAGTGGAGAAACTACGCCATGTTCTTCGCAGCCTTCAACATGTCATCGATGACGACGAACACCTTGCTAAGGCCATCCCCACGCCTCCACTACTCACCTTCAAGCAGCCGCCTAACCTCAAAAGTACCATCGTTCGCAGCAAATTACCCAGCTGTCAGGAGAACAGCGACCACGACACCACACAACCCTGCCACGGCAACCTCTGCAATACATGCCAGATCATCAACACAGATACCGTCATCACACGTGAGGACACTACCCACCAGGTACATGGTACATACTCATGTGACTCGGCCAACGTTGTCTACCTGATACGTTGCAGTAAAGGATGCTCCAGAGCATGGTACATCGGCGAGACCATGCAGACACTGAGACAACGTATGAACGGACACCGCGCAACAATCGCCAGGCAGGATTGTCACCTCCCAGTCAGGGAACACTTCAGCAGTCAAGGAAATTCAACCTCGGATCTGCAGGTTAGCGTTCTCCAAGGCGGCCTTCGAGACACGCGACAACGCAAAATCATCGAGCAGAAACTGATAGCCAAGTTCCGCACCCATGAGGACGGCCTCAATAGGGATATCGGGTTCATGTCACGCTACAGAATGTGACTCGACATCGTTGTCTGTCTTTCCAATTTAAAAAAAAAACAAAGCCGCCAAAAAACCCACAAAAAAACCCCCCCAAAAAACTGCAGACAGCAGGATTTGACACGTTGGACCCCCTGTGACACATCTCATTGTCTTGGCTGTGCTCTTGGTGTGTCTTTGATGTAAGGACACCTTCCCTGAAAGATTGTATCTCTGCAGTTTCTGTGTTTATATACTGTGAAATATTGTAGATTCACTCATTGTAACTTTACCTGAGGAAGGGGGCGACAGCTCCGAAAGCTTGTAATTTTAAATAAATCTGTTGGACTATAACCTGGTGTTGTGCGACTTCTCATTTTTGTCCACCCCAGTCCAACACCGGGATCTCCGCATCATGTTAGCTAATGAAGGCAAGTATCCCATATGCCTTCTTAACCACCTTATCTACCTGTCCTGCTGCCTTCAGGGATCTATGTACATGCACACCAAGGTCCCTCTGATCCTCTGTACTTCCTGGGGTCCTACCATTCATTGTGTATTCCCTTGCCTTGTTAGTTCTCCCAAAATGCATCACCTCACACTTTTCAGGGTTAAATTTCATTTGCCACTGTTCTGCCCATCTGACCAACCCATCTATATCGTCCTGTAGCTTGAGGCTTCCCTCCTCGCTATTTACCACTCCACCAATTTTCGTGTCATCTGCGAACTTACTGATCATACCTCCTACATTCAAATCTAAATCATTAATGTACACTACAAACAGCAAAGGACCCAGCATATGGTCAGGACCCGGGATCCAGGAGGTAGGTATAAAGCCACTAACCCCCTGGATGCAACAGTTCCCGCCATGGTTTAACTGCCGGGTTTCACAACTTGGGTGAAACCCATCCCCAGGCAGTTAAATTTAAAATGAAGGGGAAAATAGAGGCTTCCAGCCTCATTGCAATATTTAAATTGAGGTAACACCGCCTGGGAGTGGGTTGGTCGCCCGCCCCCCATCCCAGGGAAACCGGAAGCGGGCGGGCTGGAGGCGGGATCAGGTCGGGATTCCGATTTTTAACAATTTAACCGCCCCCACGCTCCAAACTCACCCGTTTTTTAGGGGAAAATTTTGGGCTAAAGATTGCAGCACGTGTAATGCATAGAATTACAAATTAAATCAAATCCATTGCAGAGACTGATCATTAGTTTCCTTTTACCTTCATTTATTCCTTTCTTTTAGCTCATCCCATTGTCTTTACTTTTATATTTTTTTTTAAAGTTGGCAAATAAACTGATGACAAGGCTCAGACAACTGACTTGACTCCAGATTCAGTCGATAGTATTTAGTATCATTGTCTAGTAAAATGTAGGGGACCCAAACCTGACCTTTGCATGGGGCCCCCGCAAGGCAAACACCGCCCTTGGTTTAGAGCATCCCATCATAGGAAGAATATAAAAACAATGGGAAAGGAGCAGCTTCGATTCACTCGGGTGTGACCAGAAATGAGAGATTGCAGCTCGGAAGATAAATTGAAACGTCAGGGCATTTTTTTCACCATAGCTAAGATGGCTGATGGGTGAGCTGATAGAGGTCGCCAAGAACATGAAGGATTGGATAGGTAAATAGTGATCAATTGTATCGACTGGTCAGTGAGACTGTAACAAGGGGGCTTAAATGGGCACCTGGACAGGTACGTCCGCTCTTGCGGATTTACATTTTGACTTTGAGGAGGGGGCACCAATTGAAACACGGAACACGAGTGAACAGGAGCAAGTACAGGTGTCAGCAGACTGGGGGGCCAGCTCAGTACCACTGTTAGATGGCGAGTTCTTGGATTGATGCCTGCATACCAAAGAATGTCACTTTCTGAGCACCGTCAATTCACAGAGTCTTTTGCGAGCATGAGAGGTACACCGCACGCTCTGACGGCCGCTGTGGAGGAATTCACGAGCCACATCTGCGCAATGCAGTGTCGCCAACTCTGGTTGGACATATTCCTGGAGGTGTCATCACATAACCTCCAACCGCCCCGCCCACACACTCCCACCATTGATCACAAACATGTTCAGACTCGCGGCGCCCCGCATCAATTGGAAAGCGAATAGACTCTTTGTTACCCGATTGGATTATTCTTCACTGTCAGTCCATCAGATTTTTCTTTTCCCATGTTCAATATTTTTATAACTAGTAAACAAAAGTGTTGAAAGATTTGTTTTTAAAAAAGACACAATTATTTTATCGCCCCGATGATTTTTATCCCGGGTTGCTGGTGGCAGTGTCCCGGGGATTAGTCTGTAATTCCTGGAGACTCCAGGGTAATCCTGCAGGGTTGGCAATCCTAGCGCAATGGGTTTGACCGTTTTGCAGAACTGCAGCCCACTGTGGAGCGCGTGCAACCTTAATAGTCATCTGCAACAGAAGTCTGAAGCACAGCTGAGGAAAGGTTCTCTCAGAGCAATGCAACATCCGTGCCCCTCATCCTGAAGATCCAAATGACCAATCGTGAGCCAGAAAGAGGGCAGCCACTACAAACTTGGATGTAGCTCCATCAACAAGGGGGCATAACCTTAAAATTAGAGCCAGGCCGTTCAGGGGTGATGTCAGGAAGCACTTCTTCACACAAAGGGTAGTGGAAATTGGGAACTCTCTCCCCCACAAAACTGTTGAGGCTGGGGGTCAATTGAAAATGTCAAAACTGAAATCGATAGATTTTTGTTAGGTATGGGTATTAAGGGTTACGTAACCAAGACGGGTAGATGAGGTTGAGATACAGATCAGCCATGATCTAGTTGAATTGCGGAACAGGCTCGAGGGGCTGAATGGCCTCCTCCTATCCCTATCAGCAGCAGGGCCATCTGATTACATTTTTTTTTATTCGTTTGTGGGATTTGGGTGTCGCTGGCAAGGCCAGCTTCTATTGCACATCCCTAGTTGCCCTTGAGAAGGTGGTGGTGAGCCGCCTTCTTGAACCGCTGCAGTCCGTGTGGTGAAGGTACTCCCACAGTGCTGTTAGGTAGGGAGTTCCAGGATTTTGACCCAGTGACGATGAAGGATCGGCGATATACTTCCAAGTCAGGATGGTGTGTGACTTGGAGGGGAACTTGGAGGTGGTGGTGTTCCCATGCGCCTGCTGCCCTTGTCCTTCTAGGTGGAAGAGGTCGCGGGTTTGGGAGGTGCTGCCGAAGAAGCCTTGGCGAGTTGCTGCAGAGCATCTTGTAGATGGTACACACTGCAGCCACGGTACACCGGTGGTGGAGGGAGTGAATGTTTAAGGTGGTGGATGGGGTGTCAATCAAGCAGGCTGCTTTGTCCTGGATGGTGTCGAGCTTCTTGAGTGTTGTTGGAGCTGCACTCATCCAGGCAAGTGGAGAGTATTCCATCACACTCCTGACTTGTGCCTTGTAGATGGTTGAAAGGCTTTGGCGAGTCAGGAGGTGAGACACTCGCCGCAGAATACCCAGCCTCTGACCTGCTCTTGTAACCACAGTATTTGTGTAGCTGGTCCAGTTAAGTTTCTGGTCAATGGTGACCCCCAGGATGTTGATGGTGGGGGTTTCGGCGATGGTAATGCCATTGAATGTCAAGGGGCGGTGGTAAGACTCTCGCTACTTGGAGATAGTCATTGCCTGGCACAAGTAGCTACAGGGCCACTGCCACCCCAAGTGCCACAGCTTGAGATTGAGCAGCCAACCACCTCCCACTGAACTGGCACCGAGAAAGAGCACTAGTTTAGGTAGCGTTAGACACACACCATGTACAGCCACCAAGGGGAAGCACCAGGGAATAAATTAGAACACACTAGAACTGTTAGGGGAATAAATTATTTCAACTTACAGGAGAGAGTACTTGATGAAACAGAGGACGAGTGAGGAAGGAACTGGGGGAGTTGCAATCTGCTGAGCAGCCAGCTCAAGAGCTGCTTCTGCTACTGGGCCCAGCGATTCCCACCTCACAGAGCTTGCCTACAAATGCAGTTTGGTAGCTCAGCATCAGCACATCACGGAGTCTGGGGGCATCCTGGCTCAGTGGTAGCACTCGCGCCTCTGAGGCGGAAGCTCTTGGGCTCAAGCCCCACTCCTGAGACTTGAGTCCGTAAGGCTGACACTTCACTGCAGTACTGAGGGAGTGTTGCACTGTCAGAGGTGCCATCTTTCAGATGAACCGTTAAACCGAGGCCCTGTCTGCCCTCTCAGGTGGACGTAAAAGGTCACTTGACATTATTTGTAGAAGAGCAGGGGAGTTTTCCCCGGTGTCCTGACCAATATTTATCTCTCAACCAGCATCACAAAAACAGATTATCTGGTCATTATCACATTGCTGTTTGTGGGACCTTGCTGTGCGCAAATTGGCTGCCGCATTTCCTACATTACAACAGTGAGAATACTTCAAAAGTATTTAATTGGATGTGAAGCATTTGGGGACATCCTGAGGTTTGTGAAAGGTGCGATATAAATAAGCGTCCTTTCTTTCTTTCCTCTTGGCGTTCCCTTGCAGCTTCTTGGGGCCTTCCTCCTGTGGAGCTTCTATGATGATATCTCTTTGCAAAGTGTAGGACTGCAGCATGCTGCATACTACCACGATCCTTGAAACCTTGGCCCTGCTGTATTGCAGGAATGCCCACGTCCGTCCAGGGACCTGAAGGGTTGCTTGAACATCCCAACGATGTGCTCGATGTTTGCTCTGTTGGAGGACAGGACCTCGTATTACTTGTACTCAGCTGGGTCCGGAGAAACCGCCCGGGTCTCATGAACTATGACTCCAGAGGACCAGCTACGCCGCCCAGTCGTCACCCTGACGCTTGCCTTTGTGAGTCCAATAACTGTGACCCGATGAACTGCCTGGGAAATAAGCATTGATGGGCATAAAGTGGTGCTGATGGTTGCAAATAAGCTGAACATTCAGAAGGAGCGGAATCCTTTCTGATTCATGTAGATTGTAGCATTGTGCAATGGAGCATATTGGGCTACATCAGCAAAATCGATAACTCCCTGCAACTTCGGAAACTGTGCTTTCGGTGAAATAGCAAAGCGCTCTCATGCTGTTGTTAGTTGTCCACGGGGACAGGATATGAAATTGCTTGCTTGAACAAACTAGAGATCTGTCACTTGCTTTATACATCTATGGATAATTGATTGACTAATGTGGGTGATGGGGCCAGTGGCACATTGGAATGATCTGGAGTCATGAACGCTAAGGCTGTGGTGACCTACTGGCTACCGGCAGTGCTGTGCCTGTGGATGAGTTGAACGGCAGGTCATTTTGCAACATGTGCATTAATGCCGGCACAACCACTGCTCCTCCGATTGTTGAAGGTTTCTGCATCTTAGTCTGTGAATGTGGCTGGGAGGATAATGCTGAGTGAGTGCAGTACCACTGGTGCAGCAGACCTGCCTGGTACCCCTTTGCTGATCCTCTTCTTCCTTCAAAAAAAAAAGTACAAGGGAATTCCCATAGGGAAACCCACTGCGTACTGTTAATGAGGATTGGGGGAAAATGGCAAATGCCCAACAGTTGTCACAGAATACCTAAGTGAAAACAACACAAAACAAGTGTAAATTTTCATGGCAGATTTCAGGCAGGGTTCTTTAAAAGCTGACAGCTCGGGTTCTAACAATGGTAGGTGCCCATTTTATCCGGGTGTTCTTCGTGACTTGGATAAAGGGATAGAGAGTTGTATATCCAAGTTTGTAGATGACACCAAGTTAGGAGGGACAGTAAGTAGTGCAGATGGGAGCAGGAAGTTGCAAAGGGATATAAGTGAGTGGGCAAAACTGTGACAAATGGTGTTCAACGTGGGCAAGTGTGAGGTCATCCACTTTGGACCTAAGGAAGATAAATCGGAGTATTTTCTAAATGGTGAGAAACTAGGAGCTGTGGAGGAGCCAAGCGATTTGGGAATCCAAGTACACAAATCATTAAAAGCTAGTATTCAGGTACAAAAAGTAATCAAAAAGGTTAATTGAATGTTGGCCTTTATCTCAAGGGGGCTGGAATACAAAGGGGAGGAAGTGATCCTTCAGTTATATAGAGTCTCGGTCGGACCACATATGGAGCACTGCGTTCAGTTCTGGGCACCGCACCTCAGGAGCGACGTATTGGCCTTGGAGGGGGCGCAGCGCAGATTCACCAGAATGATACCATGGATTGGACGGTTAAATTAGGAGGACCAGTTACATAAACTTGGGTTGTACTCCCTTGAATGCAGAAGATTGAAGGGTGATCTGATTGAGGTGCTTAAAATATTAAAAGGATTCGATAGGGTAGAAAAGGAGAAACTATTTCTTCTGGCGGAAGAATCAGGAACAAGGGGACAGAATATTAAAATTAGAGCTAGGCCGTTCAGGAGTGAAAGAAGGAAGCACTTTTTCACACAAAGGATAGCAGAAATCTGGAACACTCTCCCCTAAAAGGCTGTGGATGTTGGGTCAATTGGAGCTTTCAACACTGAGATCGATAGATTTTTGTTGGGTAAGGGTATCAAAGGATATGGAGTAAAGGCGGAAAAATGGAGCTGAGGTGCAGATCAGCCATGATCTGATTGAATGGAGGAGCAGGCTAGAGGGGCTGAATGGCCTCCTCCTGTTCCTAATGTTCCTATGTGTTGATGAATGTGGGAACACTGGGAAATTGCATTAAGGATGTGAAACATCATTGGATCATAACTAACATATGTAAACTATTACACTGGTGGGCACCGCAAGAAAATACTGGTGGAATGTTGCACAGGTAGTGAACTGGCATAACAGCGCTGCACCCTGATTTCTGATCGGTTTCACCCAACTTCTGCCTTATTTTTGCAGGGTGTGGGTGAAGCCGATTGGAAAATCTAGGCCGCAGAGATCAGCAATTAGGAATGAAGCAGTTAGGCTGTGCTACACACGGTACATTAATATATGATTTGCTTTGTATGGGAGCTTGCATAATTGAAGTGTTTAGAAAATAAAAATTCCCTGTTTACAAGGACGAGAAATGACAGGTTGTCGATAGAAGTGAATTAAAGCAAGGTCAGCAACTACACCGACTCCACTTGAATAATTATTCCCAGCTCATCACTTTCCACAGTCAATATTTCATTCATTGGCCCCTCTGGGGAACAACTAAAGAATTATTAAGTACTTCTAGATGCCAAATTATATTGCACTTACCTTTCTTCATGCTTTCTGCCTTTCAATACATCATAGCGATCTTTGGTGTTAATTATGCCGGCTATTTGCCTCAGATACTGATTTAATTTTTTAAGGCAAACAATACGACTCCGTGGTGAAAGTGTTGGAGTCTTAAAGTGAGACATTCATTTGCAGCCCCATTTCGTGGGACCACCAGTAATTTGAGGGCCTACTGATGTTAGTGCTCAATGATAGGCTTCCAGTTCAGAGGGCCTCGTAGCTCAAATATTGGACTCCGTAGCCATATCAGTGAAGCCTTGGGCTTCAATTCAGAGGACCTGGTGGTCCTGGAGGTCAAGGGTTGGCACCAATTCAGAGAACAGGGTACCCACAATGGTTGGAGGAGATCTTTGGACTACCAGTGCCATTAGATGAAAATCTACCAATTGTACTACAGTACCATGTCCTGTGAATTGAAGCCCAATGTTCAATGGCCAGGGCTACCAAGAAGTTTGAATGGGAGTCCATTGTGCATCATGAGAGCCCCATTCAGATTTCTAGGTAGCCTTGAACTGGAAGTGCATTTCAGAGGACACAATGGTCCAATTGGTAGACTATTTCTCAAGGTACTAGTGTTTTTTTATCTGTTCTTGGGATATGGGGAACAATAGCAAAGCAGCATTTATTGCCCATCCTTAATTATGCTTAGGGCATTAAGAGTCAAGCATATAGTGTGAGACTGGAGTCACATGTGGGCCAGACCAGGTGGGGTGGCAGGTCACACCCTGAAGATCATTAGTGAACCAGTGGGTTTTTACAAAAACCCATCAGCATTTATGATCATTTTTCTGGTGCAAGGCCAGAATTTTTTTAAATTTTATTCATTCCTGGGATGTGGGCTTCGCGGGTAAGGCCAGCATTTATTGTCCATCCCTAATTGCCCTTGAGAAGGTGGTGGTGAGCCGCCTTCTTGAACCACTGCAGTCCATGTGGTGAAGGTACTCCCACAGTGCTGTTAGGGAGGGAGTTCCAGGATTTTGACCCAGCGATGATGAAGGATCGGCGATATACTTCTAAGTCAGGATGGTGTGTAACTTGAAGGGGAACTTGGAGGTGGTGGTGTTCCCATGCGCCTGCTGCCCTTGTCTTTCTAGGTGGTAGAGGTCACGTGTTTCGGAGGTGCTGCTGAAGAATCCTTGGCGAGTTGCTGCAGTGCATCTTGTAGATGGTACACACTGCAGCCACGGTACGCCGGTGGTGGAGGGAGTGAATGTTTAAGGTGGTGGATGGGGTGCCAATCAAGCGGTCTGCTTTGTCCTGGATGGAGTCGAGCTTCTTGAATGTTGTTGGAGCTGCACTCATCCAGGCAAGTGGAGAGTATTCCATCACACTCCTGACTTGTGCCTTGTAGATGGTGGAAAGGCTTTGGGGTGTCAGGAGGTGAGACACTCGTCGCAGAATACCTAGCCTCTGACCTGCTCTTGTTGCCACAGTATTTATGTGGCTGGTCCAGTTAAGTTTCTGATCAATGGTGACCCCCAGGATGTTGATGGTGGGGGTTTCGGCGATGGTAATACCGTTGAATGTCAAGGGGCGGTGGTTAGACTCTCGCTTGTTGGAGATAGTCATTGCCTGGCACTTATGTGGCGCGAATGTTACCTGCCACTTATCAGCCCAAACCTGAACGTCATCCAGGTCTTGTTGCATGCGGGCATGGACTGCTTCATTATCTGAGGAGTTGTGAATGGCGCTGAACACTGTGCAGTCATCAGCGAACATCCCCATTTCTGACCTTATGTTGGAGGGAAGGTCATTGATGAAGCAGCTGAATATGGTTGCGCCTAGGACACTGCCCTGAGGAACTCCTGCAGCGATGTCCTGGGGCTGTGATGATTGACCTTCAACCACCACAACCATCTTCCTTTGTGCTAGGTATGACTTCAGCCAGTGGAGTGTTTTCTCCCCCGATTCCCATTGACTTCAGTTTTACTAGGGCTCCTTGATGCCACACTCAGTCAAATGCTGCCTTGGTGTCAAGGGCAGTCACTCTCACCTCAGCTCTGGAATTCAGCTCTTTGTCCATGTTTGGACCAAGGCTGTAATGAGGTCAGGAGCCGAGTGGTCTTGGCGGAACCCAAACTGGGCATCTGTGAGCAGGTTATTGGTGAGTAAGTGCCGCTTGATAGCACTGTCGATGACACCTTCCATCACTTTGCTGATGATTGAGAGTAGAATGATGGGGCGGTAATTGGCCGGATTGGATTTGTCCTGCTTTTTGTGGACAGGACATACCTGAGCAGTTTTCCATATTGCCAGATAGATGCCAGTGTTGTAGCTGTACTGGAACAGCTTGGCTAGAGGCGCGGCTAGTTCTGGAGCACAAGTCTTCAGCACGACAGCTGGGATGTTGTCGGGGCCCACAGCCTTTGCTGTATCCAGTGCGCTCAGCCGTTTCTTGATATTATGTGGAGTGAATCGAATTGGCTGAAGACTGGCTTCTGTGATGGTGGGAACCTCGGGAGGAGGCCGATATGGATCATCCACTCGCCACTTCTGGCTGAAGATGGTTGCAAACGCTTCAGCCTTGTCTTTTGCACTCATGTGCTGGGCTCCACCATCATTGAGGATGGGGTTATTCATGGAGCTTCCTCCTCCCGTTAGTTGTTTAATGGTCCACCACCATTCACGACTGGATGTGGCAGGACTGCAGAGCTTTGATCTGATCCGTTGATTGTTGGATCACTTAGCCCTGGCTATAGCATGCTGCTTCCGCTTTTTAACATGCATGTAGTCCTGTGTTGCAGCTTCCCCAGGTTGGCACCTCATTTTTAGGTATGCCTGGTACTGCTCCTGGAATGCTCTTCTACTCTCCTTATTGAACCAGGGTTAGTCCCCTGGTTTGGTGGTAATGGTAGAGTGTGGGATATGCCGGACCATGAGGTTACAGATTGTGGTTGAATACAATTTTGCTGCTGCTGATGACCCACAGCGCCTCATGGATGCCCAGTTTTGAGCTGCTAGATCTGCTCTGAATCTATCCCATTTAGCACGGTGGTAGTGCTACACAACACGATGGAGGGTGTCCTCAGTGTGAAGACGGGACTTCGTCTCCACAATGACTGTGCGGTGGTCACTGCTACCAATACTGTCATGGACAGATGCATCTGCGACAGGTAGATTGGTGAGGATGAGGTCAAGTAGGTTTTTCCCTTGTGTTGGTTCTCTCACCATCTGTCGCAGGCCCAGACTGGCAGCTATGTCCTTCAGGACTTGGCTAGCTTGGTCAGTAGTGGTGCTATCGAACCACTCTTGGTGATGGACATTGAAGTCTCCCACCCAGAGTACATTTTGTGCCCTTGCTACTCTCAATGCTTCTTCCAAGTGGTGTTTAACATGGAGGAGCACTGATTCAAATGACCAGATCTATAAATTCAATTTCACAACTTGAACTCACAATTATTGGGTTACTAATCCAGTACCATAACCACTAGGCTACTGTACTAGGTAGCCTTAATAGACCTAGTTAGAGAATATTGGTCTCATATTTACAGGTGTCTGGGGTTTTTCTGATGGGCGTGTGCTAGATCATATCATGATGAAATTTATTTATAGCAAGAAGGAGCCCATTTGCTCCATTGTGCTTGTGTTGGGACCTGCTGTTTAACAGGAGCTATCTAATCTCATCTTTCTTCCGAGTCCTTTCCCTATGAGATGCAAGACTTTTAAGGACCAGCTTTATGAGTCTTGCCGAAGTGTCATTCGGGCTGTCGCGTGCCGTCTGATGCGTGCTCCAATAGCGGGGACGTTCAGCCTCACTGGACATTGCAAGCTCAGCTCATTAGATCCATTTGAATCTGTTCCCTCCACCATTTTCTGCAGTGCAGGGCGTGCAGTGATTGGCTGGGAAGTGGGAAATCTGATGAGGCAGCAGCTGTTAAAGGGCTGCATCAAGAATATAAGAAGGTGAATGGAAGAAGGGCATTTGACCATCAAACACACCATGGACAACCTGCTCGACCATAGACTTTACCCAACTCATTTAATCTTGTGAGGAAATTGCAGCAACAATCTCCCCTCCACCTGCTCTCTCCCCAAGCTGAGTGAAACTCCAGAATATCTGTTTCATTTTATATCCTACATTAAACATCCTGGACTCATTACCTCTCTTATATCATTTTTCCGGCAATTCAGGAACCATCACATTCAGCACAGGATCCACGATCCTTATAGCCCTCAATCCCATTCCTAACCAGATATTTATCCAGTTCTTTTTTGTGAAAGAGTTAATTGCCAAAGTATTAACAATTTTGATTCGGACTCTATTCTACGTATTCACTATGTGGGGGAAATGCTTCTCACCTCGTCTTGCTTCACACTGTTGATTTTACACTCGGAGAGGTATCTTTTCCTGTTGGTGTTTTAATGCTGTTGTTGTTATTTATTTGAATGTGTCACCACTGATTGGAAAATACATCCCATGTTCTCCAGTTCTGTCATCAAAGCCCAAGTTTTATTACTCTCAGCATTTAAAACATAGATTATTTCCCCCAACTTATTTTCTCCAATGAAAAGGCTTTTTAATAAATTTTATCCAATACTTTCAAAGCTAGGATTTCCCCACATTTTACACTATGTTCCAAATATGGCCTCACCAATGATCACCATGCCCTCCCGGTGCATTCCTAACACTTGATTAGCCCGGGTGATGAAAGTTTTGCAATGATTGTTGAATGTCAGTTGGCTCAGTAGGTAGCACCCTTGCCTCTGAATCAGGTGGTTATGGTTCAAGACCATTGAAATTCTTAATCCAGTGCAGTACCGAGTCAGTGCTGTATTGTCCGAGGCATCACTCTTCCGATGAAATGGTAAACTGAGATCCCATCTGCCAGTTCTGGATGTTAAAATTTCATCGCACTGTCGACGTAATTCTGCGATCCCACACTCCCAATAGGAAGTCATGCTCGCAGGGGGCAAGGGTTGGAGATAAAGCTACAACACTGTTTCCCTAATTCTACAACCAGTGTGGCTCCCTGCTGGGATCCCAGGATTGTGGAATTATCCCTTATATAAAGAACAGCAGGGAGCTCTTCCTGGCTAACATTCCTACCTCAACCAGCATCACTACAAGGATTCATTCCTCTCATTATTATATGTGGGATTTTGCTTTTTGCAAAATGAATTCTGCATTTGCCTACCGAACAAGCAGTCACTATGGTTTTGAAGTAATTTGTTGCGGAGGAAGCACTCTGAGATATTCTGAGAGACGCGATAAGGTCTTGTATAAATGCAAGTCTTTTTTTCTTTAATGGATAGTCAAGTCATTTCACCCAGGTTCCTTCTTTTCCTACCTTTACTAATGGACATGCGTCCACTCTGTATACATATTTTATGTTTGCTGTTCAATATGTTTACTTTTTAAAGTTATGGGAACTCAAATTAACCAACACCTTGACAGTTCTTGCCAAATCCATTATCTCCAGTCGAGCTTTTGCCACAAATGTTGATCTGATGGCCTTGTTGCCTCCGCAACTGGCCAGCTAATTGCTTCCTACGTGCTGTAGTTGACCCTTTCACTCTTTTTCCACTAACTCAGAGATTCCCAAGGGCTCGGTCCTCTCTCCCATTTTGTTCTTTCCCCATATCAATGGTTTCTCCCAATCACCATCAAACCCTATCCACTCCTTTGCTGATGATTCAACTCTGTATTCACCAACTTCTTTCAGATTGCACTCTCCTATCTGTACGGCTGTCAAAGCTTCCAACAAGCTTATTTCCCCAATCTTTATTTATAGCGTTAAATCGGGGCAACTTGTTGATTAGAATGGAGAAAAAAAGAGTGAGACATTATTTAAGGAGGATGCACATCACCAGATATTACCCCCACTCAAAGAAGATACAGGCAACACAGGTCCAATGAGGACCTAAAGTAATTGGCGTAAGAACCAGAGGGGAAATGAGGAGAATTTCTTTTACGCAGTGCGTTGTTGTGATCTGGAATGCACTGGAAGCAGATAAATTAGTAACATTCAAAAGGGAATTGGATAAATACTTGAAAAGGAAACATTTGCAGAACTATGGGGAAAGAGCAGGACTATTTGGAGAGCTCTTTCAAAGAGCTAGCACAGGCACGATGGGTTGAATGGCCTTCTTCACTGCTGTATCATTCTATGATACAAGATGTGTATTAGAAGAGTGTGCTTCATCAAAGAGGCTGTGGGGAGCTCTGCCTCTTACTGTACGAAGACCTGCAGCTGAGCATCTGCCTACATGGTTCTATTTGTGGCTATGAAGATTACAACCACACTCACCTTTTATGGCACACTGACGAATCCTTCTGAGCTCTTCCGAGGATTGTTCATAGCATCCCAAGCATAGATAGCTAGAGGAACTAGTCTTCAGCTGAGGTATTGCTTTCCTTGGGTTCAGCTCCTGCGTTTATGTAACAGTGGAGGAGGCAATGATCAGGAGGGCAGGAATGTTTGGCACAGGGTTTTAGACTCCCAATGGACCTTCCAGGACAGAGGCTTTTGAGAAGAACATCACACGCTTTTGAAAACCATCTTAAAAATGAGGACGTGACTGAAGGCTGCAAGAAAACTTAAAATTATATTTAAAAAAACAATGCAAGGGCAAGAAGCCCAATGCAGCCGGGCTGCAATAGATCAAAGAACGTTCTGCAGCCGAAGAACGGGACTCCCAGTTGCTCAGGGTGGAAACTGCGGGGGTGACTGCTGTCAAGGTAAGCTCTCTACCAGTCATGTAAGTGTTTTCCCTACAGACCTTTCAATTGCCCCAGTCTTAGGTTTGTCTCGATTTTGCAGGCAATTTTCAATCCCGTCCCACAGTCCCAACTTTGTAGCGTTGGTCCAAAGAGTGTTTTTTGGAGTTGAGTGAAATAAAGCAAGGCTGATATCTGCTTCATTTGCTTTTCCCCCACACTTCTCAGATGAGACAGATTAATGGCCCAGAAATTGATCTCGCTCTGTTCCCGCGGGGGTAAGGAGCAGACGCGATCTCTCACTCCGCATTGGCTTTTTCAGATCCAGCTCGCACGAACTTGATGTTCCAGACATCAGCTGGGCAGTGCTTGCGTATCCCACCGGCGTAGTGAATTCGTGCGAGCTGTGGGATCACGTGACTCAGTTAGAGCCAATGGCAGCACACCATCTTCCATTCATAAGTTTCACATATGCTGTGAAAGCTATGAATCTTACACCCCACCAAAATAACAGCTAAACCTCAATTAAATTAAAAAAAAACCATCACATTAATAAAATAAGTATAGTTAAATAAATTAACCATTTTAAATAAAAAATAAAATTTTTGAAATTTTTTAAATCTTTTAAAAAGTTATAAAAATAAACTTACCTGTCTTTAAAGTCTTTAAAAAAGATATACCTGTTAAAAAAAATTCAAAAAAATACTTAATTCACTACTTACCTTGTTAAAAGTGGGTCTTACTCCTCCTTTTTTCATTTCTAAAATCTTCCGTCCTTACCTGCGCGTCCAAAGCACTAAGTGCACAGCGTGCGCGCAGCCTGTAGCGCGCACGCGATGCACCGAGGAACCGCCCCCTTTTCCAAAGACCAAGTGCTGGTTTTCAGCGCATGCGCAGGGCATGCAGAAAACCGGCAATTGGAGAGAGAATACGCGAGAGTACGCAGTGCGTACTCTCGCGCAGCGGGATCAATTTTTGGCCCATTACCTTATGGTATGTTGCTGGTACATAATTTAAGGCATACGATAAAGAAACAAGAACTTGCCTTTATAAAGTGCCTTTCACAACCTCATCCGAAAGACAGCACCTCCGACAGTGCAGCACTCCCTTGGTACTGCATTGGAGTGTCAGCCTAGATTATGTGCTCAAATCTCTGGAGTGGGACTACGAACCCACAACCTTCTGACCCAGAGGCAAGAGTGCTACCCACTGAGCCACACTGACACCGTGGCAACACAGTGCAAAGCTTCTCAAAATTTAAATGTCCAAAGCAGGAAGACTAATTTGGTACAGGGTCAATTGATTGGCCGTTCCACCTTGTGACAATACTGAATCTTTTTTCAAAATCTGTAACATCGGTTTATTCCTCTTGCCTGCCAGCCCCTTTAAGTTGCTGCAGGCGTCGGAATCCTGCAGCCGAGGGCCATTTCCCTCCCCCCTCCCAGTGGTGGACTCTCAAGGTAAGGCAAGAGCTTTGACAATGAATTTGAATTCGGCTGATCCCGGGAAATTCACTGGAGTCAGCGACGCACCAAACCCCCAATCTAACACCAACGAGTGCGTTGAGAAAATTCTAGGCTACGATGCCCCCAATTCTGGGCACTTAGCTCTCATTGGCAGGGCCAGTGTCTGTGTCCCTGCTGTTTAAGTTTGCAGGTTTAAGTTCTGTGCCTTTCCCAAGCATCTGATGCGTACAACAGTCTATGATATCCAGACGTTGGCATACAACAATGGGAGCAATCAACACTGACAACAACTAGTATTTATATACAACCTTTAACATAGTAATAAGGACCAAGGAGCTTCACAGGAGCGTTACCAAACTAAATTTGACACCGAGCCACATAAGGAGATATTAGGACAAGTGACCAAAAGCTTGGTCAAAGAGGTAGGTTTTAAGGAGCATCTTAAAGGAGGGGAGAGAGGTAGAGAGGTTTAGGACGGGAACTCCAGAGATTAGGGCCCCAGCAGCTGAAGGCATGGTCGCCAATGGTGGGGTGAAGGAAGTGGGGGATGTACAAGAGGCCAGAATTGGAGGAGCGCAGAGACCTCGGTGGGTTGTAGGGCTGGAGGAGGTTACAGGGGGGAGGCCATGCAGGGATTTGAACACGAGAATGAGAATTTTGAAATCGAGGCGTTGCTGGACCGGGAGCCAATGTAGGTCAGCGAGCACAGGGGTGATGGGTGAACGGGACTTGGTGCGAGTCAGGACACGGGCAGCCGAGTTTTGGATGAGCTCAAGTTTACGGCGAGCACAAGGTGGGAGGCCGGCCAGGAGAGCATTGGAATAGTCGAGTCTAGAGCCAACAAAAGCTCAACTTGTATGGCCGTGCATCACCCCCTATACAGGCTCACACATGAAGATTGGCCACTTGGGTGAGGTACAGGAAAGCAGTGGAAGCGTACCCCACCAATTGAGAATGTTAGTATGGTATGTGCTTAATTTGATCACCCCACCTACCCCCACGTACTTCCCAACCAGAGGGAGAAAGATCTTCTTAGATCTTTTTTCAGGAGAGAAAAATTAAAGAGAAAAACAACAGCTTTGGTAAACTCGTTCAAATTGTAGAGGCAGAGGCAAGGTACAGCCAGAATGAGATACAGAGGAAGAGATTTGCAACTGAAGTTTAACCAGTACAGAGACGGAGAGCTGGCAGACGGCAGGCCGGGCTCTAGCTAGCTCTGGCATCTCTTGTCGACAGCACAGTATCTTCATTTAAAATTAATAATCAGAACTGCAGCAATTCCTACACAAGCATCAGCCAAAGTACTTCTGGGAATGTGACGGAAAGTGACTGTGGTTGGGTGAACTCCAGTCAGTGCATGCGGCAGCCCACGGCACTGTTTCTGAATCTGTGCATGGAGCGACACGGCTCTTAAGCTTCCACTGGGCACAGATACAACCTCTTCATTAAAGTCAATCGGATTTCTCAGCTGATTATTCTTTTGATGAATTCACGGCTCTGTCAGATATATTATTGATGGGTATTTTATTGGACTTTGATCAAGCCCACGAGTGGTGTAAAGAAATTTACATAAAAGCAATCAGAGCGTATTGGGAAATCTATTAGGCATTTTATCGAGGGTTATATTTTTCCCCTCTTTTCTGCATTGATCATCATGATCAAGGGCGACCAGTGTTGAAAATGCATCGGGAGAATTTAGGGAGTGGCATCACATCACCTTCTGAAGGAGCTGCCTTATTCTAATTTAGGGGCAAACATCATCCCAATTCCACAGACTGACCAGCAGTTCCCATTTTTCTGGAGCTTGCTGCAGTGAGGTGTGCTGGGAAAGCTAGAAGTGCTAGATCTACTCCCTATTGTCCTCTCCATTTCTCCTCTCTGCTGGACTCCAGTTCAACAGGCCCTGCACACTCTCTGGTATCCAGCCAAGTGTTCATCCTTCATCTATGAACCTAGACACTGAGTGCAAGAAGGCTATTCAACTGTAGGGTGTAGCCGAATAGCCTGCTTGCACTCGGTGTCTCGGCTCAGACATGAATAATGACTAAGCCCATCCGGTCCTGACCGTACATCGACACATGCACGTTCCAGTGGAGGGTCACTGATAGGAATCAACAATTCCCACTATTCTCAAGCATGCGATAGGGCAGGTGGTCCAAGCTTTTGCCTTCTTGGGCCACCTAGGTGCACACCATGGAGCCTTGGTCCACATATAAAGTTTGATTTTACGTTCTCATTAATTTGCATACATCTCAAGTTGCTGATGCAACACATTTTGACCTTCTGATTTAGGATTTATCCAAAATAAGGCAACAGCACGAAGAACAGGACTTTCCAAACTTCTAGGGCTCATTACTTTGAAAATAAGTGCAAATTGAGTTCAGTTGCCAGGACTTCAAAGGGCCAGACCATCAGGTGTCAGGGGCTGCACATGGCCCTGGAGTGGCAGGTTGGACACCATTGTGATAGAGTATTATGAGGTCATAGTCCCAGTGGTGGAAAAGCCAGTCAAAGAATGGGAATTTGTGAGTAAGTTTACTCTTACTTGTCACAGTTGGTAATTTCAGCGCCCTGCAAGCTCACGTCCACCCAGCGGTGGAAGATTGAAGGCTGGTTGAGTAGGTTCCAATGAGAACCCATCTCTTGCTCTCGATTCATAACCAGCCAAAGCCACATAGACCAGTGGACTAGATGAAGCTGATCTACTCCATCCTTTACAATACTGGAGAGAGCTAACCAAGATAGGTCCTGTAAGAAAGAACTTGTATTTATATCGAGCCTTTCACAACCTCAGGATGTCCAAAAGTACTTTTGAAGTGTAGCCCCTGTTGTAATGTAGGAAACGCGGCATCTAATTTGCACACAGCAAGATCCCACAAACAGCAATGAGATAAATGACCAGATAATCTGCTTTTTTATTGGTATTGGTCAAGGGATAAATATTGACCAGGACACCGGGGATAACTCGACTGCTTTTCTTCAAAGATTATGCCTGGAAGAAGACCACAAAATCTGCTCACGATCACATATGCCCTGATTTCATGCTTCAATTCAGAAACTGATGGGTAACTTATTACCATTTCTCTGCCAGTTCAGCTCTTTGTACCAGTCTGTAGGACTTGCATGAGGGAAGTTAGAGTTTACTCACCCCTTGTGCTGTTCATGGCATTGTAATTCCACACGGCCATTTGCAAATGGGAAACGTCCCCCTGGTAATGACCACTAGCATACATGTAGACCATTAACACCATTACTCAAAACTGTATGTTACTGGTCGTTTCCAGGGGGTTCTTTTTCAAGGTATGTCCCCATTATTCATTAAAGGTGAAGAAAATTCAAAAATTGAAACCTTGGGACACTCCAAAGAGATGGTCGGTTCCCTCTGGCCCACATGGAGTCCTTCATCCCAACATTGACAATGCAGATCTTGTGATATAAGCCAAGGGGAATATATCTTTTTTTGCCATCTTTCCATCCCAATTATTAGCTGTTGGCATTTTATCCCTCCCTGCCTCATTCCATCAAGATAGTAAACACTCAGCACAGACTGGTGGATATAGAGCACGGCTGGGAAACAGAGGTTTACAGAGCTGCAATCATAGAAAGCCAGAACAGGTCACCTTTCAGTCTCTTAGTCAAAGAGCAGGTCATGGTTACTGCACCACAGAGTCTGCACAGGGGTCCCGCACACTCCCAGTGTCATCTCCAACACTATGGTGTGTGTGAGTCCGTGCATTGACCCTCACACTCCCGCTCTCAGTGATGACATTATGGGGAGGTTCTGATGTATCTCCCCAGAAAGATAAAGGAAACAAACTGGAGGTAGATCGGAAGAGTTTCCTACAGCTGCCAACGGCTGGTTGCAGAGCAGATCTGGTCGACTACTCCTCCAGTCCGGGATAGCACGAGGTGCTTAAACCCGATTATTTCTAATCTACCAAAGCCAAGTAAACTTGCCAGGTTTGTTGATGATGCTAATGGGAGCGCAGCAGAAACACAGGATGCAGCAAAATAGTCCCCGAACATTCTAGATCGGTTATCTAATGGGACAGAAACAGGGCAAATAAACACTGAGAAATGTTGCACATTAGTGGAAGAAATGAACACAATGGATGGAATCAGTACGAGGACACTCGGAAAGGACTGGGGGAGTGATAATTTTCAATGTTTAAGACATTAAAACAGTGAGTAGAATGGGCCTTACACTAAACATCCGTAAGACAAAGGTCCACTACCAACCTGCCCCCGCCACACAGTACTACCCCCCGATTATCAAAATCCACGACAAGGCATTGGACAACGTGGACCACTTTCCATATCTCGGGAGTCTACTGTCAACAAGGGCAGACGTCGACGACGAAGTCCAACACCGCCCTCAGTGTGCGAGTGCAGCCTTCGGTCGCCTGAGGAAGAGAGTGTTTGAAGACCTGGACCTCAAACCCGGCACTAAACTCATGGTCTACAGAGCAGCAGTGATGCCCGCCCTGCTGTATGCCTCAGAGACATGGACCATGTATAGCAGGCACCTCAAAGCACTGGAGAGGTACCACCAACGCTGCCTCCGCAAGATCCTGCAAATCCATTGGCAGGATAGGCGCACCAACGTCAGTGTTCTTGCTCAGGCCAACATCCCCAGCATTGAAGCTTTGACCACGCTCGATCAGCTCACATTGTCCGCATGCCCGATACGAGACTCCCAAAACAAGCGCTCTACTCGGAGCTCCGACACGGCAAGAGAACCCCAGGTGGGCAGAGGAAAAGCTTCAAGGACACCCTCAAAGCCTCCTTGAAAAAGTGTAACATCCCCACCGACACCTGGGAATCCCTGGCCCAAGACCGCACAAAGTGGAGGAGAAGCATCCGGGAAGGCACCGAACACCTCGAATCTCTTTGTCGGGAGCAAGCGGAAGCCAAGTGCAAGCAGCGCAAGGAGCGCATGTCAACCCAAGTACCCCACCCACCCGCCCCTTCAACCACCATCTGCCCCACCTGTGACAGAGACTGTAGATCCTGCATTGGACTCATCAGTCACCTGCAAACTCATTTTTAATGTGGAAGCAAGTCATCCTCAGTTCCGAGGGACTGCCTAAGAAGAAGAAGGGAATGTGAGGATACAAGGGTACATTTGATGAGATCATGGCCTGGTGCAGAGCCCGACTTGCTGGGAGCACATATCCATAAACTTACCTTATACGGTCGGCATGGAAACCCCCAGAGCTCCTGCTGGGGTTGGGAATGCATTTGCCAGCCCACACTTGCAGCACTTTGTGTAGTTCCGATCACCACACCACAAAAAACATAGACACACACACATCAGAAAGTGTGCGGAGATGAGCGACACGCCTGATCCTAAGTGTAAAGGGGGTGAGCTATTAGGGAGATTAGAGGAGCTCTATCTCCACAGTCTGAAAAGAAGGCGATTGAAGGTGGATCTGACTCAAATATTAAATGCTGCAGTTAAGATAAACCCAGAATATTACTTCCAAGCAAGCTGTGGAAATGGGATCAAAATAATTAAGTTCAATTTGGTGAAAAGTACATTTAGATCAGATATTATCAAGAAATTCTTTATTCGAAAAGTGAGCAATGATTGTAATAATGTCAGGTGGGAAAGACAATAATATTTTTAAAAATTCATTCTGGTGATGTGGGTGTCGCTGACAAGGCCAGCATTTATTGCCCATCCCTAGTTGCCCTTGAGAAGGTGGTGGTGAGCCGCCTTCTTGAACCGCTGCAGTCCGTGCGGTGAAGGTACTCCCACAGCGCTGTTAGGGAGGGAGTTCCAGGATTTTGACCCAACGACAATGAAGAATCGGCCGATATACTTCCAAGTCAGGATGGTGTGTGACTTGGAGGGGAGCGTGGAGGTGGTGGTGTTCCCATGCGCCTGCTGCCCTTGTCCTTCTAGGTGGTAGAGGTCGCGGGTTTGGGAGTATTGGGGATTTACAGAATGCAGTTGTGTGCTAACATGGGTTGGGTATCAGGGAACAAGCTTTGATGGACCAAATAGTCTTCTTTTGCCTTTGACTTTTCTTATGTTCTTATTAAACCAAGAAAAAGGGAAAGGGGCAAAACTATCCCCCCCCACCCCCCCCAAAACAGTGAATTCCACCCTCAACAGCAGATGGGACAACTTGTATGTGTGTGCTGGGGGCACCCTGAGCAAGTGGGAGAAATCTCTTTAAAAGCAGGAGAGGATAAAAAGCTGCATTCACGGCCAAACCAGTGCTTCCCGAAAGCAGCTACTTTGCGAAGGAGACTGATGGCAAATGTGTTTCATTGTCTGACCCCGGGCCTGGCAATCGACTTTACAGAGACGGGACTGTTACCCTCGACGTGCCCTTGCACTTTGATCGTGAAGTTACTTCTCCACCGTTCCAGCCTAAATTGCTGTCATGAGCTCAGTCTGAGAGGGGTGACATTTTGCTCATGGTAACTGGGCAGGGAGGTCAAAGCAGTCAGTTGGCTGTACAGCAGGGGAGAAGCGTGCTGCGGTGGTGTCAGGCAAACCAGTGATAGCTGACTGCGTGATTGCTTTATTCATGCCAGCAGCCCCCGGAGTGCCCGAACAAACATAATCTGCTCCAGTGAACACCGTGTACCTCGGACAAAAACCTCGTGATCTTGGTTCAATGAGACAGTCATTTCCACGCAAGGCATTTCCATCTGACAAAGGGATTTTTCACCAGCCACAAACAGGAGTGGAAACCAAAATTAATTTTCTCTCTGGAAATGAGGAATTCGTCTATATTGCCTTCATACTCTCTGGACGGTGTGTGTGTGTGTTTTTTTAACATGAATGGTGGGAAACTGGCTGGTTCCAATGGTTGAGGCCTCAAGTCCCACCCAACTGATGGTCCCATGGCTGCCCATTGGTTGCGTTTACCTCAGTTGGGCGCATCCCTTCCGTTCCTCAGCTGGGCTACTGACGTGAAGAGGAACCCAGCCGTATTTCTTCTTGTGGGAGGGACAAATGTGAGTTTGATTCTGATCGATGACTCTCACTTCTCATCTCAGTGTCGCAGTGAACATACAAACATGACAAGCAGGAAAAGACCAGCTGGTTCATCAGGGCTGCCCCATATTCATGATACGTAGAGCGGGAGAAGAACAAACACTTGGTGCCAAATGGCAAGAGGAGAGAAATGGGAGACAAGTAAAAAAAAAAAAATCTTCCTTCTGCATTTTAAATGCAACTTCCCTTGTGGATCCTTTGCACCATTGCGTGACAGTGAAGGGAAGTAGAGAAGCATTTCTTGGCCTTCTTTCCTTATTCGGGCCTTAGCTCACATATCCTAGCTCTGTCGCCCTGCAACTGGGACTACTTGTTTGATATGGAGTTGGGTGGTGGTGATGGGCGACTCCAATCCACATGACAGATCTGTCTAGACGGTGTTGGCAGACTGCCTCATCTTTCACCCAGTAACCGACAGCCAGCAACTCCTCTTGGAATGTGCGAGAGTTAAGCCAACCTATTAATGGATGAGAATCAAGGCTAAAGAACGATTAAACATCCTCAAAGGGAGAGAGCTATTTCATTTTGAAAGATGTCAGCATCCCCTGATTTTATTTGTACCACCATTGGTGGCCATGCCTTCAACCGTCTCGACTCCAAGCTCTGGAATCCCCTCCCTAAACCTCTCCGCCTCTCCACCTCTCTCCCCTCCTTTAAAACCCGGCTCTTTGACCAGACTTTTGGTCACCTGTCCTAATGTCTCCTTCTTTGGCTCAGTGTCAGTTTTTGTCTGATTACGCTCCTGTGAAGCACCGTGGGACCTGCTGCTATGTCAAAGGCAACGTTCCTGCTAAGTTGCGCGGCCGCGCAGCGGTCTGGAGGTCCCGCGCAGGCCGCTCACCGGCTTCGATATGGGAGAAACCGAGCATGCGCGAAAATTTGAATGGGGCGCGCAGCCACTTAAAGGGACCACACATCAAAAAGAAATAAGAGGGAACGTTGGTTAAAGGCACTATATAAATGCAAGTTGTTGTTGTTGTTGGATGGTGTAAAACTTTTGCCTGTATTGTCACCCTGTGTCAACATCAGGCATGGCCAGGTCAGGTGCAGGTAAATTGGTCAGGTGCTGATTTTGAGAGACCCACCTGTTATGCTGCTAGGCTTTACCAAGTGTCAAGGCCCACTCACAGAAGCAAGCCTGCAGTTCCTATAGACTGAAGTGTGACCTTAAAACATTCAATATTTGGTACTGTAGTGTCGCCCAGGTATGGAACAGAAACCCTAATGACTGTATTTAGCTTACTGGAAATGACACAAGCGCTGTCGTGACTTTCCAGGCTTCAGAAAGCAGAGGAGGACGCAACAACTTGCATTTCTACAGCACCGTTAACCTATAAAATCATCCCAAGGCATTTCACAGGAGTGTAATCAGAAATAAATGGATGCCAAGCTGAAGAAGGAGATGTTAGGACAAGCTGGCCAAAATGACTGGTCAAAGAGGTGGAGTTTGAAGAAGGGCCTTAAAAGAAGAGAGCGATGGAGGGTGCCAAGAAGGGAATTCCAGAACGTGGGGCCTAGGCAGCTGAAGGCACAGCTACTGGGTGAAAGGAGGGGTTTTGTACAAAAGGCCAGAATCGGTGGAACGGAGTGTTTTGGGAGGGTTGTAGCGCTGGAGGAGGTTACAGAGATAGGGAAGGGCGAGGCCATGGATGGATTTAAACACAAGAATGAGAATTCTGAATAGGAGGCATTAGGGGGCCAGGAGTCAATGACAGGGGTGATGGATGAGCGGGACTTGGTGGGAGTTAGGGTATGAGAAGCATAATTTTGATGAGTTGAGGTTTACAGAGGGTAGAGGATGGGAGGCCAGCCAGGAGAGCAAAGGAATAGTCAAGTATGGAGGTGACAAAGGCACTGATGAGGGTTTCAGCAGCAGATGGATTGATGTAGGGGCGGAGGTGGTTGATGTTATGGAGGTGGAAGTAGGCAGACTTTGTGATGGAGACGATATACGGTCGGATAGGGCGCTGAGATTGCGAACAGTTGGCTTCAGCCTGAGACAATGGCTGGGGAGGAGAATCGAATTTGTATCTCGGGTATGGACTTAATGGTGGGGGCCAAAGACGATAACTTTGATCTTCCACAACTAGATGTCGGACAAGCAGTGTGACAACACAGAGGCAGTGGAGGGGCATAGAGAGGTGGAGGAGAGGTAGACTTGGGTGTCATCAGCGGACATGTGGAACCTGATGCCATATCGTCGGGTGATGTCACTGAGAGGCAGCTCAGGTGAGGAAGAGGAGGGGGCCAAGGATAAATCTTTGAGGAGTCCAAGGTAACAATGGTGCAGGAGTGGGAAGAGAAGCCATTACAGGAGATTCTCTGGCTATGATTAGGTAGGTAAGAATGGAACCAAGCGAGGGCAGTCCCAGTCAGCTGGACAACGGAGGAGAGGCTTTGGAGGAGGATAGTGTGGTAAAATGTGTCAAAGGCTGCAGTGAGGATGAGGAATTACATCGAATATACAGCACAAAAACAGGCCATTTGACGTAACCCTGACAACATCCCGGCTGTTGTGCTGAAGACCTGTGCTCCAGAACTAGCCGCGCCTCTAGCCAAGCTGTTCCAGTACAGCTACAACACTGGCATCTGCCCGACAATGTGGAAAACTACCCAGGTATGTCCTGTTCACAAAAAGCAGGACAAATCCAATCCAGCTAATTACCACCCCATCAGCCTACTCTCAATCATCAGCAACGTGATGGAAGGTGTCATCGACAGTGCTATCAAGCGGCACTGACTCACCAATAACCTGCTCATCGATGCCCAGTTTGGGTTCCGCCGGGACCTCTCGGCTACAGACCTCATTACAGCCTTGGTCCAAACATGGATAAAAGAGCTGAATTCCAGAGCTGAGGTGAGAGTGACTGCCCTTGACATCAAGGCAGCATTTGACCGAGTGTGGCATGTAAGATTCTAAAAACCGTAATAAAACCGCTGCTACCGTGTGGAGACCGAAGTTCAGAACGAATTGTGAAAGGGTTATGGAATACTCGGAAGTCAGGATGGTCCTTTGTGAAGACACAAAATGGCGGAAGTCAGCAGGGGGCCCTTTGCCTGGTGGTCAGCACATGGTCCTTTGTTTGTAAGGCCACATGGACAGGAAGGAGACACTGGGTTGAAGAGGAAGTCCCACCCCCACACACATCACAGGAACATGAACGTGTCATGCAGAAGGAACTCCAGTCAGGGAAGGTTTGGACTGACCTATCAGAGGGAGGCAGACAGTGATATACAAGGGAGGCCAGCAGAAAGGCACTATAAAGAGATAACCCAGAGGTGGAAAATTCAGAAAGAAAGAAGACAGAAGTGGAAGAACAGAGGAACAAAGAAAGTTGGCCAGTCTATGTTTTCGACTTACGACTTTTCGGGACCAATCACCCAGAGATAAAGGAGTATGTATAAAAGTCGGACATAGCGCTTAGATATTGTTCAAAGGTACTTTTTAGTACGGTTGACTTGGGATAAGTTGCTGGGGAGGTACATTTATGTATGGTAAATTGGAAGCATATTGTTTGCGATAGAATGCTTCGATGGACACTTGAATTTTGAACTGTAGTGTGAATAAAGACCAATTTTATTGATCACATACTTATCTGTGATTGTTACTCTTATTCGTAATTCTCGAAGTTCGAACAGTAGTAAGAGAAAGCCTTACAGGCGTCAAGGAGCTCTAGTAAAATTGAAGTCAATGGGAATCAGGGGGAAAACTCTCCACTGGCTGGAGTCATACCTAGCACAAAGGAAGATGGTTTTGGTTGTTGGAGGTCAATCATCTCAGCCCCAGGACATCGCTGTAGGAGTTCCTCGGGGCAGTGTCCTAGGCCCAACCATCTTCAACTGTTTCATCAATGACCTTCCCTCCATCATAAGGTGGCAACACGGTGGCATAGTGGTTAGCACTGTTACCTCACAGCGCCAGGGACCCGGGTTCGAATCCGGCCTCGGTTGACTGTCTGTGTGGAGTTTGCACATTCTCCCCGTGTCTGCGTGGATTTCCTCCGGGTGCTCCGGTTTCCTCCCACAGTCCAAAGATGTGCGGGTTAGCTTGATTTGGCTATGATAAATTGACCCTTAGTGTTAGGGGGGGATTAAATACGTGGGGTTACGGGGATAGGGTGCAGGTGCAGGCTCGATGGGCCGAAATGGCCTCTATCTGCACTGTGGGGATTCTGTGATTCTGTGATAAGGTCAGAAATGGGAATGTTCGCTGATGACTGCACAGTGTTCAGTTCCATTTGCAACTCCTCAGATAATGAAGCAGTCCATGCCCGAATGCAGCAAGACCTGGATTACATTCAGGCTTGGGTTGATAAGTGGCAGGTAACATTCGCGTCACACAAGTGCCAGGCAATGACTATCTCCAACAAGCGAGAGTCTAATCACCGCCCCTTGACATTCAACGGCATTACCATCACCGAATCCCCCACCATCAACATCCTGGGGGTCACCATTGACCAGAAACTTAACTGGACCAGCCACATAAATACTGTGGCTACAAGAGCAGGTCAGAGGCTAGGTATTTTGCGGCAAGTATCTCACCTCCTGACTCCCAAAGCCTTTCCACCATCTACAAGGAACAAGTAAGGAGTGTGATGGAATACTCTCCACTTTCCTGGATGAGTGCAGCTCCAACAATACTCAAGAAGCTCGACACCATCCAGGACAAAGCAGCCCGCTTGATTGGCACCCCATCCACCACCTTAAACATTCACTCCCTCCACCACTGGTGTACCGTGGCTGCAGTATGTACCATCTACAAGATGCACTGCAGCAACTCGCCAAGGCTTCTTCGGCAGCACCTCCCAAACCTGCGACCTCTACCACCTAGAAGGACAAGGGCAGCAGGCGCATGGGAACACCATCACCTGCAAGTTCCACACCATCCTGACTTGAAAATATATCGTCATTCCTTCATCGTCGCTGGGTCAAAATCCTGGAACTCCCTCCCTAACAGCACTGTGGGAGTACCTTGACCACAAGGACTGCAGTGGTTCAAGAAGGCAGGTCAAGGGCAATTAGGGATGGGCAATAAATGCTGGCCTTGCCAGCAACGCCCAAATCCCAGGAACTAATAAAAAAATAACAGTCTTTGCCGGCATAGGAAGGATGAGGAGGGATAGTTTAGCATGGTCACAGTCACAGAGGATGTTATTTGTGACTTTGATAAGGGCCGTTTCAGTTTTTGGGCAGAGGTGGAAACCTGATTGGAGGAATTGAAACATGGAGTTGCGGGAAAAATAGGCACAGATTTGGGAGGTGACAACATGTTCAAGGACTTCAGAGAGGAAAGGGAGGTTGGAGATGGGGCGATAGTTTGCAAGGACAGAGGGGTGAAGGGTGGGTTTTTTGAGGAGAGGGGTGATGACGGCCGATTTGAAGGGGAGGGGACAGTGCCTGAGGAGAGAGAACCGTTAACAATGTCAGCTGGCATGGGGGCCAAGAAGGAAAGATGGGTAGTCAGCAGTTTAGTGAGACTGGGGTCAAGGAAGCAGGAGGTAGGTCTGCTTGACAAGATATACTTGGAGAATGCTTGAGGGGAGATAGGAAAGAAGCTGGAGAAAGACAGGGATAGGACAGGTGGGAACCTGAGGTGGATGTTTGGCTTGGTGGGCAAGGGGAAGAGGGTGGAGCAGCTGAACGGATGGTATCAAACTTAGTGACAAAGAAGTCCATGAACTCCTCACACTCTATCAGCCTATGGTTTAAGCTATAAACCATGGAGTAGGTTTATTAATTATGATCGATAAGCAGTAGCGGGAGACCACACAGCAGTTTTGCACTATTTTTACACAACTTTTAACTCACCCTCCCTCCTCGTATATAAAAATAACAAAAGATATGTCACTTCGCTAACTTGACTGACAATATTAAACCTGGAGTGGTGGGTGCTGTGACTCTTATACACAGGGATTCGTAATGGTCACATAGCTCCACAAAACCACCTCCACACAAGCAGCAGTCCAGTGATTGAAGAATAATGACTAACTGAGACTTGGCCCGAGATGTATCTCTGCCTGGGCCTGCAACTGTCAATCAAACCCTTTGCTCCACAGAGACTCTATGGGACCCCACCTCGCACCGGAAAAAACGGGTTACTTGAGCTCAAGTCTTTCATTCATTGCCAGGTCAATGGGAATCACATCTTCTCCTTCTTAGGCAGTCCCTCGGAACCGAGGATGACTTGCTTCCACATTAAAAATGAGTTCTCAGGTGACTGATGAGTCCAATGTGGGACCTACAGTCTCTGTCACAGGTGGGGCAGACGGTGGTTGAAGGGGCGGGTGGGTGGGGTGCTTGGGTTGACGTGCGCTCCTTGCGCTGCTTGCGCTTGGCTTCCGCTTGCTCACAGCGAAGAGATTCGAGGTGTTCGGCACCTTCCCGGATGCTTCTCCTTCACTTTGTGCGGTCTTGGGCCAGGGATTCCCAGGTGTCGGTGGGGTTGTTGCATTTTTTCAAGGAGGCTTTGAGGGTGTCCTTGAAGCGTTTCCTCTGCCCACCTGGGGCTCTCCTGCCGTGTCGGACCTCCGAGTAGAGTGCTTGTTTTGGGAGTCTCGTATCGGGCATGCGGACGATGTGACCCGTCCATCGGAGCTGATTGAGCGTGGTCAAAGCTTCAATGTTGGGGATGTTGGCCTGAGCAAGAACACTGACGTTGGTGCACCTATCCTGCCAATGGATTTGCAGGATCTTGCGGAAGCAGTTTTGTGGAGGTGGTTTTGTGGAGCTATGTGACCATTACGAATCACATACGGGGCTTTTCACTTACACAAGACGGCCTAGCTTCACCAATTTAAAACAAGGGGAATGCTTGCTGATCGAGACCTGATACATTGTGTTAAGCCAGCAGATTTAAACTGACTGGTCTTGCTCCTTCCTGGGATCAAATTAAGCTGCTTCTCACCCCTGGTCATCCTTCACCTCCTCTATTGAACAATTACGTCACTTGATGACTTCTGGAACAAAGCAAGCAGCGCCGTTAAGTGATGCTTAATTTGTGTTATCTCCATCCTTAACCCCAAAACATATTTACACACTGAGAATGCCAGACTTTGAATTTCAACCAACTGTTTGCATATTCAGCTAGAGCGAAGTTGCAGTGAAATTTACAAAGTGACCAGCCACCTCCCACTAAATGATAGATATAAAAAGTATGGACTTGCTTAAGATTCAAAATATGATGACACTCCCTGTTCGTCGTACTCCGGAGACTTGAGCCCATAATCCAGGCCGACACTCCAGTGCAGTGCTGAGGGAGTGCTGCACTGTCGGAGGTGCCGCCTTTAGGATGAGACATTAAACCAAGGCCCCGTCTGCCCTCTCAGGTGGATGTAAAAGATCCCACGGCGCTAATCGAAGAGGAGCAGGGGGGGTCTCCCCAGTGTCCTGGACAATATTTATCCCTCAACCAACATCACTAAAACAGATCAGCTGGTAATTATGGGAGCTTGCTGTGTGCAAATTACTGTCGCATTTCCTACATTACAACAGTGATTACACTTTGAAATAGTACTTTACAAAGCGCATTGGGACGTCCTGAGGTTGTGAAAGGTGCGATAGAAATGCAAGTCTTTCTTGACCAACATTCCTCTCTCAATCAACACTGCCAAAGTGAAGCATTAACTGATTATTCATCTCACTGCTGTTTTGGGGGGATGTTCTGTGAGCAGAATGGCTGCTGCATTTGTCTACATAACAACAGTCACTGCAAGTCAAAAAAAAAATCATTGTGTGAAGGGCTTTGAGATGTTTCGATCCGATAGAACTGCAAATCTTTCCTTTTTTGATGAACTATTTGGAATGGTTCAGCTGAAATCGCAGCCCTGTACAGCATTGCAGCCCCTCCTAACAGCAAGGTTCTGGGACAGTTGCTGGCAATAAAAGCTGCACATCTACAACCAACGTTAACAAGTCTACCTCTCAGGATCGGGGTGGGTGGTTCCGCCCTCCACCGGTGAATAGCCTGCCGATTCACACATGAAGAATGGCGACTTGGATGATGAGGGCTGCCCCTGGGAGAATCAACGCCTTCAGGGGCAGAAAATCAGGAAGCCCACACCACCCCCGTACTTTATTCCACATAACTTATTCACCTTCCTCGTACTATCATTATCTTGAATCGCCATTGTGGATTTCTGCCATGTAGGCCCCAAAAGACACCCTGGGCTAGATTTTTTCATGATGCGGAGATGCCGGTGTTGGACTGGGGTGGACAAAATTGAGAGGTCACACAACACCAGGTTATAGTCCAACAGTTTTATTTGAAATCACAAGCTTTCGGAGCTTACTACTCCTTCGTTGGGTGAAGTAAAGAGATACAGAATCGCCAAAGCATATATAGATAGAGAACAATGCATGTGTACCTTACAATTGCAGACAACTAAATTAAATCATCCTGACTGTTTATCTGCCGAGGTGTGATAAAGTTAATCAGGTCAGCCAGGAAGGTACCACATCAAAGACATAGCAAGATACAACTGAGACAATGAGGTGGAGTCGTAGGGGGTCTAACGTGTCAAAAGCTGCCGTCTGTATGTAAAACGATAAGATTTAAAATTTTTACTTTTTTACTGGGAATCACATCTGTGAACAAGCCAACGACGACTCGAGTCCGGATCACGTCATGTATCGTGACATAAACCCAAGATCCCGGTTGAGACCGTCTTCATGAGTGCGGAACTTGGCTATCAGTTTCTGCTCGATGATTTTGCGTTGTCGTGTGTTCCTAAGGTCGCCTTGGAGAACGCTTATCCGCAGATCCGAGGCTGAATGTCCTTGACTGCTGAAGTGTTCCCCGACTGGGAGGTAACAATCCTGCCTGGCGATTGTTGCGCGGTGCTCGTTCATACGTTGTCTCAGTGTCTGCATGGTCTCGCCGATGTACCATGCATTCTTTCCTGCAACGTATGAGGTAGACAACGTTGGCCGAGTCACATGAGTATGTACCATGTACCTGGTGGGTAGTGTCCTCACGTGTGATGGTGGTATCTGTGTTGATGATCTGGCATGTCTTGCAGAGTTTGCCGTGACAGGGTTGTGTGGTGTCGTGGTCGCTGTTATCCTGAAAGTTGGGTTATTTGCTGCGAACGATGGTACTTCTGAGGTTAGGCGGCTGTTTGAAGGCAAGTAGTGGAGGCGTGGGGATGGCCTTAGCGAGGTGTTTGTCGTCATCGATGACATGTTGAAGGCTGCGAAGAACATGGCGTAGTTTCTCCGCTCCGGGGATGTACTGGACGACGTAGGGTACCCTGTTGGTTGTGTCCCGTGTTTGCCTTCTGAGGAGGTCTATGCGATTTTTCGCTGTGGCCCGTCGGAACTGTCGATCGATGAGTCGAGCGTCATATCCCGTTCTTACGAGGGCGTTTTTCAGCGTCCGTAGGTGTCCATCGCGTTCCTCCTTGTCTGAGCAGATCCTGTTTATTCGCAGGGCTTGTCCATAGGGGATGGCTTCTTTAACATGGTTAGGGTGGAAGCTGGAGAAGTGGAGCATCGTGAGGTTGTCCGTGGGCTTGCGGTAGAGTGAAGTGCTGAGGTGTCTGTCTTTGATGGAGATTCGTGTGTCCAGGAATGAAACTGATTCTGAGGAGTAGTCCATGGTGAGTTTGATGGTGGGATGGAACTTGTTTATGTTATCGTGTAGTCTTTTCAGTGATCCTTCGCCATGGGTCCAAAGGAAGAAAATGTCGTCGATGTATCTGGTGTACAGCGTTGGCTGGAGGTCCTGTGCAGCGAAGAAGTCTTGCTCGAACTTGTGCATGAAGATGTTGGCGTATTGGGGTGCGAATTTGGTCCCCATGGCTGTTCCGTGTGTTTGGGTAAAAAAATGGTTGTCGAAGGTGAAGACATTGTGGTCAAGGATGAAGCGGATGAGTTGTAGGATGGCGTCTGGCGATTGGCTGTTGTTGGTGTTGAGTACTGAGGCTGTCGCAGCGATGCCGTCATCGTGGGGGATACTGGTGTAGAGTGCCGATACGTCCATCGTGGCGAGGAGTGTTCCTGGTTCAACTGGTCCGTGGGTGCTGAGTTTCTGTAAGAAGTCTGTAGTGTCGCGACAGAAGCTGGGGGTTCCCTTTACGATGGGTTTCAGAATGCCCTCGACGTATCCAGAGAGGTTCTCACACAGGGTTCCATTGCCTGATACGATAGGATGTCCGGGTGTGTTGGCTTTGTGTATCTTTGGGAGGCAGTAGAAGTCTCCCACGCGGGGAGTACGTGGGATGAGAGCGCGTAGGATGTTTTGAAGGTCTGGATCGAAGGTCTTGATCAGTCTATTGAGTTGGCGGGTGTGTTCTTTGGTCGGATCTGCGGGTAGCTGTCTGTAGTGTTCCTGGTTGTCCAGTTGTCGGTATGCTTCTTTACAATAGTCCATTCTGTTCTGTATGACGATGGCTCCTCCTTTGTCCGCTGGTTTGATGACGATGTTGCGGTTGGTCTTGAGAGCGTGGATGGCGTTGCGTTGTGCTCGGGTGACATTCTGGACTGTCGACATTCCAAGGCGACCTTAGGAACACACGACAACGCAAAATCATCGAGCAGAAACTGATAGCCAAGTTCCGCACTCATGAAGACGGTCTCAACCGGGATCTTGGGTTTATGTCACGATACATGACGTGATCCGGACTCGAGTCGTCGTTGGCTTGTTCACAGATGTGATTCCCAGTAAAAAAGTAAAAATTTTAAAGCTGATCGTTTTACATACAGACGGCAGCTTTTGACACGTTAGACCCCCTGCGACTCCACCTCATTGTCTCAGTTGTATCTTGCTATGTCTTTGATGTGGTACCTTCCTGGCTGACCTGATTAACTTTATCACACCTCGGCAGATAAACAGACAGGATGATTTAATTTAGTTGTCTGCAATTGTAAGGTACACATGCATTGTTCTCTATCTATATATGCTTTGGCGATTCTGTATCTCTTTACTTCACCCAACGAAGGAGTAGTAAGCTCCGAAAGCTTGTGATTTCAAATAAAACTGTTGGACTATAACCTGGTGTTGTGCGACCTCTAGATTTTTTCACCCATGGGCTATGAGTGGATTAGAAATCTAGCCCAGGGATTGTACTGACAACTCGCCATTTATTTGGCCTCAATCTTCTATCCTCCCCTTCCCCACTTCCCATGGCCATCACGGCTGGATACTTACCAATCGAGCGTGGTAAATAAACTAAAGCCAAGAGAAGCAGAAAATTAATAATCCATATTCCTATTCCAATCACAATGCATTTTACAACTACAGTGCAGCTCTTTTAATTAAATAAATGCATTCTAATTAGCTAAATGCAGTCCTGACTTAAATAAATTGTTTGTCAGAAATAAGGTTCCAGGCAATAATTTGATGGTTGAGGAGAATACAATCAATGAATGTTCACATGAGACGTTATCCATCACTGGCCAGATCCTCATGCCCAGTTTCAACTTACACAATCAGCCTTTAACCAAATCAACCATTTCAGGGGAGGACCTGGTTTCAGATTGAAGCAATCCATCACAACTCTGGATATCCCATCCCAAGTTGCCCTGTCCACAGCAAAAAGAAAGAAAGAAAGACTTGCATTTATATAGCACCTTTCACAACCTCAGGACATCCCAAAGTGCTTTAGAGCCAATGAAGTACTTTTCGAAGTGTAGTCACTGTTGTGATGTAGGAAATGCGGCAGACACAAGGCCCCTCAAACAGCAATGTGATAATTACCAGATCATCTGTTTTAGTGATGTTGGTTGAGGGATAAATATTGGCCAGGACACCGGGGATAACTCCCCTGCTCTTCTTCGAAATAGTGCCATGGGATCTTTCACGTCCACCTGAGAGAGCAGACGGGGCCTTGGTTTAACGTCTCATCTGAAAAGCGGCACCTCTGAGAGTGCAGCACTCCCTCAGCACTGCACTGAGGTGTCAGCCTAGATTTAGCGCTCTGGAGGGGGATTCGAACCCATGATGTGAGCGTGCTACCACCGAGCCACGACCGACACCACTACAAGCGCGACATATCCCCAGGAAAACAGATGTTGTGAGTCAAGGCCTTGAGGTGTGCTGCAAGAACCATTGTTTAAGACATTCCCTCGTCCTTCAGCCCATCAAAAACACTTTGATTTATTGACACCTACATAGAATTCGATGGGTAGAATATATAGAGCAGGGCTTTAACGGGCATCTCCCCACTTGTTAGACCTCAACCTTCCATCAACCATTGTCTAAAAATCTTCCCATGGCCACCCTTACCCGATGTTTACCAACATGGTGTTGTGATATACGAGAATCTGGGAATGGTGTCACTTGCTCTGAAGTTTAATCTCTTGTTTCCCGTTAGTTGCCTCTGGCTTTCCAAACACCCAGGAATTTTAAGCGCTTCACAATCATGGCTTAGTTGGTGCCAAAATACAATGGCTGTTCTCCAATCCAACATTCTCTGGGATCTCAAGCAACTCAGTGAAGATACTTTGAAGAAAGTACGTTCTCCACACCCTTGACAATATGAAGATTCTTCCTAAGAGCCCGTAGGGGTAAAATTCTGCTTTGGCGTGGGCGTGAAAACACACCCCGCCTGGAGATCGCGCTCGCGCCCATTTAGTGCCACTCCCGCTTGTCTCACCAATCCCACTGCTTGTGCGATTTGCTCGACCAAAGACCTTACCCCATCCATTTATTCCAGAGAGAAAGAAAGACTTGCATTTCTACCGTGCCTTTCACAACCTCAGGACGTCCCAAAGCGCTTCACAGCCAATGAAGGACTCCTCAGAACTCAGCAAACGTTCTGCAAAACTTGCTGTGTGCCTTCCACAAAAGTAAAATAAAGCAAAACTGCAGAACACTTGCTTAACTTTACATCCGACAAAGAAATCATTGACCACTTCCCTTCCTTGGCTAACATTTCCAGGGTCTCAGCGCTAGACAAACCATTATGTCCCACACAACACTCAGTAATCTCTGTGCTTATCCTTATCACCCACCTTCTGTTCTCAATCAGATATCCATCACTTTCTTAAATTTGTTAATTCAACTCCCCCGCCCCCTCCAATAGCCCAGTTGATTAAAGGTTCAGTACGATGCCGCACAGTCCAGAAGGTTCCATATTCTATTCCTGGTCTAATCGCAGCAAGAGTTGGCAGTGCGGAGAGAAGTGGGGGGTAAAGGTGTTAATTGAAACAGCATTAGCTGTTATAGCTGGGAGTCTATGGGAGGGAGAGAAATCCTAGGTGACTACAACCAAGTTGGAAGGTACATTACCTCAGCGGGTTTAGCTCTTCAGCAACATGGGCAGGATCTTGGATGATGTCATCACGTGCCGACTGTTTGCCCTTATTATTCTGCACCATGCCCTCCCCCATCAACCATTGCACTGGAATCTAATCGGAAACCCCTCTTCACGGGCAGACGCCAAAGGGGTGAAATTCAACTTGGGCGAGGGTAGAAAACAGGCGTTATACACCCACCTGATTTTCCTTTCCATTGGACACTTGTCAATATAGCATCTGCTACCGCCCCAAGTTGAATTGCATCCCCAAGCTCCCAATGACTGCCAATCAATTCACAGAACCTTCACACCATCCAAACAGGTGATGTTTCCTCGTGGTCATTAGTCAAGACCTAAGAATCATAGGGGGAAAAATTCAGTTGGTTGCGCCTCCCATAAGCGCCTTAGGAGGGCGCTAATGGGACGCAAAGCAACTAGCGCCTGGGCACGGCGAAGTTTGCGCCGCTCGCGAAATTAACTAGACATTTTGCAGCGGCGCTAAACAGTACCGCCACGATCTCCTGCGCCGGCAGATCGTGACGTCAGTCGAGTGCGCAACGCCCCGGTAGCGCCCCGGAGCGGATATTGAGTGGCGCCCCCTGCCTTACCACCTGCCGCTAGGAACGACAGGTTGAGGGGAGCGTTTTGCAGTCAGGAAGGGACTGGGGGAGCGCTATTTAAAGTCGACCGCTTCCTGCCTTTTTTTGTTGGCGACATTTTTGAACCACGCATTCTGAGAGAGAGAGAGACTTCTGGAGAGATTCAATGCTGTGTGAAGGAGTTTTGGGTACTGAGCAGCACTTTGCAGGTTCATTTTGATTTGCCCTTCCTTGTATCGATTTAGAAGAGACTGTGGGGCTGCACTCTGAGCTCTTTCCCTGGGTCTCTCCATTGTTCTTTCCAGCAGATTTGATGTACAGATCTCTCCAGGCTGAGATTCAAGGCTGCAATGAGCAGGATGTGGATGGAAAGCAAGATCAACCCTCCCCTTTAAGAACTGGCCGGGGCCATTGTGTCTGTGTTCCATTGCTGACTGAAATCACATGAGCTTCGCCAGCGCTCTGAGTTAGCGCCTCGCTCCTCGGCCTTTGCGCCTTAAGACAGATGTGTAGCGCCTGATTTAGCGCGCCAATCACCTCCAGGGGCGATAAAAGTCAAGTTTTCAGTCGGAGCCGATAATTAGCGCCAGGCGCTAATCTTTGCGCCCGGCCGATAATTGCGCCCCATAAGGGGCGATACTGAATTTTTCCCCCATAGAATCATAGAAAGTTACAGCACGGAAGGAGGCCATTTCGGCCCATCGTGTCCGCGCCGGCCAACAAAGAGCTATCCAGCCTAATCCCACTTCCCAGTTCTTGGTCCATAGCCCTGCAGGTTAGAGCATCCCAAGTGCACATCCAAGTACTTTTTAAATGTGGTTAGGGTTCCTGCCTCTACCACCCTTTCAGGCAGTGAGTTCCAGACCCTCACAACCCTCTGGGTGAAGAAATTTCCCCTCAAATCCCCTCTAAACCTTCCACCTATTACTTTAAATCTGTGCCCCCTGGTTTTTGACCCCTCCTGCTAAGGGAAATAGGTCCTTTCTATCCACTTTATCTAGGCCCCTCATAATTTTATACACCTCAATAAGGTCTCCCCTCAGCCTCCTCTGTTCCAAGGAAAACAGACCCAGCCTATCCAGTCTTTCCTCATGGCTAAGATTCTCTACTCCTGGCAACATCCTTGTAAATCTCCTCTGTACCCTCTCTAGTGCAATCACATCTTCCCTGTAATGTGGTGACCAGAACTGCACGCAGTACTCTAGCTGAGGCCTAACTAGTGTTTTATACAGTTGAAGCATAACCCCCCTGCTCTTGTATTCTATGCGGAGATGCCGGTGTTGGACTGGGGTGGACAAAAATGAGAAGTCGCACAACACCAGGTTATAGTCCAACAGTTTTATTTGAAATCACAAGCTTTCGGAGCTTACGTGGCCCCTTCCTCAGGTGAAGTAAAGAAATACAGACTTGACAAAGCATATATAGATAGAGAACAATGCATGTGTAACTTACAATGGCAGACGACTACATTTAAATCATCCTGACTGTTTATCTGCCGAGGTGTGACAAAAGGCAATCAGGTCAGCCAGGAAGGTACCACATCAAAGACATAGCAAGATACAACTGAGACAATGAGGTGGAGTCACAGGGGGTCCAATGTGTCAAAAGCCGCAGTCAGTATGGGAAACGATAAACTTTAAAATTTTTATTTTTTTACTGGGAATCACATCTGTGAACAAGCCAACGACGACTCGAGTCTGGATCACGTCATGTATCGTGACATAAACCCAAGATCCCGGTTGAGGCCGTCCTCATGAGTGCGGAACTTGGCTATCAGTTTCTGCTCGATGATTTTGCGTTGTCGTGTGTTTCTAAGGCCGCCTTGGAGAACGCTTACCCGCAGATCCGAGGCTGAATGTCCTTGACTGCTGAAGTGTTCCCCGACTGGGAGGGAACACTCCTGCCTGGTGATTGTTGCGCGGTGTCCGTTCATACTGAGACAATGTATGAACGGACACCGCGCAACAATCACCAGGCAGGAGTGTTCCCTCCCAGTCGGGGAACACTTCAGCAGTCAAGGACATTCAGCCTCGGATCTGCGGGTAAGCGTTCTCCAAGGCGGCCTTAGAAACACACGACAACGCAAAATCATCGAGCAGAAACTGATAGCCAAGTTCCGCACTCATGAGGACGGCCTCAACCGGGATCTTGGGTTTATGTCACGATACATGACGTGATCCAGACTCGAGTCGTCGTTGGCTTGTTCACAGATGTGATTCCCAGTAAAAAAGTAAAAATTTTAAAGTTTATCGTTTCCCATACCGACTGCGGCTTTTGACACATTGGACCCCCTGTGACTCCACCTCATTGTCTCAGTTGTATCTTGCTATGTCTTTGATGTGGTACCTTCCTGGCTGACCTGATTGCCTTTTGTCACACCTCGGCAGATAAACAGTCAGGATGATTTAAATGTAGTCGTCTGCCATTGTAAGTTATACATGCATTGTTCTCTATCTATATATGCTTTGTTGAGTCTGTATTTCTTTACTTCACCTGAGGAAGGGGCCATGTAAGCTCCGAAAGCTTGTGATTTCAAATAAAACTGTTGGACTATAACCTGGTGTTGTGCGACTTCTCATTCTTGTATTCTATGCCACGGCTAATAAAGGCAAGCATTCCGTATGCCTTCTTAACCACCTTATCTACTTGGCCTGCTAACTTCAGGGATCTGTGGACATGCATTCCAAGGTCCCTTTGTTCCTCTACACTACTCAGTGTCCTACCATTTAATGTGTATTCCCTTTCCTTGTTAGCCCTCCCCAAATGCACTTCTCCAGATTGAATTCCATTTGCCACTGTTCTGCCCACCTGACCAATTTATTGATATCTTCCTGCAGTCGACAGCTTCCTTCTTCAGTATCAACCACACAGCCGATTTTAGTATCATCTGCAAACTTCTTAATCATACCCCCTATATTCAAGTCAAGATCGTTGATATATACCACAAAAAGCAAGGGACCTAGTACTGAGCCCTGCGGAACCCCACTGGAAACAGCCTTCCAGTCACAAAAACACCCACCAACCATTACCCTCTGCTTCCTGTCTCCGAGCCAGTTTTGAATCCAATTTGACACTTTGCCCTGGATCCCATGGGCTTTTAACTTCATGACCAGTCTGCCATGTGGAACCTTATCAAAAGCCTTGCTAAAGTCCATATACACTACATCAAACGCACTACCCTCATCTACCCTCCTTGTTACCTCCTCAAAAAATTCAATCAAATTTGTCAGACACGACCTTCCCTTAACAAATCCGTGCTGACTATCCTTGATTAATCAGTGTCTTTCTAAATGAAGATTTATCCTGTCCTTCAGAATTCTTTCCAATAATTTTCCCACCACCGAGGTTAGGCTGACTGGCCTGTAATTACTCGGTCTACTCTTTTCTCACTTTTTAAACAAGGGTAGCACATTAGCAGTCCTCCAGTCCTCCGGCACCACACCTGAAGCCAGAGAGGATTGAAAAATGATGGTCAGGGCCTCTGCTATTTCCTCTTTTGCTTCGCTTAACAGCCTGGGATACATTTAATCCGGCCCTGGGGATTTATGCACTTTTAAAGCTGCTAAACCCCTTAATACTTCCTCTCTCACTATGTTTATTTCATCTAGTATTTCACACTCCTCCCCCCCGATAGCAATGTCTGCTTCGCCCCTCTCCTTTGTGAAAACAGACGCAAAGTATTCATCAAGAACCCTACTGACATCTCCCGCCTCCACACACAGATTACCCTCATGATCTCTAATAGGCCCTACCCTTTCTTTAGTTATCCTCTTACTCTTAATATATTTATAAAACATCTTTGGGTTTTCCTTGATTTTACTTGCCAAGAATTTTTCAGCTCTCTCTTTGCTTTCCTAATATCATTTTTAATTGCACTCCTGCACTTTCTGTACTCCTCTAAAGATTTTGGAGTTTTTAGCCCTCGGTTTCTGTCATACGCCTCCCTTTTTTTTCTTTATCCTACCCTGTATGTCTCTAGACATCCAGGGGGCTCTAGATTTGTTAGTCCCACCTTTTTTCTTTAAGGGCACATGTTTGATCTCGTCCTTGAATGCCTCCCACTGCTCTGACACTGATTTACCTTCAAGTAGCTGTTTCCAGTCCACTATGGCTAAATCCCCTCTGAGCTTTTCCCCAATTTAGAATTATTATTCCTGGTCTATCCTTGTCCTTTTCCATAACTACCTTAAATCTAACAGAATTATGGTCACTAGCACCAAAATGCTCCCCCACTGATACGCTTTCTACCTGCCCAGCTTCATTCCCTAAAACTAAGTCCAGAACCGCCCCCTCCCTTGTTGGGCTTGCTATATACTGGCTAAAAAAGTTCTCCTGGATGCATTTTAGGAATTCCGCACCTTCTATACCCTTCATGCTAATATTATCCCAGTTAATATTGGGGTAGTTGAAATCCCCTACTATTACTGCACTGTAGTTTTTGCACTTCTCAGAAATTTGTCTACATATTTGCTCTTCTATCTCCCTCTCACTGTTTGGGGGTCTGTAGTACACTCCCAGCTGTGTGATCGCCCCTTTTTTGTTTTTCAATTCGACCCATATGGCCTCGTTTGATGATCCCTCCAACATATCATCCCTCCTCACAGCTGTAATAGTTTCGTTAATCAATACCGCGACCCCCCCTCCTTTTTACCTCCCTCTCTATCCCGTCTGAAAATCCTGTAACCAGGAATGTTGAGCTGCCATACCTGCCCCTCTTTCAGCCACGTCTCTGTAATAGCTATAATATCATAGTCCCAAGTATCTATCTGTGCCTTCAGCTCATCTGCTTTGTTCGCTATACTCCTTGCATTGAAGTATATACCATTCAGTACAGGCAAACCTCCTTGTTGACTACTATCTAGCCCTTGATTCCTCTGTCCTTCCAATTTACTTTCTACGTTTTTGTTTTCCAATTCCAGTTTTTCTTCCCTGCCTATTGACTCTATACTTAGGTTCCCACATTGGGGGAGGGGGGAGGGGGGAGGGAGGAGGGAGGAAGGCGGGAAGGTTTACTCTGATCATAGGTAGAAGATCTCCCCGAGCAGCATTGTATCACGAGCTCATGGATTCACACTTCCTTTCTGTTAGCTTAGGCTTGGGATGTCCAAGTGTTATGTCATTGTGGGTCATTTAGCAACATATCATGGAGCGTTGGGGAAGACCACATCTGGGGGTTCATTTTCCAAGTTTGTACCAGTGGCAAGTTACCCCACCTGTGATTTTCCAATATGTGCGCTGGCTGTGAGTGAGATAGCTCTTCAGCAGCATGTGCTCAGTGCATTTAAACCTATATTTACATACATGTTCTCATTAAATATCTCAAGTTGCAGAGGGCAACAGACTTGGGTGTTCAGATTTCAAATTTATCCAGCAACAAGGCAGCAGCCTCTTTCCAACTTCCAAACTCATGAAATTCAAACAATGGGAAATACAAGCACGTGGAGCTGAGGTACCTGGTCTCCATGGGGCAGATTGCCTGGTCCTGAGTCTCTGAGGTACCTGTTCTCCATGGGACACATTGCCTGGTCTCTAGACTCTGAGGTATCTGGTCTCCATGGGGCAGATTGCCTGATCCTGAGACTCTGAGGTACCTGGTCCTCATGGGGCAGATTGCCTGGTCCTGAGTCTCTGAGGTACCTGTTCTCCATGGGGCAGATTGCCTCGTCCCGAGACTCTGAGGTACCTGGTCTCCATGGCGCAGATTGCCTGGTCCTGAGACTCAGAGGTACCTGGTCCTCATGGGAAAGATTGCCTGGTCCTGAGTCTCTGAGGTACCTGGTCCTCATGGGGCAGATTGCCTGGGCCTGAGTCTCTGAGGTACCTGTTCTCCATGGGACACATTGCCTGGTCTCTAGACTCTGAGGTATCTGGTCTCCATGGGACAGATTGCCTGGTCCTGAGTCTCTGAGGTACCTGGTCTCCATGGGGCAGATTGCCTGGTCCTGAGTCTCTGAGGTACCTGGTCTCCATGGGGCAGATTGCCTGGTCCTGAGTCTCTGAGGTACCTGGTCTCCATGGGGCAGATTACCTGGTCTCGAGACTCTGGTATCTGGTCTCCATGGGACAGATTGCCTGGTCTCGAGACTCTGGTATCTGGTCTCCATGGGGCAGATTGCCTGGTCCTGAGACTCGGAGGTATCTGGTCTCCATGGGACAGATTGCCTGGTCCTGAGTCTCTGAGGTACCTGGTCTCCATGGGGCAGATTACCTGGTCTCGAGACTCTGGTATCTGGTCTCCATGGGACAGATTGCCTGGTCCTGAGTCTCTGAGGTACCTGGTCTCCATGGGGCAGATTACCTGGTCTCGAGACTCTGGTATCTGGTCTCCATGGGGCAGATTGCCTGGTCCTGAGAATCTGAGGTATCTGGTCTCCATGAGGCAGATTACCTGGTCTCGAGACTCTGGTATCTGGTCTCCATGGGGCAGATTGCCTGGTCCTGAGACTCGGAGGTATCTGGTCTCCATGGGACAGATTGCCTGGTCTCGAGACTCTGAGGTATCTGGTCTCCATGGGACAGATTACCTGGTCTCGAGTCTCTGAGGTATCTGGTCTCCATGGGACAGATTACCTGGTCTCGAGACTCGGAGGTACCTGGTCCTCATGGGGCAGATTGCCTGATCCTGAGACTCGGAGGTACCTGGTCTCCATGGGGCAGATTACCTGGTCCTGAGTCTCTGAGGTACCTGGTCTCCATGGGGCAGATTGCCTGGTCTCGAGACTCTGAGGTATCTGGTCTCCATGGGGCAGATTGCCTCGTCCCAAGACTCTGAGGTATTTGGTCTCCATGGGGCAGATTGCCTGATCCTGAGTCTCTGAGGTATCTGGTCTCCATGGGGCAGATTGCCTGATCCTGAGACTCTGAGGTATCTGGTCTCCATGGGACAGATAGCCTGGTCCTGAGACTCTGAGGTATCTGGTCTCCAAGGGGCAGATTGCCTGGTCCTGAGTCTCTGAGGTACCTGGTCTCCATGGGGCAGATTGCCTGATCCTGAGACTCTGAGGTACCTGGTCTCCATGGGGCAGATTGCCTGATCCTGAGACTCGGAGGTACCTGGTCTCCATGGGGCAGATTACCTGGTCTCGAGACTCTGAGGTACCTGGTCTCCATGGGGCAGATTACCTGGTCTCGAGACTCTGAGGTATCTGGTCTCCATGGGGCAGATTGCCTGATCCTGAGACTCTGAGGTATTTGGTCCTCATGGGGAAGATTGCCTGGTCCTGAGTCTCTGAGGTACCTGGTCCTCATGGGACAGATTGCCTGATCCTGAGACTCTGAGGTATCTGGTCTCCATGGGACAGATTGCCTGGGCCTGAGACTCGGAGGTACCTGGTCCTCATGGGGCAGATTGCCTGATCCTGAGACTCTGAGGTATTTGGTCTCCATGGGGCAGATTGCCTGATCCTGAGACTCTGAGGTATTTGGTCTCCATGGGGCAGATTGCCTGGTCCTGAGACTCGGAGGTACCTGGTCTCCATGGGGAAGATTTCCTGGTCTCGAGACAATGTAAGAACAGTGAAAGTCCCTCTGTCTGCCATCAGTGAGGAGGCTACATGTAGACCCAGGCCCAGTTCCATGTGGGGTGGGCCTGCAGCACAGAATCATCCCAAATCTGGCACCGGATTAAAAATCTCAGTCCAAAAACCACAGCAAGAGTAGTGTGGGAAACGGCAAGTGTCTCACTGCTGCGAGAGTGGGTGCTGCTCAGAGGATGGAAGCGTGCCTGAGTTAGGGTGGCCAACCCTCCAGCATTGCCCTGGAGTATCCAGGAATTGAAGATTAATCTCCAGGACACTGCAGCGAGGAACCCGGGAGAAACATCATAGGGGCATTAAGAATAGTTATTCATTCTCAAAATATATTCATTCATTCAATGACTGGGAAAAAAGGCTTATTGACTGACATGCAACAATCAACCAATTGGGTAACGAAGAATCTGTTCGCTTTCCTGGTGTGGGAAGGTGGGGTGTCACGAGGATTGATGTGTCGGGTGACCAATGGTGGGAGAGTGGGGGGCAGGGTGTTGCGAGGATGGGCGTGTGGGGCGACCAATGATGGGAGAGTGGGGGGGCAGGGTGTTGCGAGGATGGGCGTGTGGGGCGACCAATGGTGGGAGAGTGGGGGGCAGGGTGTTGCGAGGATGGGCGTGTGGGGCGACCAATGATGGGAGAGTGGGGGGCGGGGTGTTGCGAGGTTGGGTGATCGGGTGACCAATGGTGGGAGAGTGGGGGGTGCGGGGTGTTGCGAGGATGGGCCTGTGGGGCGACCAATGGTGGGAGAGTGGGGGGGGGGGGCGGGGTGTTGCGAGGATGGGCGTGTTGGGCCACCAATGGTGGGAGAGTGGGGGGCAGGCTGTTGCGAGGTTGGGCAAGCGGGTGACCAATGGTGGGAGAGTGGGGGGTGGCGGGGTGTTGCGAGGATGGGCGTGTTGGGTGACCAATGGTGGGAGAGTGGGGGGCGGGGTGTTGCGAGGTTGGGCAAGCGGGTGACCAATGGTGGGAGAGTGGGGGGGGGGGGCGGGGTGTTGCGAGGATGGGCGTGTTGGGCGACCAATGGTGGGAGAGTGGGGGGCAGGGTGTTGCGAGGTTGGGCAAGCGGGTGACCAATGGTGGGAGAGTGGGGGGGCAGGGTGTTGCGAGGATGGGCGTGTGGGGTGACCAATGGTGGGAGAGTGGGGGGCAGGGTGTTGCGAGGTTGGGCAAGCGGGTGACCAATGGTGGGAGAGTGGGGGGCAGGGTGTTGCGAGGATGGGCGTGTGGGGCGACCAATGGTGGGAGAGTGGGGGGGGCGGGGTGTCGCGAGTTTGGGCGATTAGGTGACCAATGCTGGGAGAGTGGGGGGGCAGGGTGTTGCAGTGATGGGCGTGCGGGGTGACCAATGGTGAGAGAGTGGGGGGCAGGGTGTTGCGAGGATGGGCGTGTGGGGCGACCAATGGTGGGAGAGTGGGGGGCAGGGTGTTGCGAGGATGGGCGTGTGGGGTGACCAATGATGGGAGAGTGGGGGGCAGGGTGTTGCGAGGATGGGCGTGTCGGGCGACCAATGGTGGGAAAGTGGGGGGCAGGGTGTTGCGAGGATGGGCGTGTCGGGCGACCAATGGTGGGAGAGTGGGGGGCAGGGTGTTGCGAGGATTGGCGTGTGGGGTGACCAATGGTTGGAGAGGGGAGGTCATGTGATGAAACATCCAGGCATACGTCCAAGCAGAGTTGGCCACCCTGGTGCTAGAGTAGAGGGAGGCTCAATTTCTATCCAGCTCTTGCTGTAGCTAACTTGAGGGAATGCTGGATGCTGACATCGGGTACCTGAAATGGAAATCATTCCACTCTCCAGAACCGACATCCTTCATCTTGATGAGCACAGAAAGAAAAAAAGATGAAACTCATTTTCTCCTCAGATACAGTAATATAAACAATTTCGTTCCAATGTATTAATAGAAGTTCTTTGGAGCCTGAGCTTGCCTGTCAGGCAGTGAGACGGTGCTGAAAGGTTTTTTGAATTTCATAGAATGTCTAGAACTGCAGCTCTATCTAAATAAGCCAATGCCGTAAAGTTCTGATTGCATTTTAACTTTGCTATTTGAGCCTCTGATGGCAAAGAGCTTTCTCTGGGTTTCCATGGTGACCGTTAATTTTTCTTTTCTACTCTGAAGGTACCATCTGCAGGATATTGTGTTGAGCAATGCACGGCGAGTGTGAATGATCTCACCCTCGCAATTACTGTGCTCTGCAGGTTGAGGTGAGAACTCGACTGTGTCAATCACTCTGCAAGTACCAGACGTCTGGGAGCATGTTACACAGTGAATAACAATGCAAAGGTTGTGATACTCCGTTCCAACCCAAATCTGCTCCAATTGGACTCAGCAACCCCCAGGCTTCGGAGGAGGAGAGAAAAAGTTAACCATTCAGGGTTCCTGTTTCTGATCAGTGCCCCCCCCGAAGGAATGTGCACGTGTGTGGATGTCAGGTGAGGACTCCTCTGTCAGTCCTTCCCCACCCCCCCCCATGGGCGAATGGCCCATTGACGCTCTGGGGGTGAAATTGGTCTTGGGCGGCAGTGGTCAACAAGCAATAACGAATCGTAAAACCGCTTTACACCTCACCCGATTTGTTTCTCCATTGAAGCAAATGGTGGAGTGTAAATCGACCCAAGAGCAGTTTCACCCCCTCACCGTCTACACTCACCTGTGGCTGCTTAGAGGAGGGATTCGGGGGGCGGGGTTGGGGGCGTGTGAGCCGGCGACCGTGGGACTGGACCCCACCATGAGACTCAGCCTTTGGCAGAGGAGGAGAGACAGACGGGAAATAATGAGAAAATGAGTTGTAGAATTGAATCATTCAAGTGGCTGGGCTGAGGTGATGTGGTCACACATTGCAAGATGTCCCATCACTGGGACCCCAAGGGTGCACTTCTAACTTTAACCTGTTACGTTAACATATTAACATCTCTCCCATGACATTGCTGACAGTAGTCATAGGATCTACGGGGCAGGATAAGGACACGTTACACATAGTTCTACCTTAGCAGCAGAATAATGCACCGTGCGTCAAATGGTGTAATGAGTATTATACCGTGTAAGGCACAATGTATTATTCTGCTGCTATGGTTATTATTGAATTGCTCATGGTAAGTTGGATGATACACTGTTTTGTGAGGACAGGACTATTATACTGGGGGTGGGTGGGGGGGGGGGGCGGGGTGCATGTGAGCCGGCGTCCGTGGGACTGGACCCCACCATGAACTCAGCCTTTGGCAGAGGAGGAGAGACAAACGTGAAAAATGAGAAAATGTACAATGTATCATTCTGCTGCTAAGGCAGAGTTGTGTTCCTTGAAGGTCACAACGTCCATCTATTATTAAGGAAACAGCCTCAGGCCAAATAGGGTTTAATTGTTGATTGGTGAGGCAACTGTGCAGATAGGAAAATACCAACCTATGAAATTGACGGGCAGGAAAGGAGCAGCTGGTCCCTCAAAGCCTGCCCCACACCATGATGACGAGACATTCCCTCCCTTCCACTCGGGAGGAAAAAACCCAGGGCCAGGAAGGGAAAAAAATACTTTGTAAATTCCTCTCTGACCCCCTCAGGCAATGGAAACCAGTCCAGGAGATCACATGGTCCAAGTGTTACCTGTAAAGAGTCTTACCTTCTATATGATGCGACCTCTGCCCCAGTCAGGAACCGGTCCAGATACCTCTTGAAAGGTAAGTTACAGACTCCAGATCAGAAGCACCCAGTGTGAAGTGTTTGGCTTTCTTAGCCTTTTTTAAGATGTTCTTCGAACTGTAACAAATTATCAAGTGTCTGGTGTGCGACGTCTGGTGTGCGACATCTAGTGTCTGTGAAATGGACAAAGTTTTTGATGGAAAACAGATGTGATTCCACACCCTTGCACTCCCAGTGGGAGCCACGCATTTGGGACACAGTTTGGAGAATTGGGTCTACAGTGTCGTAGCCCTATCTCCAACCCATGCTCCCTATCAATATGGCTAGAAACGCATCATATATGTAAACGCACACACGCAGATTTGTAACCAGGTGTGGCACTTTGAAGCTAGATGGGGAGAAGTTTGCAGATACACTAATGGATCGCCCATCACATTGCTGATGGGAGGTTGGATACAGTGGTTTATCAGGAGTGGAGAAGGTGTGGTGTTGGTGTTGTTAAGTGAGAGGAATTGGTGTTTGGGGGGGAGGGGGGCGGTGGTTTTGTGATGATTTGGGGTTGTGAGCACAGAGCTGAAACTGACAGGCAGAGACTAAGGAGAGCCAGTCACATAGAGAGATCTGAAGCAGAAAGCGGAGTTAGGTTTACAAATCAGGGTAGTTGAATTAAATAAAAGAGTGGCGCAGAAATGCCAGCATGGACTGGTTGGGCCGAATGGCCTATTTCTGTACTGTATATTCTATGTAAAAAAATAATGAAATAATTTTTTTTAAATAATGAAAAGGGAATAAGATACTTACAATCCTCTTTTATTACTACTTAAATTCAAAGATTCTAAGAGAGATTGATTCCTGGGATGAGAGGGCTGTCCTTTGATGAGAGATTGTGTAGAATGGGCCTATACTCTCTGGAGTTTAGAAGAATGAGAGGTGATCTCATTGAAACATACAAGATTCTGAAGGGGATTGACAGGGTAGATGCTGAGAAGCTGTTTCCCCTGGCTGGAGTGTCTAGAACTAGGGGGCATAGTCTCAGGATAAGGGGTCAGCCATTTAAGACATAAGAAATAGGAGCAGGAGTAGGCCATTTGGCCTTTCGAGCCTGCTCCGCCATTCAATAAGATCATGGCTGATCTTCTACCTCAACTCCACTTTCCTGCACTATCCCCATATCCCTTGATTCCCTTAATATTCAAAAATCTATTGATCTGTCTTGAATATACTCAAGGACTGAGAATCCATATCCCTCTGGGGTAGAGAATTCCAAAGATTCACCACCCTTTTAGTGAAGAAATTTCTCCTCATCTCAGTCCTAAATAGCCGACCCCTTATTTTGAGACTGTGACACCTGGTTCCAGAGTCCCCAGCCAGGGGAAACATCCTCCCTGCATCTACCCTATCAAGCCCTGTGAAATGAGGAGGAATTTCTTCATTCAGTGGGTTGTGAATCTTTGGAATTCTCTACCCCAGAGGGCTGTGGATGCTGAGTCTTTGAATATAATTAAGACTGAGATCAATAGATTTTTGGACTCTAGGGGAGTCAAGAGATGTGGGGATCGGGCGGGAAAGTGGAGTTGAGGTCGAAGATCAGCCATGATCTTATTGAATGGTGGAGCAGGCTCGAGGGGCCGTGTGGCGGAGCAGGCTCGAGGGGCCGTGTGGCGGAGCAGGCTCGAGGGGCCGTGTGGCGGAGCAGGCTCGAGGGGCCGTGTGGCGGAGCAGGCTCGAGGGGCCGTGTGGCGGAGCAGGCTCGAGGGGCCGTGTGGCGGAGCAGGCTCGAGGGGCCGTGTGGCGGAGCAGGCTCGAGGGGCCGTGTGGCGGAGCAGGCTCGAGGGGCCGTGTGGCGGAGCAGGCTCGAGGGGCCGTGTGGCGGAGCAGGCTCGAGGGGCCGTGTGGCGGAGCAGGCTCGAGGGGCCGTGTGGCGGAGCAGGCTCGAGGGGCCGTGTGGCGGAGCAGGCTCGAGGGGCCGTGTGGCCGACTCCTGCTCCTGATTCTTATGTTCTTAGAGAGCTGGGAGAGGCAAACCTTAGGTGGTTGGTGCTGGTTTGCATCACGCACAACACCACTCAGCTCAGGACACACATCCCAGGAGCCGGCCAGACTGAAAAGTGATTGCCAGTTTGGTTCAGTGCTGGTACTCTCACCTCTCACTCATGAGGTTGGGAGTTCAAGCTTCACGCCATGGTTTGAGTACATGGTCCAGTGTGGTTCTCAGGCAGTGCTGCGTTGTTGGAGGTGCTGATTTTTGGATGAGACGTTCATCCGAAGCCCCATTTGTCTCTTCAGCTGGTAAAGGCCCCAGGGTGTTATTCGAAGAAGAGCGGGAGAGTGCTCCCAATCTCCTGGCCAAGATTTATCCCTCAACCAACTCTCCCCAAAAATACAGAATAACTGCTCGCTTATCTCATTTGCTCTTTGTGGGATCTTGCTGTGTGTAAATTGACTGCCACGTTTCCCTACAAAACAACAGTGACTACACTTCATCGATAATTTATTGGCTGTGAAGAGTTTTGGGATGACCTAAAGACATGATAAGGCACTACAGGAATAAAAGCTCTTTCTACAGGTTGTGAATAGAGTCCCGCCCTGCCCTGTATATCGAGTGAATATTTCATTTGTGAAAAGTCCTTGCCAACTTTTTTTCCTTTTTCCAACATTAAACGCCATTCATGCAGTCAGAAAAGGAAATTTGAGACAGCACTTAAATAAAATCAGGTTTGAACTTTTCAGAATCTATTTTTCTGAGCAGCCTGGCACTGAAATCCATCACAGATTTCCTTGTGGTGTCAGTTCAGTTGATTTCTGTCTCTGGTGATTTTGATCTTCCTCTATTTTTTATGTGCTTCAGACTTTGTCTCCCACATGCGTACTGACAGCCTCTTGTCTTCTGACAATTAGCATCTATTTGAAGTCAGTTCGCAATCGCAATCTGAGCTCTCTCAGGGCACCTTTACCATTCCCTCGCGGCAGGGTTGCAGCACTAGATTATAAATTCACTGAGATAAGTAGAAACCTTCAACCGCTCCATCACAGAGTCTAACCGTCTCTTGGTTTTAAAATCCTCATCCTTATTTTCAAATCCCTCCATGGCCTCAGCCCTCCCCATCTCTGTGACCTCCTCCAGCCCTGTAACCCTCCGAGATCTCAGCGCTCCTGCAATTCTGGCCTCTTGTGCATTCCCGATTTCCAGCGCCCCACCATTGGCAGCCGTGCCTTCAGCTGGTGAGGTCCTCCGCTCTGGAATTGCCTCCCTAAACCTCTCCGCCTCTCTACCTCTCTCTCTCCTTATGTGGCTCGGTGTCAAATTTTGTTTGCGAATTCTCCTGCGAAGCGCCTTGAGATGTTTTACTACATTAAAGGAGCGATATAAATGCAAATGACTCCAGACTTTGCCTCCACTCCTCTGTCAGGAAGGCTACCTGCTCGTCAACCAGGATCTTTTGCTGCTTGGGTCGCACATCCTGAGTGTGAATGGGACTCCTGTTGTCAATTGCTGCACTTTGTACACTCAAGTAAGAATTGTGCCAGTCCCTCGCATTGTCAATTACTCTGCAAATAACAGATTCCTGGGAATCAGCTTGCACCCGTTTATCCTTTGGCACCACATCCCGTTGTGTGGAATTTGCCCTGTTAATATTTCCAGGCGTATTTGACAATATCAACAACAACAACTTGCATTTAGGTAGCGTCTTTAACCTCAGAAAATAAAGGCGAGAAAAACAGAATTAGAAAGAAGGCAGAAAAGAGGAATGTTCGGAGCCTTGCTTCAATCCGAGTGCTGAGCCTCCATACAGACCAATTCAGGGCAAATCAGAGAAAGAAAGAATGTGATTGACATGACAGAAGCGACTAAACCAGTCAAGTACCTCTCTCGAAGGAGCTGAGGTCCGGGCAAGTCACACAATTAAACAATTAACTGAGACGAGCCTGTTTTATAAAAAAAAAAGCCATTGTATTATAAAAATCCACTTTACAGTAGCTCAGCTGGCGGGTGTCCAGGAAAAGCTGATGTCATTCCGAGTGCATCCGTCACAGGAGGAGGAGTTAAACAGCCTGACTGTAAGATACCAGAGACCAGCAATTATCCAATAATAGACAGCCTGACTGTAAGATACCAGAGACCAGCACTCATCAACAATAAACAGCCTGACTGTAAGATACCAGAGAGCAGCAATTATCCAACAATAGACAGCCTGACTGTAAAGAGGCGATCTTGCCAGCCCTGGGGAGGCGAGTTTGGAGGCGGGACTGCTGGGAAAATGGCAGAATCTGGGGGCGGGTACCCATCCCGCCCCCAACCCGCCTCCGTGCCATCTTCCCAGGAGGCGGGTCCCCAACCCGCGCCGGGTCCCGTCTCCTGGAGGTGGGAAGAGGATTACAGCCACTTAACTGCCTGTTAACAGGTAGTTCAGAGGATTATCCCCATTTTTCCAACAGAGGCACGGGCTTCCCGACGTCTGGAAACTCCGCCAGGGTCAGCAAGGCGAGCAGTGGGTCTGCGGGGGTGAGAGGGGTCCAAAAGTGCGCTGTGGAGGTAAGTGATGGGTGCAAGTGTGGAGAGGTAAGTATGTGAGGTGAGTGAAAAGTGTTAGAAAAAGTTTCCTTACCTTTGTTTCTTCCTGCAGGCTTCAATCGTTGGGGATCCAGAGGCTCCGGCACTTCCACGGCAGAGACGACAGAATGGCTGCTGCATTCTCCGATGCAACAACCACCTGCTTTCTGCTCAGAAAATAGGTTTGGTGAGTCTTGAATACAAGAAATCACCAAACAACAGAGAATGTCAGTGTTTGACAGCTTCTCAAAGCTGTCAAACAATGACAATTCATCTGTTAAGAATTTTTGACAGATGAAACGTCATACGCTGACGTTCTCTGTCACCGGCTTGCCCTTAATTGGCTGGGCGGGCTTAACAAGGTCAATTAAGGAAAAATAACGTGGGTTGACCACAGGTCGATGGAGGCGGGACTAAAACCCGACAAGCAGCAGTCCCGCCTCCAAAGCGCCCCCATTGGCAAAATCACTCCCTAAAGTACCAGAGACCAGCAATCATCCAACAATAAACAGTGACCTACGTCACATGGGGAGGAGACCATTCAGCCCCTCGAGCCTGTTCCGCCATTCAATTATCATGGCTGATCTGTATCTTAACTCCATTTACCCGCCTTGGTTCCGTCACCCTTAATACCTTTAACGAACTAAAATCTATCAATCTCAGTTTTTACATTTTCAATTGACCCCCAGCCTCAACAGCTTTTTGGGGGCCAGAGAGTTCCAGATTTCCACTGGCCTTTGTGCGGTCAAACTGTCAATCTCGGTTAGTCGAGAAGTGCCTGGTGGCTAGTTGGGACCATCCATTAGGTTAGGGTTGCCTCATCAATCAGAGCAACAACACGAAGTGGGAGAAAGCAATTAGATTCTGGACTACCGCACCCAGGAGTCAAAGGACGAGGAACTGAAGATCAAGAAATCAGCTGAGGTATCATGTATTTTATGATCAGAAAGTGACAGGCCACTAAATCAAAGTTAAGATTGGTGAGCCTTGCCAATTAATTTGAAACTCCATCAGAGGCAGTGAGGCATAAGAAATCATGCACTCTGATACAAACTCTTCACTGATGTTGTGCGTCTGCTATTGATCTAAAAGCTCGTCTCATGGGTTTATTTCTAGAGGGAGAGAATTGAAGAGCAGGGAATTTATGTTAAACTTGTATGGAACCTTGGTTAGACCACACTTGGAGTACTGTGAACAGTTCTGGTCGCCATATTGCACTGGAGAAGGTGCAAAAAAGATTTATAAGGATGATACCAGAACTATGAGGTGATACCTATCAGGAAAGATTGAACAGGCTGGGGCTCTTTTCTCCTGAAAAGAGAAGGCTGAGGGGTGACCTGATAGAGGTCTTTAAAATTATGAAAGAGTTTAGACACAGAGGCCACGAATTTAATAGCGCTGAGGGGGCGGGTTTGGAGGCGGGTCCGCTGTCAAAATAGCAAAGATTGACAGTGGGTAGGAAACCCGCTTTCAACCCGCCTCCACGCGAGTGTCCCAAGTGTCGGGTCTGTCAGCGGAGAACTGACCCGACACCAAGCGGCGGGGGAGACAATTCAGCTACTTAAATGGCTTGCTAAGAGCCAATTTAAGAGTATTTTGAGGCTTACTTGTAATTTTAGCTTCTCTCCCACGGGTTACCTGCTGTTTGGGGAACACGCCAAGCTCAACCTGGCATGTTGTGAGTCTGCTCTGAGGTTTGTGAAAAGCTGACAGCTGCAGAAGTGGTGTCAAGGATGCCATGTTGCAGATGGTGAGTTTCAGAGCGCAGAAAATGTTGGTTACTGCATTTTTAATACATATAGAGATTTCTTTAGCTTACAAGTTTTTAGATCCAACTGTATGTCCAGTGCCACCTCATTGGGAGAACCTCTCTCACCAGTCACAGATCGCTTCTGTCATCTCACCTGCAGCTGTCATCTATTGCAGTTGTGAGAAGTCGCACAACACCAGGTTATAGTCCAACAGTTTTATTTGAAATCACAAGCTTTCGGAGCGCTGCTCCTTCGTCAGACTTCACCTGACGAAGGAGCAGCGCTCCAAAAGCTTGTGATTTCAAATAAAACTGTTGGACTATAACCTGGTGTTGTGCGACTTCTCACATTTGTCCACCCCAGTCCAACACCGGCATCTCCACATCATGGCATCTATTGCAGCAACATTGAAGCCAATGAAACAATCAGACCTTGGTCCTCCGAATCCTTCCATGACCAGCCCCAACACCAACATCACCAACCTCATCACCAACCTTCTCCGCCATCACCTGATGCTGCACTGGACACAGGGCATCAGCCCCTGACAACATTGCTGCCCGGTCGGCCAGCGATGGCATCACCATGGCCAGATTTACTTCACTTGACACTTTAAACCCTGGCTGCCACATGATGCGCCAGGTTGACACCATCCCACACCAGCACCATGAAACATCCCTTTAATGTCCAAGCCATTCCATGCACACACATCACTATAGCCGGGGGGGGTGGCGGGGGGGGGGGGAGTTATTACTGAGCAATCACTGGAACTCAGGAAGACACTTCTCAATGTGCGCTCAGATCTGTCCAATAAGGGGCACTTTTTGAAAAAGAGATTTCACTATGACAACACATTACCAGAAACTTCACATGGACATTGGCTAAACCTCTCAAGTGCCTACCCTTGTGTGTTGTTAGTTTGTATGCTTGCAGTAGGATGAGGGTGAGTGTGAGGGGTGGCTAGTGAGATTGGGAAGTGATAAAGTAGATAGAGAGGGTTGGGTGGAGGTGCAAGGTAAGTTGGTCTCCTGGGGAGGTCTCTTCCACCCTTGGAAGGGAAGAGAACCTCCCTGCATGCTGTGACTCCCTCCATAAGCATATGGGAGGGAGTCATTGGAGAGCTTGAGTGCAAGTGTTCACCTTTGTGCAGGGATTGTCAGTGTTTGCAGCACCTCAATGCTGTCAAACACTGACAGAACAACTGTCAAACTCAATGTGGCCGTGGTCCCTTTAAGGAAACCGGCTGATGACGCGCCATCAAATGACGTCATCAGACCCGCTTCCCGTTAATTGGCCGGGAAGCCTGCAGGGCGGGCTTAACAAGGCCAATCTAGGGAAAATCAGGTCTGCAGAGCGGATGGAGCTGGGAGCGGGACCAGAACCCTGGAAGCCAGCTGTCCCGCCCCCATCCTGCCTCCTCCATTAAATTCGCGGCCAGAGCGAGTGTTTCCACTTGTGGGGCACAATATAACTAGAGGCCATCAATATAAGATAGTCACCAAGAAATCAAATCGGGAATTCAGAAAAAACTTCTTTACCAAGAGAGTGATGAGAATGTGGAACTCGCTACCACAGGGAGTGGTTGAGGCGAATAGCACAGATGCATTTAAGGGAAAGCTAGATTAGCATATGAGGGAGAAAGAAATAGAGGGTTATGCTGATAGAGTTAGATGAGGAAAGACTGGAGGAGGCTCGAGTGGAACATAAACGCCGGCTTGGTCTGGTTGGGCCGAATGGTCTGTTTCTGTGCTGTATATTCTCTGTAATTCTACTTTTGTATCAGTAGTTCTGGGTTCGAGCCCCATTCTAGGACTGTAGAGCACCTAATCCAGGCTGACACTTGAGAGCAGTACTGAAGGAGTGCTGCATTGTCAGAAGTGCCATATTTTGGATGAGATGATAACTAAAGTCCCACCTGCGTGTCCAGAGGGATATAAAAGATCCATGGCAGTATTTGACGATGAGCAGGAAGTATTCCCGGTGTCCTGGCCAACATTTGTCCCCCAACTAACATCACCAAAGGAGATTAACTGGTCTGTTATCTCATTCCCCTTCATTACAACAGTGACTACACTTCAAAAGTGGTTGTGATGTGTTTTGGGACGTCTTGAGGTTATAAAAGGCACTATACAAATCCAAGAGAATTGGACATATACTTGAAAAGAAAAAATTCGCATGGCTATGGGGAAAGAGCAGGGAAGTGGGATTAATCGGACAGCTCTTTCAAAGAGCCGGCACAGACACGATGGGCTGAATGGCCTCCCGTGCTGTGTGATTCTATGATTCTAAGTTTTTTCTTTATATTATCTGTCTCTGGGATCCTGCTGCGTGCCAATTGGCTGCTGCATTTACCCACAGAACAGCAGTGGCTGCATTTTAAAAGTAATCCATTAGCAGAAATTGAGGAAGATCTTGGCAAAATTGTAGGGATTTTACCCTAATTTCTTGTGGAGATATTGCAGACTACTGTTGAATTTATTTCGGTGCCCTCCCCTCCCAGTTCACACTGGCACTCTTCGAATCATAGAATAGTAAAGCACAGAAGGAGGCCATTCGGCCCATCGAGTCTACGCCGGCTCTTTCGAAGAGCAATCCAGTTACTCCCACTCCCCCCGCTCTTCCCCCATATCCCTGCAATTTTTTCTTCTTCAAGTATTTATCCAATTCCCTTTTGAAAGCTACTATTGAATCTGTATCCACCACCCATGCCAAATCCTATCCAAATTTTCTCCCAGATTATTGTTTCTAAAAGCTTCCCCACCACCGACGTTAAACTGACTGGCCTGTAATTGCTGAATTTATCCTTCTCCCTTCTTTTGAACAAGGGTGTAACAATTGCAATCCTCCAGTCCTTTGGCACCACCCCTGTATCTAAGGAGGATTGGAAGATTGTGGCCAGTGCCTCCGCGATTTCTACCCTGACTTCCCTCAGCGTCCTAGGATGCATCCCATCCACCGGGTGACTTATCTACTTTAAGCAGCGCCAGCCTTGTCCTCACAGTTTACACTGGAACTCTTCACCCCAGTTCCTGCTGGCACTGTTCTTCCCCCTCCCCTTCCCTCTCCTCCCAGTCATGCAGCCAGCCTTCCCTGACCCCTCCCAGCTCCTTCCTGATACTGCTGCTGTTCTGGGGGATCACACTGTGCTGCACGGTGCAGGAGCTCAATGCGCAAAGTTTCAGCACCTAAGCAAAACGCTCCAATAACCCCACTCTTAGAGTTCAGTTAGTCCTTGTAAGATTGTACCTTCACTAGAGGAAGGTTTTGAGTCAATGTCGCAGCCCAATACTGAATTGTTACTTTGATATTCAATTTAATTGAGCTTGATAGACAGTCCTATCTTTGAAGGGTAAAGAATTGTAATGGCAGGGCTGTGTCAGGGGTTCTCTGATTCCTTTCTCATTGGAAGCACCTCAGAAGAAAGTGCTTTGTAAAAGCTAATGTTACATATATATGCTTAACAAGGAAAAATGTGCAGGACTGTGGGGAAAGAGCAGGGCAGGCGGACTAATTGGACGGCTCTTTCAGAGAGCTGGCACTAGCAGGATGGGCCGAATGGCCTCCTTCTGTGCTGTGAGATTCTATGATTCTATGAAATGTATTGCAAGAGGAGACCTCACCGATCTGAAAGACGTTGCTGGTGCAAAGCTTATTGGACGATGCATGTTTTTGAATTATAGAAGAGTATTTTCTAAGGAAGTATAAGTGCTCTAAATAAATTGAGCTTCACTGGACTCTATAATGTAGATATAACAATTGTGTCTTTAGAATCACAGGCCCAGAAATTCCCGACCTTATCGCCAGGCAAAAAATGGCGGTCGCCACTCGAACGCCCTTCTCTGGCGCAGGACTCAGCGGCCACCATTTTGGTGAGGGCCTTAGCGCTGCCGATAGCGTGCAACGCCGACTTAACGTCACGCTCTGCGAACTTCGACCTTAGTGCTGAGTCTGGCGCTGGCTCCCAAGCTCGCTCTGAAAACCCAGCGTGCAGCAGCCTGACAGAGACGCTGTCAGCACTACTTAACGGGACACACACATCTTTCAGGTAAGTCTGCATTTAAGCTTTTGGACTGGATTTTTAAAAATTTTATTGATGTGGTGGCTTGGTGCAATACATGTTAAAAGTTTTTTTAAGTGAACAGGGAGTGTAGGGAGTTCTGCTAGACACTTGCAAGGCCTTGGATGGTAAAGGAAGGCCTCTGAGAAGACAGAAAATGCTGGAAATACTCAGTAAGTTAGACAGCATCTGTGGAGAGAGAAACAGAGTTCACGTCTCAGGTCGAGATGCTGCCTGACCTGCTGCGTATTTCCAGCATTTTCTGCTTTTATTTCAGATTTCCAGCATCCGCTCGCAGAGGGAAGAGGAAGACGCAGAAGAGGAAGAACCAAAGGAAGGGTGCATCCCAGACAGCCCCTTTCTGGCCGGGATATCTGGGATGGAATGATCCATCTGCAGTACCAGTGACCACAGCCCGAATTCCCCTTTCAACATTTGTCCCACACCTTACCTTCCCTCGGTTACTGACCATCACAGCATCCTCTTGGCCACGATGCTAAAATAAAAGCCACTACAAAGCAAACTTTCCAATCCAACTTTATATAGCTATCCATCCAATATGACATCAAGAAATCAACTCATCACCCTTATGCATTGCCTTAGTGACTGTCTTGTGTGTGCCTTTCCCTCTCTTACTGATGTCACGCAGTGCTACCCCAGTGGCTGCAGCATGGCTGGTGGAAGGCTGCTGACTTTCAGTGGGGGGCACTGCAGATGGCCTTGCTGGTCGACCTTGAGGAGCTGGTGGCTGGGAGTGTCAAATCAATCTTCTGCTGATCTTGTTCTTCTTCTCCCTCTTCTTGGTCACCCACTGGCTGGGCAGACTGCATTTCTTGGGTGTGTGAAATGAGGAAGGCACAAGGGTGGAGTTGTGCTGACGGGAGGACGGGAAAGCATGAGGTGCATGCCAGAAGGAGGATAACGTATGAGGATACCCGCATCTTGTATCCTTTCAGCCCCGCCGCTGGCCAAGGGCTCAGCCATGCTCCTGCCACCAAGAATAGCCTGCACCGTCTCCTCCAAGGGGGTGAGGTGAGGCTAGGATTGGGAGATGTACCTTGTGATTGGCGCAGATTGTTGGTAGGTGAGTGATTGGGGGGTTGTGCATTGAGCAGTGTGTGAGGCTAGTGGTGCAGTTGGTAGGAGACGGCTTTTGAAGATGCATTCACTGACCGTGACCACTGGTCTGAGGTCATGAAGCTTCTTTGGGCACTGGAGCCAGGTGGTGGGGGCGACACTGCTGGCAGTGACGGCCTCGGTGATGTACTCCCACATCGTTCTTTCTGGAGGGCCTCTTGGCCCCTGTGGGTAGAGGGCCTCTCTTGCAGTGTTGACCCCCTGCACAAAGCTGGAGTGCTGCGTGAGAGACCCTGGGTGTCCCTTCCCTGGCTTGCTAAGCCATTTGTGTTCGTGCTGAAGCACTTATAGATTTTTTTAGGTGCGGAAGGCAATACAGCTTCAAAAGCTGAAGACTCCCATTTGGGAATTCTTTTTAATGTTAATTTTTTTTCAGAAGGCAGTTGAGCTGTAAGGGCTAAAAACCTGCCTATTTTTACATGATTTTTATTTTTTTCATTTTAGAAAGCAGTTCCCCTTTAAGGGATCAAACTGCTTTCTGAAAGAGAAGGCTGTTCTTGCTGCAATTACGCTATGGCCACGCTATACTGGGGCCTCCTGCTGGGACCAACGCCACCAGAACGACCTTGTACAATGAGTTTCGTGCTGGGCCAATGTTAATTAGTCCCCACTGCCAATGGACCGGTCCTGCCAGCGACAATGTATGTCAGCGGCCGTTATCGATGTCGAATTTCTAGGCCATAGACTCTTACAGCACAGAAGGAGGCCATTCGGCCCATTGTGCCTGTGCCAGCCCTTTGGTAGAGCTGTCCAATTAGTCCCACTCCCCTGCTCTTTTCCCATAGCCCTGCAAATTTTCCCATCAAGTATTTATCCAATTCCCTTTTGAAAGTTATTATTGAATCTGCTTCCACCGCACTTTCAAGCAGTGCATTCCAGATCACAACAACTTGCTGCGTAAAAGTAATTCTCATCTCCCCTCGGGTCCTTTTGCCAATTACCTGAAATCTGTGCCCTCTGGTTACCGACCCTTCAGCCACTAGAAACAGTTTCTCCTTATTTACTCTATCAAAACCTATCCTGATTTTGAACACCTCCATTAAATCTCCCCTTAGCCTTCACTGCTCTAAGGAGAACAATCCCAGCTTCTCCTGTCTTGTGGTCTGGCTCTGCCCCATCCAGGGCTGTCCTGTCTCCAAAATGGACAGTGAATGTTGCAACATATTTCAGAATGTAGCTGTGCCTGTTTGTGGAGTTATTGAGACACTCTGGCTCCAATCAATGAATCACTCAATCGTTCAGCATTCCCAGGTGGTCTTTAAAACGGTTCTAAGATAAAAGCACGACATTGTATTTACTTAGCTCGTTAATTAGCTCGTTAATGTATTAAACCTGTCAGCATACAACATTCATGTATATTAGCTATAATCAACGAACAAGTGACATATTCAGCAGCCAAATAATGTGCCGACTCTTGCGATGTGGTTTCATTCTCTCCTGCCTCTGTTCCACGGTGTTGGCCAGTGTTGGGTTTAGAAGACTGAACCCAGGCCTGAGCTGTGTTTTAATAAGGACACATGGCAAGTGAGGGTGTGAGGGGAGTCCTATAACATAGAAGAACATTTGTGATGCGACAAGGCAATGTAAGTCGCGCAGTGCCAGTCCCCAAGTGTGAGTCCCGCAGTCCCGGTCCTGCAGTGCTAGTCCCGCAGTGAGAGTCCCGCAGTGCCAGTCCTGCAGTCCCGCAGTGAGAGTCCCGCAGTCCCAGTCCCGCAGTGGGAGTCCCGCAGTGAGAGAGAGTCCCGGTCCTGCAGTGCCAGTCCCGCAGTGAGAGTCCCGCAGTGCCAGTCCTGCAGTCCCGCAGTGAGAGTCCCGCAGTCCCAGTCCCGCAGTGGGAGTCCCGCAGTGAGAGAGAGTCCCGGTCCTGCAGTGCCAGTCCCGCAGTGAGAGTCTCGCAGTCCCGCAGTGCCAGTCCCGCAGTGGAAGTCTCGCAGTCCCGCAGTGCCAGTCCCGCAGTGGGAGTCTCGCAGTCCCGCAGTGCCAGTCCCGCAGTGAGAGTCTCGCAGTGGGAGTCCCGCAGTGCCAGTCCCGCAGTGGGAGTCTCGCAGTCCCGCAGTGCCAGTCCCGCAGTGAGAGTCTCGCAGTGCCAGTCCCGCAGTGCCAGTCCCGCAGTGGGAGTCCCGCAGTGGGAGTCTCGCAGTGGGAGTCCCGCAGTGCCAGTCCCGCAGTGGGAGTCTCGCAGTCCCGCAGTGCCAGTCCCGCAGTGAGAGTCTCGCAGTGGGAGTCTCGCAGTGCCAGTCTCGCAGTGCCAGTCCCGCAGTGCCAGTCTCGCAGTGGGAGTCTCGCAGTGGGAGTCCCGCAGTGGGAGTCCCGCAGTGCCAGTCTCGCAGTGGGAGTCTCGCAGTCCCAGTCCCGCAGTCCCAGTCTCGCAGTGGGAGTCTCGCAGTGGGAGTCTCGCAGTGGGAGTCTCGCAGTGGGAGTCTCGCAGTGGGAGTCTCGCAGTGGGAGTCTCGCAGTGGGAGTCTCGCAGTGGGAGTCTCGCAGTGGGAGTCTCGCAGTGGGAGTCTCGCAGTGGGAGTCTCGCAGTGGGAGTCTCGCAGTGGGAGTCTCGCAGTGGGAGTCTCGCAGTGGGAGTCTCGCAGTGGGAGTCTCGCAGTGGGAGTCTCGCAGTGGGAGTCTCGCAGTGGGAGTCTCGCAGTGGGAGTCTCGCAGTGGGAGTCTCGCAGTGGGAGTCCCGCAGTGGGAGTCCCGCAGTGCCAGTCTCGCAGTGGGAGTCTCGCAGTCCCAGTCCCGCAGTCCCAGTCTCGCAGTGGGAGTCTCGCAGTGGGAGTCTCGCAGTGGGAGTCTCGCAGTGGGAGTCTCGCAGTGGGAGTCTCGCAGTGGGAGTCTCGCAGTGGGAGTCTCGCAGTGGGAGTCTCGCAGTGGGAGTCTCGCAGTGGGAGTCTCGCAGTGGGAGTCTCGCAGTGGGAGTCTCGCAGTGGGAGTCTCGCAGTGGGAGTCTCGCAGTGGGAGTCTCGCAGTGGGAGTCTCGCAGTGGGAGTCTCGCAGTGGGAGTGAGTCCCGGTCCCGCAGTGCCAGTCCCGCAGTGAGAGTCTCGCAGTCCCGCAGTGCCAGTCCCGCAGTGAGAGTCTCGCAGTCCCGCAGTGGGAGTCCCGCAGTGCCAGTCCCGCAGTGGGAGTCTCGCAGTGTAAGTCCCACTCACTAGAAGGAGACAAACTATAAGGAGGTCGGGACACAGGGGAGAGGTCGAGGCCCAGGAGCGAGGTCGGGGCCCAGGAGCGAGGTCGGGGCCCAGGAGCGAGGTCGGGGCCCAGGAGCGAGGACGGGGCCCAGGGGCGAGGACGGGGCCCAGGAGCGAGGACGGGGCCCAGGGGCGAGGACGGGGCCCAGGGGCGAGGTCGGGGCCCAGGAGCGAGGTCTGGGCCCAGGAGCGAGGTCTGGGCCCAGGAGCGAGGTCGGGGCCCAGGAGCGAGGTCGGGGCCCAGGGGCGAGGTCGGGGCCCAGGAGCGAGGTCGGGGCCCAGGGGCGAGGTCGGGGCCCAGGGGCGAGGTCGGGGCCCAGGGGCGAGGTCGGGGCCCAGGGGCGAGGTCGGGGCCCAGGGGCGAGGACGGGGCCCAGGGGCGAGGTCGGGGCCCAGGGGCGAGGACGGGGCCCAGGAGCGAGGACGGGGCCCAGGAGCGAGGACGGGGCCCAGGAGCGAGGACGGGGCCCAGGAGCGAGGACGAGCCCATCAGCGAGGTCAAGGCCCAGGAGTGGCGCAGCGTGGACCAGAAGCGGGGTCAGGAGGAACACACTGCAGCCTATGAAACCCAGGCAGAGACCTGCGGGAAGGAGGGAGGAGGACAGTAGGAGTATGTTTGTGTGTGTGTGCTAGGCCGATGTAGCAGAGCCTGGTCTCCAATCGTCTTGTATCCCCTTGCCGTTGGACCAAGACCTTGCTCTGTCAAGCCCGTGTGGTAGCTGGTGGGCAACGGCCACCCCACGTTAAAAGAATTCACACACAGGCATCTTCCACCCTTTAAAATGAAGTTCGGGACCTGGAACGTCAGGACCCTCATGGACAGCCCAAACAGTGACAGACCGGAACGCCGTACTGCTATCGTTGCCCGGGAGCTCAGATGTTTCGACATAGACATCGCCGCCTTAAGCGAGACCCAGTGCGCAGGGGAAGGTCAGCTCAAGGAGCAAGGCGGTGGTTACACCTTCTTCCGGAAAGGCAAACCTGAAGAAGAACGCTGCCTCCATGGGGTAGGCATCGCCATAAAAAATGAGCTAGTTGAACGTCTCCGAGACTCCCCTTGTGGTATAAACGAACACCTCATGACTCTACGGCTCACCCAAGCCTGGAACCAGTGCGCTACGGTCATCAGTGCATACACCCCAACACTGGAAGCCCCAGACGAGACCAAAGAGGAATTCTACTCCAGCCTCGAACAACCCCTGTCCCGAGTCCCAACGGGCGACAAGCTGATCCTCCTTGGTGACTTCAACGCCAGAGTTGGAAAGGACACAGGCCTCTGGGGAGCTGTGATCGGCAGAGAGGGTATAGGGAAAGCCAACTCCAATGGTACCCTCCTCCTGACGAAATGCTTAGAACATGGCCTTGTCATAACCAACACCTTGTTCCATCAGAGAGACAAGTACAAGGCTTCATGGCAACACCCTCGCTCTAAGCACTGGTATCTGCTGGACTGCGTCATCGTCCAAGCGAGGGACCGCAAGGACATCCGCATCACCCGCGCCATGACAGGAGCTGATGACTGCTGGACAGACCACTGCCTAATCCGCTCTGTCATTCCATCAATGTAGCCCCAAAACAGCGGCGGCAACAGAAGCAATGCCGGAGCACTCAAAGACCCCGCTAAGATAGCCCTATTCAGCCTGCACCTCATAAACAACCTGACGACTCCCAGTGATTCAGAGACACAGAGTGTCTACAGCGCCTGGTCCGCACTCAAGGCCTCCATAATCAGCACCTGTGAAGAGACGAACAGATGGTGGGTGGAGAAAGCGCAGGAGATCCAGCAGCTAGCCGACAACCATGACGTGCGTGGATTCTTTAGCGCAGTCAAGACCACCTACGGCCCAAGCACCCAAGGTCCTACCCCACTGCGGGCCAAGAACGGAGAGGTACTCATCAAGGACAGAGAGGCAGTCAGTGCCCGCTGGAAGGAGCACTTCGAAGATCTCCTTAACTGCGACTCTGTCTTCGACGCGAGTGTCCTCAACTCCATCCCGCAGCATGCTACCGGCCACCACCTCAGCACAACCCCAGGCCGGCATGAGGTTGAAAAGGCCATCTGACAACTGAAGAACAAGAAGGCCTCAGGAGCAGATGGAATCCCCACCGAGGCGCTAAAACATGGCGGAGAAGCACGATTGGCGCGAATGCATGAACTCATTTCTATTATTTGGAAGGAGGAGAGCATGCCAGGGGATCTCAGAGATGCCGTAATTGTGACCATCTTCAAGAAAGGTGACAAGTCCGATTGCGGTAATTACAGAGGAGTCTCCCTGCTGTCTGCCACAGGGAAAGTCACCACAAGAATCCTCCTCAATCGCCTTCTCCCAGTGGCTGAAGAGCTCCTCCCAGAGTCGCAATGCGGATTCCGTCCACTAAGGGACACAATGGACATGATCTTCACCGTGCGTCAACTACAAGAGAAATGCAGGGAACAGCATCAACCGCTGTACATGGCCTTCTTTGACCTCACAAAGACCTTCGATACCGTCAACCATGAGGTTATTATGGAGTGTCCTCCTCAAAAGTTTGTCACCATCCTCCGCCTGCTTCATGACGACATGCAAGCCGTGATTCTGGCCAACGGTTCCACCACAGACCCAATTCACGTATGGACCGGGGTCAAGCAAGACTGTGTCATCGCACCAACGCTCTTCTCGATCTTCCTGGCTGCAATGCTCCATCTCAACCTCAGTAAGCTCCCCGCTGGAGTGGAGCTAATTTACAGAACAAACGGGAAACTGTTCAACCTCCGTCGCCTCCAGTCCAGATCCAAGGTCGTCCCATCCTCTGTCATCGAATTACAGTATGCAGACAACGCTTGCGTCTGTGCTCACTGAGGCCGAACTCCAAACCATCGTCAACACCTTCACTGAAGCGTACGAGAGCATAGGCCTTAAACTTAACATCCGTAAGACAAAGGTCCTCTACCAACCTGCCCCCGCCACACAGTACTGCTCCCCGATTATCAAAATCCTTGGACAACGTGGACCACTTTCCATACCTCGGGAGCCTACTGTCAACAAGTGGAGACATCGATGACAAAGTCCAACACCACCTTCAGTGTGCCAGTGCAGCCTTCGGTCGCCTGAGGAAGAGAGTGTTTGAAGACCAGGACCTCAAACCCGGCACTAAGCTCATGGTCTACAGAGCAGCAGTGATACCCGCCCTGCTGTATGCCTCAGAGACATGGACCATGTACAGCAGGCACCTCAAAGCACTGGAGAGGTACCACCAACGCTGCCTCCGCAAGATCCTGCAAATCCATTGGCAGGATAGGCGCACCAACGTCAGTGTTCTCGCTCAGGCCAACATCCCCAGCATTTAAGCTTTGACCACGCTCGATCAGCTCTGATGGACGGGTCACATCGTCCGCATGCCTGATACGAGACTCCCAAAACAAGCGCTCTACTCGGAGCTCCGACACGGCAAGAGAGCCCCAGGTGGGCAGAGGAAATGCTTCAAGGACACCCTCAAAGCCTCCTTGAAAAAGTGCAACATCCCCACCGACACCTGGGAATCCCTGGCCCAAAACCGCACAAAGTGGAGGAGAAGCATCCGGGAAGGCGCCGAACACCTCAAGTCTCTTCGCCGGGAGCAAGCAGAAGCCAAGCGCAAGCAGCGGAAGGAGCGCACGTCAACCCAAGCACCCGCCCCTTCAACCACCGTCTGCCCCACCTGTGACAAAGACTGTCGGTCCCGCATTGGACTCATCAGTCACCTGAGAACTCATTTTTAGTGTGGAAGCAAGTCATCCTCGATTCCGAGGGACGCCTAAGAAGAAGAAGAAGAAGAAGAAGAAGAAGAAGAAGAAGAAGAAGTAAGTCCCACGGTGTAAGTCCCGCAGTCCTGCAGCGCGAGTCCCGCAGTGTAAGTGAAAACTGGAAGGAAGTGTTGAGCAGCTCCACTTGGAGCGCTGTGATACAGTACATCAGACCAGCACCTCTGTGCTGAGTGAGCTGTTCTTAGCTGGGACACCAGCTGGAGCTAGGGGGAGTCGCCAACCCTGCAGGATTGTCCTGGAGTCTCCAGGAATTAAAGATTAATCTCCTGGACACTGCTGCGTGTAACTTCAGAGAAGAATCGTCGGGGATTTAGAAACAATGTCTGATTTGTTTCATTCTCTTTAAACGCCTTTGTTCATTAGTTATAAAAATCTTGGAGCTGGGGACAAGTCTGTCTGGCCGGGTGGGTGATGGAGGTGGGAACAAGTCTGTCTGGCCGGGTGGGTGATGGAGGTGGGAACAAGTCTGTCTGGCCGGGTGGGTGATGGAGGTGGGAACAAGTCTGTCTGGCCGGGTGGGTGATGGAGGTGGGAACAAGTCTGTCTGGCCGGGTGGGTGATGGAGGTGGGAGGTCATGTGATGTAACCTCCAGGAATGCATCCAACCAGAGTTGGCAACCCTTGACCAGGGAAAATACAGGGTTTAGTGCCGGGACGTGGAAGCCCTGCCGATCTTACTGGCCCAGGATGCAGTTTTGCCTGACTGGGGAAACGACCCTGCCCCCCTGCCCCCCTGGACCCCCACTGCCCGCCCCCCTGGCCCCCGCTCCCCGCCCCCGCCCCCTCCGGTTGATATTCCAGATTGGGTCCAGGTGACGTTATCGGATCGGCATATTTAGAACAGGACTGTGTTTCCTTCCTGCGGGTGTCCTGCCCAAAGGAGGGAGCAGGTTACTATGGGGACACGGTGGGAAGGGTGTGGGATGGGAGCGGGTAAGTGACTCCATTATTTTAAATGCCCCCCCCTCACATGGTTTCTGCCATGGGGGGCAGTTAAAATCTGGTCTAATTTTCCAAGGAGTCTGTTAATAAACGTAAGAGTGTGTCCCACTCTCCAGCACTAACATCCTGCACCTTGGGCTTAAAATTGACATGGAATAAAGCGGAATTGATCAATATTCTAACCTTGCTCTGTAAAGCTGACGGAGATTAATGCAGCACAATACTGATGTGAGGAGCTGAGCTGCCCTTGTGGCTCTTTAGGCTGCTCCACTGATCTGAACACTAAGTTCTAATGGACAGAATAAGCCTTTTAAATGGCTACAAAGCAGTCTGTACAGTCAGTTTTCCATTCATGATGGTCACATATATTGATTGTTGTAATGGAATCGGAATAATCTCTTGATATAAGGTCTCCAGGATCAGCTTTGCAAGGGCTTAACCATGGAATGATCCTGCCCTGTAGCTCCTGTGGTTGTATTATGGATCACCCCTTTTACTCTCCTTTTATTTATAGAACCTGGGCTCTTCTGGTCTGTGTAGAATTATATCGCATTTACTGCACAGCAACAGGCCATTCAGCCCAACAGGTCTGTGCCGGTGATTTATGCTCCACACGAGCCTCCTCCCACCCTACCTCATCGAACCCCATCGACATATCCTTCTATCCCTTTCTCCCTCATCTATTTATCCAGCTGCCCCTTAAATGTATCGATGCTGCTCACCTCAACCACTCCCTGTGGGACCGAGTTCCACCTTCTAACCACTCTCTGGGTGAAGAAGTTTCTCCTGAATTCCCTATTGGATTTATCAGTGACTATCTTCTATTTATGGCCTCTAGTTTTGGACTCCCCCCTGAGTGGAAACATCCTCTCTACGCCTACCCCAGCAAATCCCTTTGATGTAAGAAAACTACTAGGCACTTGGTCTAAGTGTTAAACAAAGCTTTAATCAACTGTTTTACAACATGGAGGTCCAGTTGTGTCCTTCACTAGTTCCTGTTAAAGAATGTCCTGAACAAGCTGGGCCCATGCCTGAGTATTTATACTCTCCCTGGACAGAGCCACCAGCAGGCCACTCAGTATTATTTCATAAGTCATGAATGACAGATTCATGTCACCCTTTATCATTTTAAATTCCCCTCAGCCTTCCCTTTTCAAGAGAAAAGAGCCCCAGCCCTATTCCAGATCAGGCCATCTGGGGGAAGCTCGAGACTTCTGGAAATTGGGCAGCCTTGCAGGTTGTTGGGGAGAATGTGGCTGCCACCATGGTGCTGATGTAGAGTTGGGTGTACCCAGCCTGAGTGGCACTGCATGTGGGACATCAGACCTCACGTCAAGCCCAAGAGATGGAGGGACAGCTTTATTCAGTATGTGGTTTGGGCAGCTACTGGGGACTGTTGAACATTGGGAGGAAAATGCTATTTGTGCAAGTTCTGGTCAATTAGATCCTGCCTGACGACCCAGCATGAAGGAATCACGGGAGCTGCCAGGGCAACGTGCGGTTGTGGCCATGATTCTACCCGTGGGGTCACAGATACCTGTACGTTGATGGAATGGTGGCCCTTTCTACGCAGGTTAAGGGGCACGGAGGCCACATGAGTACAGCAGGGCACGTCCTGCGCCTGACAACACAGGTGGCGGGATCTTCCTTGGCTACTTTCCACAGGAAATGTGATGGACTCCCCAGTCCTGGCAAACAATGCACCAGTCACTCGCTCCAGATACTTGTAGACCGAAGGTTGGGAGATGTGACCAAGATCTCCCGCACTTGCTCGGGGTTAATGCATCTTTTCTCAGTAACATAGAAACATAGAAGATAGGAGCAGGAGTAGGCCATTCGGCCCCTCGAGCCTGCTCCGCCATTTAATGAGATCATGGCTGATCATCCAAATTCAGTACCCTGTACCTGCCTTCTCCCCATATCCCTTGATCCCTTTAGCCTTAAGAAATATAGCTATCTCCTTCTTGAATATATTTAATGAATTGGCCTCAACTGCCTTCTGTGCTAGAGAATTCCACAGGTTCACCACTCTCTGGGTGAAGAAATTCCTCCTCATCTCAGTCCTAAATCGCTTACCCCTTATCCTTAGACTGTGACCTCTGGTTCTGGACTCCCCCGCCATCGGGAACATCTTTCCTGCATCTAGTCTGTCTCGTCCTGTTAGAATTTTCTAAGTTTCAGTGAGATAAGTAAGCCAGTAAGCCACATCTTACAGACTTGGAGAGAATTAATGGCTACCAACAGGTTCCTTGGATGGAAAAGTTGAGTTATCTCTTTCATGGATCTTCAAGATGATACGTTGAGTGTGAATGCCATGAATTCCACTTTACTCATTGAATTCTTATGCCCGGACTAAAGACTACAGGACAATCACATCATCCTGTACAGTTTAGATCATTGATATCAGATCAGCCCTGGCTCAGTGGGCAGCACTCTCGCCTCAGTCAGAAGGTCACGGGTTCACGCCTCACCAGATTGACTTGAGCACATAATCCAGGCTGACACTCCAGACTAGTACTGAGGGAGTGCTGCACTGTCGAAGGTGCCGTCTTTCGGATAAGATGTTAAACCGAGGCCCCTTCTGCCCTCTCGGATGGATGTAAAAGATCCCACGGCACTATATTGAAGAGCAGGGGAGGTTTTTTTTATTCATTCACGGGATGTGAGCGTCGCTGGCAAGGCCAGCATTTATTGCACAACCCTAGTTGCCCTTGAGAAGGTGGTGGTGAGCCGCCTCCTTGAACCTCTGCAGTCCGTGTGGTGAAGGTACTCCCACAGTGCTGTTAGGGAGGGATTTCCAGGATTTTGACCCAGCGACGATGAAGGAATGGCAATATATTTCCAAGTCAGGATGGTGTGTGACTTGGAGGGGAGCTTGGAGGTGGTGGTGTTCCCATGCGCCTGCTGCCCTTGTCCTTCTAGGTGGTAGAGGTCGCGGGTTTGGGAGGTGCTGTCGAAGAAGCCTTGGCGAGTTGCTGCAGTGCATCTTGTAGATAGTACACACTGCAGCCACGGTGCGCCGGTGGTGGAGGGAGTGAATGTTTAAGGTGGTGGATGGGGTGCCAATCAAGCGGGCTGCTTTGTCCTGGATGGTGTCGAGCTTCTTGAGTGTTGTTGGTGATGCACTCATCCAGGCAAGTGGAGAGCCAGGAGGTGAGACACTCGCTGCAGAATACCCAGCCTCTGACCCGCTCTTGTAGCCACAGTATTTATGTGGCTGGTGCAGTTAAGTTTCTGGTCAATGGTGACCCCCCCAGGATGTTGGTGGTGGGGGATTCAGTGATGTTAATGCCGTTGAATGTCAAGGGGAGATGGTTAGACTCTCTGCCTGGCCAATATTTATTCCTCAACCAACATCACTAAAAAAAGAGATTATCTGGTCATTTATCTCATTGCTGTTTCTTTAATCTTGTTACATTTCCTACATTACAACAGTGACTACACTTCAAAAGTACTTAATTGGCTGTGAAGCGCTTTGGGACGTCCTGAGGTTGTGAAAGACGCTATAAAAATGAAAGTCTTTTCTTTTGTAAGGAATTTTGAGGAGAGTGCTGCCAATAACTCATGATCTAAAGCACAATACATAGTGACTATTGCGTGCAAAGCTAACGAACAATGAATCTAACATCATCTTGGTCTCCTGCTCAGGCCCCAGTGATGTACAGCATGAACAATTCCCCGCTAACTCGACTCATTTCTAGATCAATCAACCTGGCCTAATCCCTGCAGATGACCAGAGGCAGCATGGGGGGGGACTGCCCAGTCGGGTTCTATGAAGGGAGGTTGACCCACTTTGCCAGATAACCGCCCAGGCGGTGGAGAGGAAAATCTATGGCCCCCACCCGCCCCCACCATCTCATGCCCTCCATTTTGAAATGCCTCCATTTTGACCTGAGCTATTTTAAAACATATACGGATATATAATAGAGACAGAAATGTACATTTCCATCACGACGCTGGGGACTGTCTGCATCTCAATCTAAAGACAAAAGGAAAACCAAACCAGTGAGGACAAACATGGTGCAGCAGAATCACCCAGTGGGAGAGAGTTGTCACTGCGTTACCAGCCATGCTATTCCGCCCACCATCTTTCTCGCTGTACCAATGACTTTCTGTGTGCCTGACATGACACGGAGTGTGTGCTCAGTCCCCTGGAGCACCGCAGACTCGCCTGGAGAATCATGCCAGAGGATTAACTCGGTTCCGAGCTTTCTCTTCTATGGAAGATCATATCTAATGTTGGAGCCACCTCGATCCCACAGAGACCTCGCCTTTGTGTCAGTTTGGTTTAGCAGCTGATTCTGTCCTTGGAGAGGCAGAAGGTCGAGGGTTCAAGTCCCACACCAGGACTACGATAACACAATTTAAGCTGACAGGAGTGCAGTGCTGGGAGAGTGCTGCATGGTCAGAGGTGCCATCCTTTGGATCAGACGTTAAACTGAGGCCCTGTCTATCTGTCCTGGAGGTTCAATTTGGATGTTGAAGATCCCATGGCATCACTTGAAGAAGAAGAGGGAGTTCTCCCGGTGTCCTGGTCTCCATTCCCCCTCAACCAACCCCTAAAAGCAGATTCGCTGCTCATTCATGTCGAAGCTGCTGTGTGTAAAATGGCTGCCACCTTTACCCACATACCAACAGTGCCTGCACAATGCGATCCACTCTACACGAGGCCTGTCGGGGTGATGTGATGGACGATATAACGGCAAGTTTCTCTTCTCTATATATGATTTCATGGAGTTCATTTTTTTGTTTGTTTTTCCAATAAACACACCACAATGAATTCAAAACATTCCAACTGAATTTTATTCTGCTGGGCTGTGTGGTTTAACATCCTATTTTTACAGGCCGACAATCCTGGCTTACTTGTTAGTACCACGGCATTCTGTTATCACTCTGTAACATCACCCTGTAACTGTGAACAGCCACACGCACTCCGCTACAAACAGGAATGTCAGTCAACCTTTAGGATTCTCACTATTGGTATAAACATTGGCTCCCGGTCAGAATGAAGCTGTGCTCGAAAACAGCCAGTGTTACAGTAAACATCCAGAGTTACAGTAAACAGCCAGAGTTACAGTAAACAGCCAGAGTTACAGTAAACAGCCAGAGTTACAGTAAACAGCCAGAGTTACAGTAAACAGCCAGAGTTACAGTAAATATCCAGAGTTACAGTAAACAGCCAGAGTTACAGTAAACAGCCAGAGTTACAGTAAACAGCCAGAGTTACAGTAAACAGCCAGAGTTACAGTAAACATCCAGAGTTACAGTAAATATCCAGAGTTACAGTAAACAGCCAGAGTTACAGTAAACAGCCAGAGTTACAGTAAATATCCAGAGTTACAGTAAATATCCAGAGTTACAGTAAACAGCCAGAGTTACAGTAAACATCCAGAGTTACAGTAAACATCCAGAGTTACAGTAAACAGCCAGAGTTACAGTAAACAGCCAGAGTTACAGTAAACAGCCAGAGTTACAGTAAATATCCAGAGTTACAGTAAACAGCCAGAGTTACAGTATCGTAAATTTGTTTTAAGTTATTGTAAGATTTAATTTAAGCAGATTCACAATATGCACAAAAAAAAGAGTTTGATGAAGTCCATTTTAATCAGGCCAGTCTTTTCTCATTAAGAAGCTGTGTGTTTCCAGAATGTTCTATTTCTACTTTTGGTTTTCGGCATTTAGATTTTCCTTTTATCTCCGCTGCTCTGAGCAGAGGTTAGATTGTGCGGCTCAGATTGGCCCTCGTTATGTGAGAGATGCGCGGGCCCATCAAGTCCTCCCCGCCCAGAGCCTCCTGTCTGACTCTCCTACCATGGACACCCCATTGTACTGCTGGCTGTGGATCAACAAGATCTGCTGTCAACCCTGGGAACATCTGTCCAAGTTGATGTAGTCCACCCCGCCCTAATGAGCGCTCCTGGGTCACGTCCGGGTGAGAGGATTGGGCGACGATAGGATCTGGCTTGGCTTTGGCAGAATAGCCCCATGACACTCACCGCGCAGGCTCACACATGGAGAATGGCCACTTGGGTGGTGGTGGGGTGGGGGGGGGGTGCGGGCACTAGGAATCTGGACCCCCACAGGAACCAGAGCCTTCAGGAGGGGGAGGGGGAAGAAAATGAGATGGGGGGGGGGGGAGAAGATGGTAAAACTGAAGTAAGTGTGAATGGCAGCCCATGGTACATTCTGAAACCTTCCTAATATCAGCACTCGATGACTTAAAAGAGGAATGTTAAAGGTTATGCGTAGGGAATGGAAGAGTGGGATTGAACTAGGTGATTTATACCAGGTGGCTCGTGTGGGGATTAAACCCCAGGGCTGAGTCTCTGGGCTTATTGTGCTGTTCCTGTGCTGTGACATTCGGTGATTCGATGGAGCATATTGTGGACCCGTGAGAGCCCATATATTACAAGTGGTCCCAACGTACAATGTAACTGCCATCTTGATGCTTACTCATTATTCAGCCCTTCAATAACTGCTGGGTCCAAGCTCCTCTGATGGCTCAGTTGATATATTCTCTGCCCAGGCTCAGTTCAAACCTCAGAAACTCAGAGGGTCCCAAGGATCGATCGCTTGTCTGTGCTGGCAGGCAAGTTACAACTGGCGTCAGACTCCAGGAGTAATCACCAGTCAGCAACTCCTCCAGGAAACAGGGGCATGAGGATGCCCCATTGGACAGGGCCTGGCTCAGTTACGACCCTCCCTCCCTCCCCATGATGGAGTAGCCTGCTGACACTTACTGCCTAGGTTCACACCAGGAAGAGTGTCACTTGACCGAGCTACTTCTTTAAAGCAGGAGTCCCTCCCCCTCACCACCACAAGATCCTCCATCTTATTACAAGGCCTCCTTGTGAGCTTTTGAGAACGACAACTTGCATTTATATAGCGCCTTTAACGTAGGAACCGATCCCAAGCCGCTTCGTAGAGGTGTAATCAGAAAAAAAAAGAGGTCGAGCCAAAGAAGGAGATATTAGGAGGGGGTGAGAGGTGGGTTTTGCAGAGGGTCCTATAGGAAGAGAGAGAGCGAGAGAGGCGGCGAGGTTTAGGGAAAGAATTCCAGACCGTGGGGCCTAGACAACTGAAGGCACGGCCGCCAATGGTGGGGAGAAGGGAGGGTGGGGGCGAGGCGTACAAGAGGTCAGAGTGGGCGGAACAGAGAGTTCAAAGGATGGTTATGGACCTGGAGAAGGTTACAGAGATAGGGAGGGGCGAGGCCATGAACGGATTTAAATAATTTATTTTGGTTACGTGACATTGAATGGTGTCTTTTTAGTTAATAGTGAATTATGGTCACTTGGCACTGTGCCTTAGAGTGTCCTTGGAGCAGACATCTCTGGGCTGACCGTGTGACTGCGCTTTCCCGGTGGATATATACCGTAAAATCCCGGTAGGGTGCACTGGTAAAATCCGCCCTCTGTGTAGAATTCTCCATGATGTGCCATCTTGAAGCATGCCAATACAGCCCCTTTAAATAAGAGGTGAGGTGTCTTTAACTGATGGAGGATATAGATGGAAGTACACTTGTGGGACTTGAACTGTGGAAAACTAGAAGATAAGGTGTTAAAATTAGAAAGCCTCGGGGTGAGAAAGAAGTTTTTTCCCTGTAAAAGGCAGTTAAGGTGTATTGAGCTAGGAAAATATCTGATTGGGGGCAGGCTAGGAGGCTCCAGGGAGAGGTACAGACTGTAGGTTAAATGATACCAGAACTGAGAGGTTATACATATCAGGAAAGATTGAACAGGCTGGGGCTCTTTTCTCTAGAAAAGAGAAGGCTGAGGGATGACCTGATAGAGGTCTTTAATATTATGAAGGGGTTCGATAGGGTAGACGTAGAGAAGACATTTCCACTTGTGGGGGAGACCAACACTAGGGGCCATAAATATAAGACAGTCACCAATAAATCCGATAGGGAATTCAGGAGAAACTTCTTTACCCAGAGAGTGATGAGAATGTGGAACTCGCTACCACAGGGAGTAGTTGAAGCGAATAGTATAGATGCATTTAAGGGGAAGCTGGATAAACACATGAGGGAGAAAGGAATGGAAGGTTATGCTGATAGGGTTAGATAAAGAGGAGTGGGAGGAGGCTCGTGTGGGGCATGAACACCAGCATGGACCTGTTGGGCCGAATGGCCTGTTTCTGTACTGTACATTCGATGTAATGTAAGTAGATCACAGGATGTGATGACCCTCTGTTACGAGGGTCGGGGAAGCAGTGGGGGTATTATCAGGTGATCAGGAGGCCCAGGGCTTGATAGTGGAGGTATGAGGATGGGTGAATACTCTGGAGTTCTGCTTGACTGCCTTTGGGGATACAGTTCATGACAGGGTCAAACATCCAAGGTCAGCGGAAAGAGTGGGCCGATGGGAGGAGTGACTTTTTCTTCTTTTGCCCTTTCTTATTGGGAAAGGGACGGAGTGTTGGCAGGTTAGGTGCAGAGGGTTGAATCCTGTGTTGGAAGATGTTGGTTCCTGGGACCAGGAATGGGACGGGTCTGAGCTGCCCAATGCTGGCTGCAAGGTTAGGCTGGCTTTCTGGGGATTTTCTTTGGCCCTTTGGAATTCTTTGGAATTTTTAAGCAACATTTGCTCCTGAGAACGGGAGGACTGTAAGTGGTCCTTGGATGGAGGGGGAAAGTTAAGAATGTCACCCGAGCAGAACTTTACCATCATGTTGAGCTCGACACAAAATGGCTGAGGTATTTAAGTCTGAAACAGGATTGTCGGCAGCTGAGAGACACTGGTAACTGTGGAGGTATCGCCCCTTTTGGTTGTGTTTATCTCCCCTCTTTCCCCGAAGGTATCATCATCAAGCTCAATCCTATCCTCACTCAATATCTACCCACGCTCACTTTCCAGCAGGTTTTAGTGTCCCTGCAGAGTAATGGATACATGGACTGATTCCCAGTAAACAGCAGTGAAGATGCATTCGATCAGATAAATATCTGATCGGGGGCAGATAGTGATTGAGAGCAGGATCACAGCTTGATTTTAGCCCTCTGATAGCTCGGGATTACTAATCTCAGGAACTCCAAGCCCAATTGTCGCAATTGAGGACAACTAACTGAGAACAGAGCGGGAATCGAACTTGGCAAATTCTGGTGTGTGGAGCTGCACATTACTCCAGCCAATCAGGTATCAGGAGAGCTCCAACTCCCTTTATAGTTAATCAGTAGCAATCCACTTCCTTGTTATTTACAATAATATCTATTTAAAATAAATAACAGCTATCTCTGAGACATTTTTTTTATTCATTCATGGGATGTGGTGTCGCTGGCAAGGCCAGCGTTAATTGCCCATCCCTACTTGCCCTTGAGAAGGTGGTGGTGGGGCTGCCATTTCAGAGGGCAGTTAAGAATCAACCACATTGCTGTGGGTCTGGAGTCACATATAAGCCAGACCAGCAGATTTCCTTGCGTAAAGGACATTAGTGAACCAGTTGGGTTTTTATGACAATGGGGGTAGTTTTTTTATTTCAGACTTATTTAATTAATAGAATTTAAATTCCCCAGCTGCCATGGTGGGATTTGAACTCACGCCTACCTGAAATCATTAGTCCAGACCTCTGGATTACTAATCCAGCACCATAACCACTATGCTACTGCACCCCCTACCAACCACTTGGTGTAATCCTACGGTGTAAATATAAATAGTAAAAGCACTATGGGGGTGAAATTGGACATGGTGCGGACTCAAAACAGACAGACTTTGGCCGAACATTATATTACAGGCCCAATAGTCACTTCTATTGAAGTCGATGGGAATGAATATTGAGCGGAGCGTATAACGGGTGGACCGGGCGTATATCGGGCGGGTGGTGCTTATAACAGTTGGCCGGGGCATATATCGGGTAGGCGGGGCGCATATTGGGTGGGCGGGGCTTATAACAGTTGGCCGGGGCGTATATCGGGTGGGCGGGGCGTATAGTGGGCGGGCGGGACTTATACAGTTGGGCGGAGCGTATATCGGGTGGGCGGGGCTTATAAAGGGTGGGTGGGGCTTATTACAGGTAGGCGGGGCGCATAACGGGTGAGCGGGGTACGGGGGGTGGGGCTTATATCGGGTGGGCGGGGCTTATATCGGGTGGGCGGGACATATAACGGGTGGGCGGGACATATAACGGGTGGGCGGGGTGTATATTGGGTGGGTGGGACTTATAACAGTTGGCCGGGGCGTATATCGGGTGGGCGGGGCCTATATTGGGTGGGCGGGGCTTATAATGGGTGGGTGGGGCTTCTAACGGGTGGGTGGGGCTTGTTACAGGTAGGCGGGGTGTATAATGGGTGGGCGGGGCGTATATCGGGTGGGCGGGGCATATCATGGGTGGGCGGGGCATATATCAGGTGGGTGGGGCATATCATGGGCGGCAGAGTGTATATCGGGTGGGCGGGGCGTATATCGGGTGGGCGGGGTGTATGACGGGCGAGTGGGGTGTCTATCGGGTGGGCGGGGTGTATGACGGGCGAGTGGGGTGTCTATCGGGTGGGCGCACCGTATATTGGACAAGGTGTGTATTGGGCGGATGGGCCTATATCAGACAGGCGGGGCGTATATCGGGCGGGCCTATATCGGGCGGGGTGTATATTGGGTGGGCAGGGTGTATATCGGGCAGGGGGTATATCGGGCGGGGTGTATATCGGGCTGGGTGTATATCGGGCGGGGTGTATATCGGGCGGGGGGTATATCGAGCTGGGTGTATATCGGGCGGGGTGTATATCGGGCAGGGGGCATATCGGGCGGAGGGCATATCGGGCGGGGGGTATATCAGGCAGGGGGTATATCGGGCGGGGTGTATATCGGGCGGCAGTTTTAGCGGGCGGGGGTATATCGAGCTGGGTGTATATCAGGCGGGGTGTATATCGGCGGGGTGTATATCGGGCGGCGTGTATATCGGGCGGGGTGTATATCGGGCGGGGGGTATATCGGGCGGGGGGTATATCGGGCGGGGTGTATATCGGGCGGGGGGGTATATCGGGCGGGGGGCTATATCGGGCGGGGGGTATATCGAGCTGGGTGTATATCGGGCGGGGTGTATATCGGGCGGGGGGCATATCGGGCGGAGGGCATATCGGGCGGGGTGCATATCGGGCGGGGGGTATATCGGGCGGGGGGTACATAGGGCGGGGGGTATATCGGGGGGGGTGTATATCGGGCGGGGGGTATATCGAGCGGGGGGTATATCGGGGGGGTGTATATCGGGCGGGGTGTATATCAGGGGGGGTGGATATCGGGCGGGGGGTGGATATCGGGCGGGGGGTATATCGGGCGGGGGGTATATCGGGCGGCGGTTTTATCGGGCGGGGGGGGTATATCGGGCGGGGGGGTATATCGGGCGGGGGGGTATATCGGGCGGGGGGGTATATCGGGCGGGGGGTATATCGGGCGGGGTGTATATCGGGCGGGGCTTATATCGAGCTGGGTGTATATCGGGCGGGGGGCATATCGGGCGGAGGGCATATCGGGTGGGGTGCATATCGGGCGGGGAGTATATCGGGCGGGGGGTACATAGGGCGGGGGGTATATCGGGGGGGGGTATATCGGGCGGGGGGTATATCGAGCGGGGGGTATATCGGGGGGGTGTATATCGGGCGGGGTGTATATCGGGGGGGGGTGGATATCGGGCGGGGGGTATATCGGGCGGGGTGTATATCGGGCGGGGGGTATATCGAGCTGGGTGTATATCGGGCGGGGGGCATATCGGGCGGGGTGTATATCGGGCGGGGGGTATATCGGGCGGGGGGTATATAGGGGGGGGGTGTATATCGGGCGGGGTGGATATCGGGCGGGGGGTATATCGGGCGGGGGGTATGTCGGGCGGGGGGTATATCGGGCGGGGGGTATATCGGGCGGGGGTATATCGGGCGGGGGGTATATCGGGCGGGGGTATATCGGGCGGGGTGTATATCGGGCGGGGTGTATATCGGGCGGGTGTATATCGGGCGAAGTGGATATCGGGCGGGGTGTATATCGGGCGAGGTGGATATCAGACGGGCTGTATATCGGGCGGGGGGTATATCGGGCGGGGGGTATATCGGGCGGAGGGTATATCGGGCGGGGGGTATATCGGGCGGAGGGTATATCGGGCGGGGTGTATATCGGGCGGGGTGTATATCGGGCGGGGTGTATATCGGGCGGGTGTATATCGGGCGGGGTGTATATCGGGCGGGGTGTATATCGGGCGGGGTGTATATCGGGTGGGGTGTATATCGGGTGCGCGGGGTGTTTATCGATCAACCGATGCGATCCTGCCTGTTTTGCAGACCCGCCATTGTCCGATTTCACCCCTACTTGCTCACGCTACGGTTGCTGCAGCATTGTTAGGATGTGTGACAAATGCCGTTTCTCGTTCGGCAGGTGGCAGCTTGTTCCTCAGTCCATCCTCCCCACAAGGTTGCTGACCAGTCTTTGGAGGGCCTCAGCTCGGTCCTTCGCGGTCTGGAGGACCTCCTCGTGGTTTGCCTTCTCTTGGCTGCCGTAGTCCGTCACCACCTGGTTGGTGATGAGGGAGATGCCAAACACCCGCATGCCACAATGTCGAGCGAGGACCACCTCTGGCACCGTGCTCATACCTACAGAGGGAAACACCTTCAGCATCAGTCCACAGTCTCGTTGGGTGGAGATCAGTGCACACCTAACCCAAGCCCAATGCTGATCCAGGCTCAGAGCTCCAATCTACTCTCTCACTTCTGGAGACGGTTCAGAGAGGAGCGATGAGGATGATAGCAGGGCTTGGGGCTCTGCGTTATGAGTCAACACTATTAGAACAGAATTTAGAATCATAGGGGTAAAAATTCACTTGGTTGCGCCTCCCGTTAGCGCCTTAAGAGGGCGCTAATGGGGCGCAAAGCCGCTAACGCCCGGGCGCAGCGATGTTTGCGCCGCTCGAGAACTTAACTTGAGATTGTGCGGCGGCGCTAAAACTTACCGCTGCGACCACCTGCGCGCGCAGATTGTGACGTCATTCCATGGTGCAACGCCCTTGTGGCGCCCCGTAGCAGAAATTGAGTGGCGCCCCCTGCCTTACCGCCTGGCGCTTCCAACGACCAGAAGACTGGAACGCTATCAATCGCTGTGGGGCTGGGGGGGGCGCTATTTAAAGGGGGCCTCTTCCTGTCTTTTATTGTTGGTGGCATTTTTGAACTACGCATTCTGAGAGAGAGGGAGAGACTTCTGGAGAGATTCAACGTTGTGTGAAGGAGTTTTGGGTACTGAGCAGCACTTTGCAGGTTCATTTTGATTTGCCATTCCTTGTATCGATTTAGCAGAGACTGTGGGAGCTGCACTCTGAGCTCTTTGCCTGGTGCTCTCCATTGTACTTTCCAGCACATTTGATGTGCAAGTCTCTCCAGGCCGAGATTCAAGGCTGCAATGAACACGATGTGGATGGAAAGCAAGATTAACCATCCCCTTTAAGAACTGGCCCGTGCCATTGTGTGTGTGTTCCATTGCTGACTGACATTACATGAGCTTCGCCAGCGCTCCGAGTTAGCGCCTCACTGCTCGCCCTTTGCGCCTTAAGAGAGGTGTGCAGCGCCTGCTTTAGCGCTCCACTCACCTCCCGGGGCGGTAAAAGTGAAGTTTCCTGTCAGTGCCGATAATTAGCGCCTGGCGCTAATATTTGCGTCCGGACGATATTTGCGCCCCAAATGGGGCGCGACCTAATTTCTACCCCTAATCTAATGCACTGAGGAGACCATTCAGCCCATCGTGCCTGTGCCGGCTCTTTGGTAGAGCTCTCCAACTAGTCCCATTCCCCCGCTCTTTCCCCATAGCCCTGGAAAATTTCTCCTCTTCAAGTATTTATCCAATTCCCTTTTGAAAGTTACTGTTGAATCTGCTTCCACCGCCCTTTCAGGCAGCGCAGTCCAGTGGCCAACTTGCTTTCATTCCCGCCGAGCAGGTCGGGTATGGGAGTGTAGTGGTCATGTAACTGGACTAGCAGAATCCTGAGCTATAATCCAGTGGAACATGATGTTTAAATCCCACCATGCAAGATTGAGAAATAGAATCTGTTTTTTTTTAAAATCTGGAAATAAAAAGCTGGGATCAGTAAGGGTTACAGAACCAAGGCGGGTAGATGGAGTTAAGATACAAATCAGCCATGATCTTATTGAATGGCGCAATAGGCTCGAGGGGTTGAATGGCTTCAATACAAAGAATTTTTACAATTACATTTGGAAAAAGAGGGTAGTCAGGAGCAATGTTGGCCCCTTATAAACTGAAAGCGGTGATATTGTCAATGATAATAAGGAAATGGCGGACATATTGAATAATTACTTTGTGTCAGTATTTACAGTAGAAGAGGATAGAATGCCGGAAATCCCAAGGAAACTAATATTGAATCGGGGACAGGGACTCAATAAAATTAATGCAAGTAAAATAACAGTAATAAAGAAAATAATGGCACTGAAGAGTGACAAATCCCCAGGACTAGAAGGTTTCCATCCCAGGGTTTTAAAGGAAGTGGGTGAGCACATTGCAGATGCCCTAACTGTAATCTTCCAAAGTTCTCCCGATTCACGAACCGTTCCTTTAGATTGGAAAATTGCACGTGTCACTCCGCTTTTTAAGAATGGTGAGAGGGAAACCAAAGAATTATAGACCAGTTAGCCTAACATCTGTTGTGGGGAAATTGCTAGAGTCTATAATTAAGGATAGGGTGACTGAACACCTTGAAAATTTTCAGTTGATCAGAGAGAGCCAGCATGGATTTGTGAAAGGGAGGTCATGCCTGACAAACCTGATTGAGTTTTTTGAAGAGGTGACAGGGGAATGTCTACGGATGTTATTTATATGGACTTCCAGAAGTCATTTGATAAAGTCCCACATAAGAGACTGTTATCTAAGGTAGAAGCCCACAGAATTGAGGGCAAATTATTGACCTGATTAGGAAATTGGCTGAGCGGCAGGAGAGGGAGAGTAGGGATAATGGGCAGGTACTCTAATTGGCAGGATGTGACTAGTGGTGTCCCGCAGGGATCTGTGTTGGGGCCTCAACTATTCACAGTATTTATTAGCGACTTAGATGATGGTATAGAAAGTCATATATCCAAATTTGACGATGACACAAAGATTGGCGGCATTGTAGGCAGCGTAGATGAAAGCATAAAATTATAAAGGGATATTGATAGATTAAGTGAATGGGCAAAATTGTGGCAAATGAATTTCAATGTAAGCAAATGTGAGGTCATCCACTTTGGACCTAAAAAGGATAGAACAGGATACTTTCTAAATGGTGAAAAGCTAAAAACAGTGGAGGTCCAATGAGACGTGGCAGTCCAGGTACGTAGATCATTAAAATGTCATGAACAGGTACAGAAAATAATCAAAAAGGCTAATGGAATGCTGGCCTTTATATCTAGAGGACTAGAATACAAGGGGGTAGAAGTTATGCTGCAGCTGTACAAAGCCCTGGTTAGACCACACCTGGAGTACTGTGAGCAGGTCTGGGCACCACACCTTAGGAAGGATATATTGGCCTTGGAGGGAGTGCAGTGTAGGTTTACCAGAATGATACCCGGACTTCAAGGTATCATTCTAAGTTACGAGGAGAGATGACACAAACTAGGGATGTATTCCCTAGAATTTAGGTGGCTAAGGGGTGATCTGATCGAAGTTTTCAAGATATTAAGGGGAACAGATAGGGTAGATAGAGAGAAATTATTTCCGCTGGTTGGGGATTCTAGGACTAGGGATCATCGTCTAAAAATTAGAGCCAGACCTTTCAGGAGTGAAATTAGGAAACACTTCTACACACAAAGGGTGGTAGAAGTTTGGAACTCTCTTCCACAAACGGCAATTGATGCTAGGTCAATTGTTAATTTTAAATCGGAGATTGATAGCTTTTTGTTAACCAAAGGTATTAAGGGCTATGGGCCAAAGGCGGTTATATGGAGATAGGCTGCAGATCAGCCATGATCTCGTTGAATGGCGGAACAAGCTCGAGGGGCTGAAAGGCCTACTCCCGTTCCTGTGTTGCTATGTTCCTGTGTTCCTGTTCCTATGCTCCTTCCTATGTAGATAAGGTTGATGAACAAAGCATGTTTTTCTGTTTCGTTATCCTGGATACATTATAGAAAGCTTACCGAGATCTCAAGACTAGGATAGACGCACGTTAAGGTTTGGGGAGTTGGGACTGGCCCACGAGAGTGATTCTAAGATACAAGCGGCAACATAATACATGGTTAAATCTATCATGCTCTATCACTCATAGCCATGAATCACGTTCTCTGCCGAACATTTATCCCGTTCTTTAGATGTAGATATAAGTGGGCTAAGTAACAGGTTTAAAATGAAATAGCTACAATTAACAGTAGAGATTAGAAGAATTCCTCCCCCCTCCAGAATAGCGGGCAGACGCCCAGAAAAAAGCAGTTGATGCGATGTCAATGAACTCAAAAAGGAAATGGATAAATGTTAGGGTAGGAGCAAGATTGGAGGTTAGAGGGTTAAAAGCGGAGAGAGAGATGGCCAAATCCTCTCCGGGACACAAAGCTCTTGGTACTGGGGGCTGGAGGGCGCTGTCTGTGGAAGGGGGGCAGGTCCGCACTCGTATAGTGGAGATGGGGAGATATTGTGGAGTACCAGCTTTGGGATCAGGGAGTACTTAGACCGAACTTTCCCTCGGGAGATTGACCAAGTGCGGTGGAGCCCGTGATGGGGCTGATATCCTATTCAGTAGGGTTAACACAGCCGATGAAATCAATTGAGAAGAGTTGTGACATTATAGTATCATAGAATCTTACAGCACAGGAGGCCATTCAGCCCATCGTGTCTGTGCTGGCTCTTTGAAAGAGCTCTCCAATTAGTCCCACTCCTTCCTGCTCTTTCCCGTTATCCCTGCAAATAGTTCCTTTTGAAGTGTTTTTCCAATTCCCTTTTGAAAGTTACTATTGAACCTGCTTCCACCACTTTCAGGCAGTGCGTTCCAGATCACAGCAACTCGCTGCGAGTTGTAGATGGTGTGCAGGAAGAAGTGAGCTTGATGGGATGAATGGCTTTTTATTCATTCCATGCTTTCGTGTGTCTTAACATGAGCAGCAATTCTCAGGCTGGTTCAACTCATGCCCTGGATTGACACAGCCCGACCTCCCTGTTCTGCAGTGCCTCAGGGAGCTGACGCAATATCTGTTCCAGCACCAACTATCACAATACGCTCTTCCTGGGGAAGCTTTCAACTTCATTTTACTTTTGTTATCCGCTCCTGTCATCGCCCCTCCTCTTACTGAAGGTGACGGCTCTCTCTCGGGACCTCCAGCACCGTTCTTGAATGGTGGTTCTTCATGTGAGAGTGAAGACGATGGGGGCATGAATGCAGCTGCACATCGGGTGCCAGCTCCCACACTAACAGGTGTTACAGGCCTGAGGTCTGAGGCCCAGCGATGTGCTCAGCGACTAACAGTGCGATCGGGGAGTGCAGAGAGCCTCACACCCACCCCACACAAGGCTCACGAAGGCTCCAGCTTTTATTCAAATTAGGACAAAGCCCCTTAAAGCAGCTGGAGCAGCTGGAAAGCACTCCAGTCAATTAATGCCAACCTGCCTCCAGGGAGGCCTGTGATAAAATGTCCCTTTCTTCCTGGATGGTCTGCCCCTTCATTCCTCCACCTCTTTTCGCTTTGCCTTCCCAGGCCAATCCCCAGCCCGTTCTTCGCCCATCAGCGGGCGAGGTCAGGTACTTGTGGTTCAGGCACACTCATCGCCCGAGGGTCCTGCCAAGGGGGGCCACATTATTGGCGCCAATGAGTTGCTGGAAAATTGGGGGGGAAATCACAGTCCAGCCTGAGCCGGGGTCACTGGATAGCAACCGGGAGCAGGAAGCGGGGTGGGGGGTGAGGGGAACCTCTCGTCATGGGGCTCCGGCCATCAGGAGCGTGGGGCAGGCTCGACGTGTGTAGGTACAATCTTCACCCCCTTCCTAGCCCAGCGACACTGGGGCTAATTGTGGTTCCTCTCACTGCCTCAGTTAGCATTACCAGAGAATTTACAGCACAGAAACAGGCCATTCAGCCCATCAGGTCTATGCCAGCGTTTATGCGCCACACGAGCTTTTTTCCCTCGTGGTTTTATCCAGTGGACTAACTCAGCACAGAGGATGGAACCTGCCACCTTCCTGCTCTGGCTGGCCAAGTGCCACACTGGGCACTGGCATTTACCCAACTGAACCACCAGGGCACTCGGTACCTCATAATGACCCCTCATGGGCATCGCCGGCTGGGGTTAGCGGGGGGGGGGGGGGGGCGGTGATGTTGACGCACGGCAGGAGGGCATCGCCGGCTGGGGTTAGCCGGGAGGGGGGGGGGGGTAATGTTGATGCACGGCAGGAGGGCATCGCCTTTTGTAAAGTTAGTGTGTGGAGCTCACCTACTGCGTCGGCGCCCAGTATTTTCAGCATGCGAGACTCTGCAATTGTCTCGTATGAGGGACCAGCCAGCATGCAGTACACCCCCTCACGGACGAAGTCTTGGTACCCCAGTTCCAGGGCACTGTCCAGAGCTATCCGACGAAAGGTCTGGTCATAGGCGTCCGACATACACGGGAATCGCGGGCCGAACCTGTGAACGGGCGGCAGAGGGTCAGTTCCAATACCCCGCAATATCCCCCAAAATACCCCGCGAAATCGCCCAAAATACCCCGCGATATCCCCCAAAATACCCCGCGATATCCCCAAAATACCCCGCGATATCCCCAAAATACCCCGCGATATCCCCAAAATACCCCGCGATATCCCCAAAATACCCCGCGATATCCCCAAAATACCCCGCGATATCCCCAAAATACCCCGCGATATCCCCCAAAATACCCCGCGATATCCCCAAAATACCCCGCGATATCCCCCAAAATACCCCGCGATATCACCCAAAATACACCGCGATATCCCCCAAAATACCCCGCGATATCCCCCCAAAATACACCGCAATATCACCCAAAATACCCCGCGATATCCCCCAAAATACACCGCAATATCACCCAAAATACCCCGCGATATCCCCCAAAATACACCGCGAAATCACCCAAAATACCCGACGCAAAATACCGCGATCCCCAAAATACCCCTCGATATCCCCCAAAATACCCCACGATATCCCCCAAAATACCCCGCGATATCCCCCAAAATACCCGCGATATCCCCCAAATACCCCGCGATATCCAAATACACCGCGATATCCCCCAAAATACCCCGCGATATCCCCCCAAAATACACCGCAATATCACCCAAAATACCCCGCGATATCCCCCAAAATACACCGCAATATCACCCAAAATACCCCGCGATATCCCCCAAAATACACCGCGAAATCACCCAAAATACCCCGCGATATCCCCCAAAATACACCGCAATATCACCCAAAATACCCCGCGAAATCACCCAAAATACCCCGCAATATCCCCCAAAATACACCGCAATATCACCCAAAATACCCCGCGATATCCCCAAAATACACCGCAATATCCCCCGAAATACCCCGCGAAATCGCCCAAAATACCCCGCAATATCCCCCAAAATACCCCGCGAAATCCCCCAAAATACCCCGCGATATCCCCCAAAATACCCCGCGAAATCGCCCAAAATACCCCGCGAAATCACCCAAAATACGCCGCAATATCCCCCAAAATACCCCGCGAAATCCCCCGAAATACCCCGCAATATCCCCCAAAATACACCGCAATATCACCCAAAATACCCCGCGAAATCACCCAAAATACCCCGCAATATCCCCCAAAATACACCGCAATATCACCCAAAATACCCCGCGAAATCACCCAAAATACACCGCAATATCACCCAAAATACCCCGCGATATCCCCCCAAAATACACCGCAATATCACCCAAAATACCCCGCGATATCCCCCAAAATACCCCGCGATATCCCCCCAAAATACACCGCAATATCACCCAAAATACCCCGCGAAATCCCCCAAAATACCCCGCAATATCCCCCAAAATACACCGCAATATCACCCAAAATACCCCGCGATATCCCCAAAATACACCGCAATATCCCCCGAAATACCCCGCGAAATCGCCCAAAATACCCCGCAATATCCCCCAAAATACCCCGCGAAATCCCCCAAAATACCCCGCGATATCCCCCCAAAATACACCGCAATATCACCCAAAATACCCCGCGAAATCACCCAAAATACCCCGCGATATCCCCCAAAATACACCGCAATATCACCCAAAATACCCCGCGATATCCCCCAAAATACACCGCAATATCACCCAAAATACCCCGCGAAATCACCCAAAATACCCCGCGATATCCCCCAAAATACACCGCAATATCACCCAAAATACCCCGCAAAATCACCCAAAATACCCCGCGATATCCCCAAAATACACCGCGAAATCGCCCAAAATACCCCGCGATATCGCCCAAAATACCCCGCAATATCCCCCAAAATACCCCGCGATATCGCCCAAAATACCCCGCGAAATCCCCCAAAATACCCTGCGATATCGCCCAAAATACACCGCAATATCCCCCAAAATACCTTGCGATATCCCCCCAAAATACCCCGCAATATCCCCCAAAATACACCGCAATATCCCCCAAAATACACCGCGATATCGCCCAAAATACACCGCAATATCCCCCAAAATACACCGCATTATCGCCCAAAATACACCCCGAAATCGCCCAAAATACCCCGCAATATCCCCCCAAAATACACCGCAATATCGCCCAAAATACATCGCAATATCGCCCAAAACACACCGCAATATTGCCCAAAATACACCCCGAAATCGCCCAAAATACACCGCTGTGCCACCACCCCTGGTCGGTCTGTCCTGCCGGTGGGACAGGACATACCCAGGGATGGTGATGGAGGAGTCTGGGACATTGGCTGAAAGGTATGATTCTGTAAGTATAACTGTGTCAGGCTGTTGCTTGACTAGTCAGTGGGACAGCTCTCCCAATTTTGGCACAAGTCCCCAGATGTTGGTGAGGAGGACTTTGCAGGGTCGATTGGGCTGGGTGTGCCGTTGCCGGTACCGAGGTCGATGCCGGGTGGTCCGTCCGGTTTTATTCTTATTATGTTTCGTAGCGGTTTGTTACAACTGAGTGACTTGCTAGGCCATTTCAGAGAGCAGATTAAGAGTCAACCACATTGCTGTGGGTCTGGAGTCACATATAGGCCAGAGCAGGTAAGGACGGCAGATTTCCTTCCCTAAAGGACATTAGTGAACCAGATGGGTTTTTACGACAATCTGATAGTTTCATGGTTACCATTATTGATACTAACTTTTTATTCCAGATTTATTTAATTAACTGTATTTAAATTCCCCAGCTGCCGTGGTGGGATTGGAACTCAAGTCTTTCGTGGATCATTAGTCCAGGCCTATCTGGATTACTCGCCCAGTGACATTACCACTACACTACCATAAAACATAGTAACTCAGAATGCATTCTGGATTATGGTGCAATTATATTTTCCCTTTAAAGTAGGGGCTAGAACTCACAAGCCTAGCTGGGTAAACATTTCCACTTGGTGCAGTAATGAGTCATACAGAACATCCCATGTTCAATAGCAAAATACTGCGGATGCTGGAAATCCGAAATAACAACAGAAAACGCTGGAAAAACTCAGCAGGCCAGGCAGCATCCGTGGAGAGAGAAACAGAGTTAACGTTTCAGGTCGAAGACCCTTCGTCAGAATGTTCAATCTTTGGTCGGTGCTGTGTTGGCTGATCTCAGCTGGCGCAACAGTTGGGGCTCTACAATTGCCACCAACACCCCTGGACTAGGGAGGAGGAGAGGGGAAATCAGCCAAGGTTCCTTCTCCTGAGCTATATCCAGTGATCCCTGCTGGAAAATGCTTGCGTGTGGCTGTCGGTTGAGGATAGGGTCGGGTTTGGCTACGAAGCCTTTCTGGGTCGAGTAGTCTCCTGGGCTCACAAAGGACAACGTACTGGAGGGTGGCCAGCAGCCCATGACACCGTAACCCAGCAACAATCAGGGGAGAAAAAAGGGCGAGGGTGGAAATGCGATTGAGGATTCCACAGTCTATATTGGTGAATAACTGAGGTTATATGAAAGAGAATTGGATTTAAAAAGTACCAGAGTTGACTAGTTTATTGATACCCACCAATTGTACAGGATGCCCACCCCCTGTGGAGGGGCTCGTCCTTGTTAACTCACCTCTCTTCATTGCTGCCGCTCAGTGGGTTCTGCCCCGCAAAGCCCAGCATGTTGATGTGATCAATGATGAACATGATATCGCCCACTTTGAATTGTTCATTCAGACCCCCGGCAGCATTGGTCACGATCAGAGATTCAACGCCCATCAGGTGAAAAACCCGAATGGGAAAGGTCACCTGTGAACAAACAGTGCGGCCCATTACAGTCCTACTAACAGTGCGGCCCATTACAGTCCTACTAACAGTGCGGCCCATTACATTCCTGGCAACAGTGCGGCCCATTACAGTCCCGGTAACAGTGCGGCCCATTACAGTCCCGGCAACAGTGCGGCCCATTACAGTCCTGGCAACAGTGCAGCCCATTACAGTCCTGGCAACAGTGCGGCCCATTACAGTCCCGCTAACAGTGCGGCCTATTACAGTCCTGGTAACAGTGCGGCCTATTACAGTCCTGGTAACAATGCAACCCATTACAATCCTGGCAACAGTGCGGCTCATTACAGTCCTGGTAACAATGCAACCCATTATAGTCCTGGCAACAGTGCAGCCCATTACAGTCCTGGCAACTGTGCAGCCCATTACAGTCCTGGTAACAATGCAACCCATTACAATCCTGGCAACAGTGCGGCTCATTACAGTCCTGGTAACAGTGCGGCCCATTACATTCCTGGCAACAGTGCGGCCCATTACAGTCCCGGTAACAGTGCGGCCCATTACAGTCCTACTAACAGTGCGGCCCATTACATTCCTGGCAACAGTGCGGCCCATTACAGTCCCGGTAACAGTGCGGCCCATTACAGTCCCGGCAACAGTGCGGCCCATTACAGTCCTGGCAACAGTGCGGCCCATTGCAGTCCCGCTAACAGTGCGGCCTATTACAGTCCTGGTAACAGTGCGGCCTATTACAGTCCTGGTAACAATGCAACCCATTACAATCCTGGCAACAGTGCGGCTCATTACAGTCCTGGTAACAATGCAACCCATTATAGTCCTGGCAACAGTGCAGCCCATTACAGTCCTGGCAACTGTGCAGCCCATTACAGTCCTGGTAACAATGCAACCCATTACAATCCTGGCAACAGTGCGGCTCATTACAGTCCTGGTAACAGTGCGGCCCATTACAGTCCTGGTAACAGTGCAGCCCATTACAGTCCTGGCAACAGTGCAGCCCATTACAGTCCTGGCAACAGTGCAGCCCATTACAATCCTGGCAACAGTGCGGCTCATTACAGTCCTGGTAACAGTGCGGCCCATTACAGTCCTGGTAACAGTGCAGCCCATTACAGTCCTGGCAACAGTGCGGCTCATTACAGTCCTGGCAACAGTGCGGCCCATTACAGTCCTGGTAAAAGTGCAGCCCCCATTGCAGTCCTGGTAACAAAATGCAGCCCATTGCAGTCCTGGTAACAGTGTGGCCCATTACAGTCCTGGTAAGAGTGCGGCCCATTACAGTCCTGGTAACAATGCAGCCCATTGCAGTCCTGGCAACAGTGCAGCCCATTGCAGTCCTGGTAACAGTGCAGCCCATTGCAGTCCTGGCAACAGTGCAGCCCATTACAGTCCTGGCAACAGTGCAGCCCATTACAGTCCTGGCAACAGTGCAGCCCATTGCAGTCCTGGCAACAGTGCAGCCCATTACAGTCCTGGCAACAGCGTGGCCCATTGCAGTCCTGGCAACAGTGCAGCCCATTGCAGTCCTGGTAACAGTGTGGCCCATTACAGTCCTGGTAAGAGTGCGGCCCATTACAGTCCTGGTAACAATGCAGCCCATTGCAGTCCTGGCAACAGTGCAGCCCATTACAGGCCTGGGAACAATGCAGCCCATTGCAGTCCTGGCAACAGTGCAGCCAATTACAGTCCTGGGAACAGTGCAGCCCATTACAGTCCTGGCAACAGTGCAGCCCATTACAGTACTGTTAACAGTGCAGCCCATTACAGTCCTGGCAACAGTGCAGCCCATTACAGTCCTGGGAACAATGCAGCCCATTGCAGTCCTGGCAACAGTGCAGCCAATTACAGTCCTGGGAACAGTGCAGCCCATTACAGTCCTGGGAACAGTGCAGCCCATTACAGTCCTGGGAACAGTGCAGCCCATTACAGTACTGTTAACAGTGCAGCCCATTGCAGGCCTGGCAACAGTGCAGCCCATTACAGTACTGTTAACAGTGCAGCCCATTGCAGGCCTGGCAACAGTGCAGCCCATTACAGTACTGTGAACAGTGCGGCCCTTTACAGTCATAGAAACATAGAAACATAGAAGATAGTAGCAGGAGTAGGCTATTCGGCCCCTCGAGCCTGCTCCGCCATTCGATGAGATCATGGCTGATCATCCAAACTCAGTACCCTGTACCTGCCTTCTCCCCATATCCCTTGATACCTTTACCTTTAAGAAATATATCTCACTCATTCTTGAATATATTTAATGACTTGGCCTCAACTACCTTCTGTGGTAGAGAATTCCACAGGTTCACCACTCTCTGGGTGAAGAAATTCTTCCTCATTTCTGTCCTAAATGGCTTACCCGTTATCCTTAGATTATGACCCCTGGTTCTGGACTCTCCGACCATCAGGAACATTCTTCCTGCATCTAGTTTGTCCAGACCTGTCAGAATTTTATATGTTTCGATGAGATCCCCTCTCATTCTTCTATACTCCAGCGAGTATAAGCCCAATCGACCCAATCTCTCCTCATATGTCATTCCTGCCATCTCAGGTATCAGCCTTGTGAATCTTCGCTGAACTCCTTCCATGGCAAGAACATCCTTCCTCAGATAAGGCGACCAAAACTGCGCACAGTACTCAAGGTGTGGTCTCACCAAGGCCCTGTACAACTGCAGCAGGACATCCCTGTTCCTATACTTAAACCCTTTCGCTATGAAGGCCAACATACCATTTACCTTCTTCACCGCCTGCTGCACCTGCATGCTTACTTTCAGCGACTGGTGCACAAGGACACCTAGGTCTCGTTGCACTTCCCCTTCTCCCAATCTATTGCCATTCAGATAATAGTCTGCCTTTCTGTTTTTGACACCAAAGTGGATAACCTCGCACTTATCCACGTTATATTGCATCTGCCACGCTTCTGCCCACTCACCCAACCTGTCCAAATCATCCTGGAGTTTCTCGGTATCCTCCTCGCAGCACACAATCCCACCCAGCTTTGTGTCATCTGCAAACTTGGAGATATTAAATTTAGTTCCCTTATCTAGATCATTAATGTATATTGTGAATAGCTGGGGTCCAAGGACCGATCCCTGCGGTACCCCACTAGTCACTGCTTGCCACTCGGAAAAAGACCCATTAATTCCTACTCTCTGCTTTCTGTCCGCCAACCAGTTCTCTATCCAAGTCAATACCTTGCCCCCAATCCCATGTGCCTTAACTTTACATGCTAATCTCTTATGCGGGACCTTATCGAAAGCCTTTTGAAAGTCCAAATACACCACATCTACTGGTTCTCCCTTATCTATTTTCCCAGTTACATCCTCAAAAAATTTCAGTAGATTAGTCAAGCACGATTTACCTTTTGTAAATCCATGTTGACTTTGTCCGATCCGGTCACTGTTTTTCAAGTGCTCAGCTATTACATCCTTCATAATGGACTCTAACATTTTCCCCAATACCGATGTCAGGCTTACCGGTCTGTAATTCCCCGCTTTCTCTCTACCACCCTTTTTGAATAGTGGGGTAACATTGGCTACCCTCCAATCCATGGGTACAGTTCCAGATTCCATCGAATGTTGGAAGATGATCAGCAATGCATCTACTATTTCTCGGGCCACTTCCTTAAGTACCCTAGGATGTAGATTATCAGGCCCTGGGGATTTATCGGCCTTCAATCCCGTCAATTTCCCTAACACCATTTCCCTGCAAATACTGATTTCTTTCAGTTCCTCCCTTTCATCAGACCGTATGTTCTCCAACATCTCTGGGAGGTTATTTGTGTCCTCCTTTGTGAAGACAGAACCAAAATATGCATTTAATTGGTCTGCCATTTCTTTGTTCCCCATTATAACTTCCCCCGCTTCTGACTGCAAGGGACCTACACTTGATTTCACTCATCTTTTTCTCTTCACATATCTATAAAAGCTCTTACAGTCAGTTTTTATGTTCCCAGCAAGCTTACTTTCATATTCTATTTTCCCCTTCTTAATTAATCCCTTTGTCCTCCTTTGTTGAATCCTAAACTGCTCCCAATCCTCAGGGCTACCGCTTTTTCTGGCCAACTTATATGCCCTCTCCTTGGATCTTATGCTATCCCTAATTTCCCTTGTTAGCCACGGTTGAGTCACCCTTTTTGTTTTATTCTTATGCCACACTGGGATGAACAAATTCTGTAGTTCATCCATGCAGTCTTTGAATGTTTGCCATTGCCTATCCACTGTCAACCCCTTGAGTGACATTCCCCAATCAATCCTACCCAATTCGCGCCTCATACTATCGTAGTTTCCTTTATTTAAATTCAGGACCCTAGTCTCTGATTCAACGACTTCACTCTCCATCCTAATGAAGAATTCTATCATATTATGATCACTCTGACCCAAGGGGCCTCGTACAACAAGATTGCTAATTAATCCTTTCTTGTTACATAATACCCAGTCTAAGATGGCCTGATCTCTGGTTGGTTGCTCGACATATTGTTCCAGAAAACCATCTCGTAAACATTCTAGGAATTCCTCCTCCACAGTATTTTTACTAATTTGGTTAGCCCAATCTATATGTAAATTAAAGTCACCCATGATGACTGCTGTGCCCTTACTGCATGCTTCTCTAATTTCCCTTTTAATGCCGTCCCCAACCTCCGTATTACTGTTTGGAGGTCTATATACCACTCCCACTAACGTTTTCTGCCCCTTGTTATTTCTCAGTTCTACCATACAGATTCCGCATCATCAGAGCTAATATCCTTCCTTTCAATTGTGTTAATCCCCTCTTTAACCAGCAATGCTACCCCACCTCCCTTTCTTTTTTGACTATCTTTCCTAAATATTGAATAAGTACAGTCCTGGTAACAGTGCAGCACATTACAGTCCTGGCAACAGTGCAGCCCATTGCAGTCCTGGTAACAATGCAGCCAATTACAATCCTGGCAACGGAGCAGCCCATTACAGTCCTGGTAACAATGCAGCCCATTACAATCCTGGTACAAATGCAGCCCATTACAGTGCTGGTAACAGTGTGGCCCATTACAGTCCTGGTAAAAGTGCGGCCCATTACAGTCCTGGCAACAGTAAAGCCCACTACAGTCCTGGTAACAGTGCAGCCTATTACAGTCCTGGCAACGGTGCAGCCCATTACAATCCTGGTAACAATGCAGCCCATTACAGTCCTGGTAACAGTCTGGCCCATTACAGTTCTGGTAATAGTGCGGTCCATTACGGTCCTTGTAACAGTGCAGCCCATTACAGTCCTGGCAACAGTGAAGCCCATTACAGTCCCGGCAACAGTGCAGCCCATTACAGTCCTGGCAATGGTGCAGCCCATTACAGTCCTGGCAACAGTGCAGCCCATTACAGTCCCGGCAACAGTGCAACCCATTACAGTCCTGGCAACGGTTCAGCCCATTGCAGTCCTGGTAATAGTGCGGCTCATTGCAGTCCTGGCAACGGTGCAGCCCATTGCAGTCCTAGCAATGGTGCGGACCATTACAGTCCTGGCAACGGTGCGGCCCATTACAGTCCTGGTAACAGTGCAACCCATTACAGTCCTTGTAACAGTGCGGGCCATTACAGTCTTGGCAACAGTGCGGTCCATTACAGACCTGGCAACAGTGCGGCCCATTACAGTCCTTGTAACAGTGTGGCCCATTACAGTCCTGGCAACAGTGCAGCCCATTACACTCCTGGCAACAGTGCAGACCATTACAGTCCTGGCAACAGTGCAATCCATTATAGTCCTGGCAACAGTGCAGCCCATTACAGTCCTGGCAACAGTGCAGCCCATTACAGTCCCGGCAACAGTGCAGCCCATTACAATCCTGGCAACAGTGCGGCCCATTACAGTCCTGGCAACAGTGCAGCCCATTACAGTCCTGGTAACAATGCAACCCATTAAAGTCCTGGCAACAGTGCAGCCCATTGCAGTACTGGTAACAATGCAGCCCATTGCAGTCCTGGCAACAGTGCAGTCCATTGCAGTCCTGGCAACAGTGCAGCCCATTACAGTCCCAGTAACAATGCAGCCCATTACAGTCCTGGTAACAGTGCAGCCCATTACAGTCCTGGCAACAGTGCAGCCCATTACAGTACTGTTAACAGTGCAACCCATTACAGTCCTGGCAACAGTGCAGCCCATTGCAGTCCTGGTAACAATGCAGCCAATTACAGTCCTGGCAATGGTGCAGCCCATTACAGTCCTGGTAACAATGCAGCCCATTATAGTCCTGGTAAAAATGCAGCCCATTGCAGTCCTGGTAACAGTGCGGCCCATTATAGTCCTGGTAACAGTGCGGCCCATTACATTCCTGGTAACAGTGCAGCCCATTACAGTCCTGGCAACGGTGCAGCCCATTACAGTCCTGGTAACAATGCAGCCCATTACAGTCCTGGTAACAGTCTGGCCCATTACAGTCCTGGCAACAGTGCAGCCCATTACAGTCCTGGTAACAGTCCAGCCCATTACAGTCCTGGCAACAGTGTGGCCCATTACAGTCCTGGTAATAGTGCGGTCCATTACGGTCCTGGTAACAGTGCAGCCCATTACAGTCCTGGCAACAGTGCAGCCCATTACATTCCTGGCAACAGTGCAGCCCATTACAGGCCTGGTAACAGTGCAGCCCATTACATTCCTGGTAACAGTGCGGCCCATTACAGTCCCGGTAACAGTGCAGCCCATTACAGTCCTGGTAACAGTGCAGCCCATTACAGTCCTGGTAACAGTGCGGCCCATTACAGTCCTGGTAACAGTGCAGCCCATTACAGGCCTGGTAACAGTGCAGCCCATTACAGTCCTGGCAACAATGTAGCCCATTACTGTCCTATCAAGAGTGCAGCCCATTACAGTCCTGGTAACAGTGCGGCCCATTACAGTCCTGGTAACAGTGCGGCCCATTACAGTCCCGGTAACAGTGCAGCCCATTACAGTCCTGTTAACAGTGCAGCCCATTACAGGCCTGGTAACAGTGCAGCTCAATACAGGCCTGGTAACAGTGCAGCCCAATACAGTCCTGGCAACAATGTAGCCCATTACTGTCCTGGCAACTGTGCGGCCCATTACAGTCCTGGCAATGGTACTGCCCATTACAGTCCTGGTAACAGTGCGGCCCATTACAGTCCTGGTAACAGTGTGGCCCATTACAGTCCTGGTAACAGTGCGGCCCATTACAGTCCTGGCTACACTGCGGCCCATTACAGTCCTGGTAACAGTGTTGTCCATTACAGTCCTGGCAACAGTGCGGGCCATTACAGTCTTGGCAACAGTGCAGCCCATTAAAGTCCCGGCAACAGTGCGGCCCATTACAGTCCTGGCAACAGTGCAGTACATTACAGTTCTGGCAACAGTGCGGCCCTTTACAGTCCTGGTAACAGTGCGGCCCATTACAGTCCTGGTAACAGTGCAGCCCATTACAGTTCTGGCAACTGTGCGGCCCATTAAAGTCCTGGCAACTGTGCAGCCCATTACAGTCCCGGCAACAGTGCAACCCATTACAGTCCTGGCAACGGTTCAGCCCATTGCAGTCCTGGTAATAGTGCGGCTCATTGCAGTCCTGGCAACGGTGCAGCCCATTACAGTCCTGGTAACAGTGCAACCCATTACAGTCCTTGTAACAGTGCGGGCCATTACAGTCTTGGCAACAGTGCGGTCCATTACAGACCTGGCAACAGTGCGGCCCATTACAGTCCTGGCAACAGTGCAGCCCATTACAGTCCTGGTAACAATGCAACCCATTAAAGTCCTGGCAACAGTGCAGCCCATTGCAGTACTGGTAACAATGCAGCCCATTGCAGTCCTGGCAACAGTGCAGTCCATTGCAGTCCTGGTAACAGTGCAGCCCATTGCAGTCCTGGCAACAGTGCAGCCCATTACAGTCCCAGTAACAATGCAGCCCATTACAGTCCTGGTAACAGTGCAGCCCATTACAGTACTGTTAACAGTGCAACCCATTACAGTCCTAGTAACAGTGCAGCCCATTACAGTCCTGGTAATAATGCAGCCCATTACAGTCCTGGCAAAGGTGCAGCCCATTACAGTACTGGTAACAGTGCAACCCATTAAAGTCCTGGCAACAGTGCAGCCCATTGCAGTCCTGGTAACAATGCAGCCCATTATAGTCCTGGTAAAAATGCAGCCCATTGCAGTCCTGGTAACAGTGCGGCCCATTATAGTCCTGGTAACAGTGTGGCCCATTACATTCCTGGTAACAATGCAGCCCATTACAGTCCTGGTAACAGTCTGGCCCATTACAGTCCTGGCAACAGTGCAGCCCATTACAGTCCTGGCAACAGTGCAGCCCATTACAGTCCTGGTAACAGTGCAGCCCATTACAGTCCTGGCAACAGTGTGGCCCATTACAGTCCTGGTAATAGTGCGGTCCATTACGGTCCTGGTAACAGTGCAGCCCATTACAGTCCTGGCAACAGTGCAGCCCATTACATTCCTGGCAACAGTGCAGCCCATTACAGGCCTGGTAACAGTGCAGCCCATTACAGTCCCGGTAACAGTGCAGCCCATTACAGGCCTGGTAACAGTGCAGCCCATTACAGGCCTGGTAACAGTGCAGCCCATTACATTCCTGGCAACAGTGCAGCCCATTACATTCCTGGCAACAGTGCAGCCCATTACAGGCCTGGTAACAGTGCAGCCCATTACAGTCCCGGTAACAGTGCAGCCCATTACAGGCCTGGTAACAGTGCAGCCCATTACAGGCCTGGTAACAGTGCAGCCCATTACATTCCTGGTAACAGTGCGGCCCATTACAGTCCCGGTAACAGTGCAGCCCATTACAGGCCTGGTAACAGTGCAGCCCATTACAGGCCTGGTAACAGTGCAGCCCATTACAGTCCCGCCAACAGTGCAGCCCATTACAGTCCCGGCAACAGTGCAGCTCATTACAGTCCTGGTAACAGTGCGGCGCATTACAGTCCTGGTAACAGTGCAGCCCATTACAGGCCTGGTAACAGTGCAGCCCATTACAGTCCTGGCAACAATGTAGCCCATTACTGTCCTATCAACAGTGCAGCCCATTACAGTCCTGGTAACAGTGCGGCCCATTACAGTCCTGGTAACAGTGCAGCCCATTACAGTCCTGGTAACAGTGCAGCCCATTACAGGTCTGGTAACAGTGCAGCCCAATACAGGCCTGGTAACAGTGCAGCCCAATACAGTCCTGGCAACAATGTAGCCCATTACTGTCCTGGCAACTGTGCGGCCTATTACAGTCCTGGTAACAGTGCGGCCCATTACAGTCCTGGTAACAGTGTGGCCCATTACAGTCCTGGTAACAGTGCGGCCCATTACAGTCCTGGCTACAGTGCGGCCCATTACAGTCCTGGTAACAGTGGTGTCCATTACAGTCCTGGCAACAGTGCAGCCCATTACAGTCCTGGCAACAGTGCGGTCCATTACAGTCCTGGCAACAGTGCAGCCCATTACAGTTCTGGCAACTGTGCGGCCCTTTACAGTCCTGGTAACAGTGCAGCCCATTACAGTTCTGGCAACTGTGCGGCCCATTAAAGTCCTGACAACTGTGTGGCCCATTACAGTCCTAGCAACTGTGCGGCCCATTACAGTCCCGGCAACAGCGTGGCCCATTACATGCCTGGCAACAGTGCTGACCATTACAGTCCTGGCAACAGTGCAGCCCACTACAGGCCTGGTACCAGTGCAGCCCATTACAGGTCTGGTAACACTGCAGCCCATTACAGTCCTGGCAACAATGTCGCCCATTACTGTCCTGTCAACAGTGCGGCCCATTACAGTCCTGGCAATGGTACTGCCCATTACAGTCCTGGTAACAGTGCGGCCCATTACAGTCCTGGTAACAGTGCGGACCATTACAGTCCCGGTAACAGTGCAGCCCATTACAGTCCTGGTAACAGTGCAGCCCATTACAGGCCTGGTAACAGTGCAGCCCAATACAGGCCTGGTGACAGTGCAGCCCATTACAGGCCTGGTAACAGTGCAGCCCATTACAGTCCTGGTAACAGTGCGGCCCATTACAGTCCTGGTAACAGTGCGGACCATTACAGTCCCGGTAACAGTGCAGCCCATTACAGTCCTGGCAACGGTGCAGCCCATTACAGTCCTGGTAACAATGCAGCCCATTACAGTCCTGGTAACAGTCTTGGCCATTACAGTCCTGGCAACAGTGCAGCCCATTACAGTCCTGGTAACAGTGCAGCCCATTACAGTCCTGGCAACAGTGTGGCCCATTACAGTCCTGGCAACAGTGCTGACCATTACAGTCCTGGCAACAGTGCAGCCCACTACAGGCCATGGTAACAGTGCAGCCCATTACAGGTCTGGTAACACTGCAGCCCATTACAGTCCTGGCAACAATGTCGCCCATTACTGTCCTGTCAACAGTGCGGCCCATTACAGTCCTGGCAACGGTGCAGCCCATTACAGTCCTGGTAACAATGCAGCCCATTACAGTCCTGGTAACAGTCTGGCCCATTACAGTCCTGGCAACAGTGCAGCCCATTACAGTCCTGGTAACAGTGCAGCCCATTACAGTCCTGGCAACAGTGCAGCCCATTACAGTCCTGGTAACAATGCAGCCCATTACAGTCCTGGTAACAGTGCAGCCCATTACAGTCCTGGCAACAGTGTGGCCCATTACAGTCCTGGTAATAGTGCGGTCCATTACGGTCCTGGTAACAGTGCAGCCCATTACATTCCTGGCAACAGTGCAGCCCATTACATTCCTGGTAACAGTGCGGCCCATTACAGTCCCGGTAACAGTGCAGCCCATTACAGGCCTGGTAACAGTGCAGCCCATTACAGACCTGGTAACAGTGCAGCCCATTACAGTCCCGCCAACAGTGCAGCCCATTACAGTCCTGGTAACAGTGCAGCCCATTACAGTCCTGGTAACAGTGCAGCCCATTACAGTCCTGGTAACAGTGCAGCCCATTACAGGCCTGGTAACAGTGCAGCCCATTACAGTCCTGGCAACAATGTAGCCCATTACTGTCCTATCAACAGTGCAGCCCATTACAGTCCTGGTAACAGTGCGGCCCATTACAGTCCTGGTAACAGTGCGGCCCATTACAGTCCTGGTAACAGTGCGGCCCATTACAGTCCTGGTAACAGTGCGGCCCATTACAGTCCTGGTAACAGTGCGGCCCATTACAGTCCTGGTAACAGTGCGGCCCATTACAGTCCTGGTAACAGTGCGGCCCATTACAGTCCTGGTAACAGTGCGGCCCATTACAGTCCTGGTAACAGTGCAGCCCATTACAGTCCTGGTAACAGTGCGGCCCATTACAGTCCTGGTAACAGTGTGGCCCATTACAGTCCTGGTAACAGTGCGGCCCATTACAGTCCTGGTAACAGTGCAGCCCATTACAGGCCTGGTAACAGTGCAGTCCATTACAGTCCTGGTAACAGTGCAGCCCATTACAGTCCTGGCAACTGTGCGGCCCATTAAAGTCCTAGCAACTGTGCGGCCCATTACAGTCCTGGCAACAGTGCAGCCCATTACAGTCCTGGTAACAATGCAGCCCATTACAGTCCCGGCAACAGCGTGGCCCATTACAGTCCTGGCAACAGTGCTGACCATTACAGTCCATGCAACAGTACAGCCCATTACAGTCCTGGGAACAGTGCAGCCCATTACAGTCCTGGTAACAGTGCAGCCCATTACAGGCCTGGTAACAGTGCAGCCCATTACAGTCCTGGCAACAATGTAGCCCATTACTGTCCTATCAACAGTGCAGCCCATTACAGTCCTGGTAACAGTGCGGCCCATTACAGTCCTGGTAACAGTGCGGCCCATTACAGTCCCGGTAACAGTGCAGCCCAATACAGTCCTGGCAACAATGTAGCCCATTACAGTCCTGGTAACAGTGTGGCCCATTACAGTCCTGGTAACAGTGCAGCCCATTACAGTCCTGGTAACAGTGTGGCCCATTACAGTCCTGGTAACAGTGCAGCCCAATACAGTCCTGGTAACAGTGCAGCCCATTACAGTCCTGGTAACAGTGTGGCCCATTACAGTCCTGGTAACAGTGCGGCCCATTACAGTCCTGGTAACAGTGTGGCCCATTACAGTCCTGGTAACAGTGCAGCCCATTACAGGCCTGGTAACAGTGCAGCCCATTACAGGTCTGGTAACACTGCAGCCCATTACAGTCCTGGCAACAATGTCGCCCATTACTGTCCTGTCAACAGTGCGGCCCATTACAGTCCTGGCAATGGTACTGCCCATTACAGTCCTGGTAACAGTGCGGACCATTACAGTCCCGGTAACAGTGCGGACCATTACAGTCCCGGTAACAGTGCAGCCCATTACAGTCCTGGTAACAGTGCAGCCCATTACAGGCCTGGTAACAGTGCAGCCCAATACAGGCCTGGTGACAGTGCAGCCCAATACAGGCCTGGTAACAGTGCAGCCCATTACAGTCCCGGCAACAGTGCAGCCCATTACAGGCCTGGTAACAGTGCAGCCCATTACAGGCCTGGTAACAGTGTGGCCCATTACAGTCCTGGTAACAGTGAGGCCCATTACAGTCCTGGCATCAGTGCGGCCCATTACAGTCCTGGTAACAGTGCAGCCCATTACATACCTGGCAACAGTGCGGCCCATTACAGTCCTGGCAACAGTGCGGCCCATTACAGTCCTGGCAACAGTGTGGCCCATTACAGTCCTGGCAACAGTGCGGCCCATTACAGTCCTGGCAACAGTGTGGCCCATTACAGTCCTGGCAACAGTGCGGCCCATTACAGTCCTGGCAACAGTGCGGCCCATTACAGTCCTGGCAACAGTGCAGCCCATTACAGTCCTGGCAACAGTGCGGCCCATTACAGTCCTGGTAACAGTGCAGCCCATTATAGTCCTGGCAACAGTGCAGCGCATTACAGGCCTGGTAACAGTGTGGCCCATTATAGTCCTGGTAACAGTGAGGCCCATTACAGTCCTGGCAACAGTGCGGCCCATTACAGTCCTGGTAACAGTGCAGCCCATTACATACCTGGCAACAGTGCAGCCCATTACAGTCCTGGCACCAGTGCGGCCCATTACAGTCCTGGTAACAGTGCAGCCCATTACAGTTCTGGCAACAGTGCGGCCCATTACAGTTCTGGCAACAGTGCGGCCCATTACAGTCCTGGTAACAGTGCGGCCCATTACAGTCCTGGCAACAGTGCGGCCCATTACAGTTCTGGCAACAGTGCGGCCCATTACAGTCCTGGTAACAGTGCAGCCCATTACAGTCCTGGCAACAGTGCAGCCCATTACAGTCCTGGTAACAGTGCAGCCCATTACAGTTCTGGCAACTGTGCGGCCCATTAAAGTCCTGGCAACTGTGCGGCCCATTACAGTACTGGCAACTGTGCGGCCCATTACAGTCCTGATAACAGTGCAGCCCATTACAGTCCTGGTAACAATGCAGCCCATTACAGTCCCGGCAACAGCGTGGCCCATTACAGTCCTGGCAACAGTGCAGTCCATTACAGTCCTGGCAACGGTACAGCCCATTACAGTCCTGGTAACAGTGCAGCCCATTATAGTCCTGGCAATGCTGCAGCCCATTACAGACCTGGCAACAGTGCAGCCCATTACAGTCCTGGCAACGGTGCGACCCATTGCAGTCCTGGCAACAGTGCAGCCCATTACAGTCCTGGTAACAGTGCAGCCCATTACAGTCCTGGTAACAGTGCAGTCCATTGTAGTCCTGGTAACAGTGCAGCCCATTACAGTCCCAGCAACAGTGCGGCCCATTACAGTCCTGGTAACAGTATGGCCCATTACCGTCCTGGTAACAGTGCAGCCCATTACAGTCCTGGTAACAGTGCAGCCCATTACAGTCCTGGTAACAGTGCGGCCCATTACAGTCCTGGGAACAGTGCGGCCCATTACAGTCCTGGTAACAGTGCAGCCCATTACAGTCCTGGTAACAGTGCAGCCCATTATAGTCCTGGCAACAGTGCAGCCCATTACAGTCCTGGTAACAGTGCAGTCCATTGTAGTCCTGGTAACAGTGCAGCCCATTACAGTCCCAGCAACAGTGCGGCCCATTACAGTCCTGGTAACAGTATGGCCCATTACAGTCCTGGTAACAGTGCAGCCCATTGCAGTCCTGGCAACGGTGCGGAGTAAGGCAATGTTACAGAGGTGGAAGTAGGCGGTCTTAGCTATGCCACGGATGTGTGGTCGAAAGCTAATTTCAGGGTGAAATATGACACCAAGGTTGCGAACAGTATGGTTCAGCCTCAGACAGATGTTAGGGAGAGGGATGGAGTCAATGGCTAAGGAATGGAATTTATGGCGGGGACCAAAAAGAATGGCTTCGGTCTTCCCAATATTTAATTGGAGAAAATTTATGCTCATCCAGGACTGGATATCGGACAAGCAGTCTGACAATTTAGAGACCGTGGAGGGGTTGAGAGAAGTGGCAGTGAGATTGGTGTCGTCAGCGTACATGTAGAAACTGACGCTGTGTTTTCGGATGAGAAATAGGAGGGGTCTAAGGATAGATCCTTGGGGGACACCAGAGGTAACGATGCGGGAGCGGGAGGAGAAGCCATTGTAGGTGATTCTCTGGCTATGATTAGATAGATAAGAATGGAACCAGGCGAGTGCAGCCCCACCCAGCTGGACGACGGTGGAGAGGCGTTGGAGAAGGATGGAGTGGTCAACCGTGTCAAAGGCTGCAGACAAGTCAAGAAGGAGGAGGCGGGATAATTTACCTTTGTCACAGTCACAAAGGGTGTAATTTGTGACTTTGATGAGAGCCATTTCGGTACTGTGGCTGGACGGAAACCTGATTGGAGGGATACAAACATGGAATTGGGGGAAAGATGGGCATCCCCGCCCCCAGTTCTAGCAAATAACCGATGCAAAAAGAGGAGGGAAATCCTGCCTTAAAACTACCTGGAATGGGGCGGGGCGGGGTGGGTGGTGCATCAGAGCCAAGGCTGATCGTGTTCCCCTGGATAGTGATTGGGATGCTGATTTTCCCCTTCCTTCTCCGGGGGCAGGGGGTGCCGGGTGTAATGCACAGACTAGCGTCCAATCTGGAGCATTCCTGATCTCCCCCTCCCCTCCACACCCGACCAGTCCTTCTCTCAGTGCTGTACGCAGTAACACACACACACACCTTATTGATCGGGTAGCCCTCGTAGAAGTGGAACCGGCCCTGCATACAGACGCACTGCTTGCCACTGAGCTCCCCAAAGACCAGCCTTCCTGCGTGACCTAAAACTGAAAGGATTGAACAAGAAAGCATTAGATAGAACCCCAGTCAAACACACCTCCTTCAAATAGCGGACACTCTCTGGCTGGATGGTGTCCTTAACTGCCGTCGCACAAGAGTTGAGTGTGGCTGCAGGTTACGGACAGTTCTTTGCACAGACCATCCAACAAGGGGAAGCCATTTTTACTCTTCATTTTTTGTCAACCCCCTTCCCCTTCTGGTTTTGTCTGGGGTACAGTTCAAAGGCAGCCCTGCGATACCTCACCCCTGACCATTCCTCAGGTGTGACCATGCAGGGTATCACAGTCCAATCCAATCCTGTCCTCACCCAACATCCACCCACTGCAGACATCACTGAGTAAGGGAAGGAAAGGACTTGCATTTATATAGCGCCTTTCACAACCTCAGGACGTCCCAAAGCGCTTGACATCCAATGAAGTACTCTGAACATAAGAACATAAGAAATAGGAGCAGGAGGAGGCCATTCGGCCCTTCGAGCCTGCTCTGCCATTCAATGAGATCATGGCTGATCTTCTGCCTCAACTCCATTCACCGGCCCTATCGCCATATCCCTTGATGCCCTTACTAGTCAGAAATCTATCGCCTTCTGTTTTGAATATACCCAATGACTGAGCCTCCACAGCCCTCTGGTGTAGAGAATTCCAAAGATTCACCACCCTCTGTGTGAAGAAATTTCTTCTCATCTCAGTCCTGAATGGCCTACCCTTTATCCTGAGGCTGTGGCCCCTGGTTCTAGACTCCCCAGCCAAGGGAAACATTCTCCCAGCATCCACCCTATCAAGCCCTGTAATAATTTTGTATGCTTCAATGAGATCCCCTCTCATTCTTCTGAATTCAAGAGAATACAGGCCTAGTTTACTCAATCTCTTCTCATACGACAGTCCCGCCATCCCAGGAACAATATCGTGAACCTTCGTTGCACTCCCTCTATGGCAAGTATATCCTTCCTTAGGTAAGGAGACCAAAATTGTACACAGTACTCCAGGTGTGGTCTTACCAAGGCCCTATATAATTGGAGTAAGACTTCTTTACTCCTGTACTCACGTGTAGTCACTGTTGTAATGCAGCAGCCAATTTGCTTCCACAAACAGATAAATGACTAGATAATTGGTTTTTAGATGTTGGTTGAGGAATAGATATTGTCCCAGACACCAGGGAGAACTCCCCTGCTCTTCTATGAATAGTGTTGTGGGATCTTTTACATCCACCTGAGAGGGCAGACTGGGCTTTGGTTTAACGTCTCATCTGAAAGACAACACCTCGGAGAGTGCAGCGAACTGGAACTGTCAGACTGGTATTTGTGCTCAAGTCTCTGGAGTGGGACTTGAACCCACAACCTTCTGACTCAGTAGAACGAGAGTGCTACCACTAAGCCACGGCTGACAGGAGTGATTGCCCCCTATCCTAAGCACAGTGGTTGGGGTGTGCTGCACACAGGACACTGCATGGGGCTGCAGGGGTTCAGTATCACACCAAGCAAAGGGTCAGCTGGAAGTGGGCTGGCGTGGTGACAGTGGGGTAACCTGTAGCATGTGTTGTTGGCGGTGCCGATCCCGTGCTTGCTGACCTGTGCTCTGTGGGAAGCGTGGGATCTTCTCGTATGGGAACACGGTCTTGTCGCTCAGCAGCTCAGCAAGTCCCCCGAGGCCAGAGCCACAGATCACTGCGACCTTGGGGCGGATCCCGCTGTGGGCCAGCAGCCAATCAGCTGTCTCCTTATATTCATCATAGGTATACCTGGATAGGTGAAGAAAGAGAAAAGGGTTACACAGGGAATGAAGTGGTGGGGGGGAGAGGTGATGGGGTGAGGGGGTGGGGTGAGGGGGGAGAGGTAATGGGGTGGGGTGAGGGGGAGAGGTAATGGGGTGAGGGGGTGAGGGGATGGGGTGAGGAGGGTGAGGGGGGATGGGGTGAGGGGGGTGGGGGTAGGGTGAGGGGTGAGGGGATGGGGTGAGGGGGGTGAAGGGATGGGGTGAGGGGGGTGGGGTTAAGGGGTGGGGGTGAGGGGGTGGGGTGAGGGGTGAGGGGATGGGGTGAGGGGGTTAAGGGGTGGGGTAGGGGTGAGGGGTGAGGGGGTGGGGTGAGGGGTGATGGGGTGGGGGGAGGGGTGATGGGGGTGGGGTGAGGGGATGGTGTGAAGGGGGCGAGGGGTGGGGTGGGGTTAAGGGGTGGGGGTAGGGGTGAGAGGTGAGGGGGTGGGGTGAGGGGTGAGGGGATGGGGTGAGGGGGGTGAGGGGGTGGGGTTAAGGGGGACCAGGGTGGGATGAGGTGGTGCCGACCTCCTCAGTATCATCTAAACCCTGTTGTGCACTCAGGGCAGCTCACACCCGTGGAATGCACATCCTGTGCCATGTGGGAAGTCCTGGACACCTCCCATGGTCTGGACGACCACGTGTGTGGGAAGTGTCGCCAGCTACAGCAGCTCGAGCACCGGGTTACGGAGCTTGAGCGGCGGCTGCAGTCACTGCTGTGCATCCGCGAGGCTGAGAACTACGTGGATAGCACGTTTCGGGAGGTGGTCACCCCGCAGCTTAAGAATGTGCAGGCGGAGAGGGAATGGTTGACCGTCAGACAGAAGAGGTGGACCAGGCAGGTAGTGCAGGAGTCCCGAGCCCATCTTGCTCACCAACCAGTATTCAGTACTGAGTACTGGTGAGGGCTATGGTTCTTCTGGGGAGTGCAGCCAGAGCCAAGTCCACAGCACCATGGAAGGCTCAGCTGCACAGGCGGGGGGGGGGGGAAGAGGAGAGGGAGAGCAATAGTGATAGGGATTCAATAGTTAGGGGAGCAGACAGGCGTTTCTGCGGCTGCAGACATGACTCCAGGATGGTATGTTGCCTCCCTGGTTCCAGGGACAAGGATGTCACTGAATGGCATTCTGAGGGGGGAGGGTGAACAGCCAGAAGTCGTGGTCCATATCGGTACCAACGACATAGGTAGAAAGAGGGATGAGGTCCTGCAGGCAGAGTTTAGGAAGCTAGGAAAAAGGTTAAAAAGCAGGACCTCAAAGATAGTAATCTCCGGATTACTACCAGTGCCATGTGCTAGTGAGTACAGAAATAGGAAGATAGAGCAGATGAATGCGTGGCTGGAGAGATGGTGTTGGAGGGAGGGCTTTAGATTCCTGAGGAATTGGAACCGTTTCTGGGGGGAGGTGGGACCTCTACAAGCCAGACGGGTTGCACCTCAACGAAAACGGGACCAATATCCTCGCGGGGGGTTTTGCTCATGCTGTTGGGGAGGGTTTAAACTAGCTTGGCAGGGGGATGGGAACCTGAGGGTAGAATCAGAAGGGAGAAAAGCGAAGCTGAAAATAGAAGATAAGGGTTCAGGTGAAGGGGTATTTAGGAAGGCAAAGAGAAAGGAGAAGGCAATAGCGCAGGGCAACGACAGGGGTAACGATAACCAGAATGTATCCGGAAGGGGCAGAGCGTACAAGCATAAGAGTGCACCAGAAAATAGAGTCAGAGTAAGGAAAAATGATCAGATAAAATTAAAGACTCTTTATCTGAATGCACGCAGCATTCGTAACAAGATAGATGAGTTGACGGCACAAATAGAAATAAATGGGTATGATCTGATAGCCATTACAGAGACGTGGTTGCAAGGTGACCAAGGCTGGGAACTGAATATTCAGGGGTATTTGACATTTCGGAAGGACAGGCAAAAAGGAAAAGGAGGTGGGGTAGCTCTATTAATAAAGGATGAGATCACTGCAGTGGTGAGGATTGATATTGGCTCAGAAGCTCAAGATGTAGAATCAGTTTGGGTGGAGATAAGAAATAGTAAGGGTAAGAAGTCACTGGTGGGAGTAGTCTATAGGCCCCCTAACAATAGCTACACTGTAGGACTGAGTATAAATCAAGAAATAATGGGAGCTTGTAAGAAAGGTACTGCAATAATCATGGGCGGTTTTAATCATCATATAGATTGGACAAATCAAATTGGCAAGGGTAGCCTTGAGGACAAGTTCATAGTGTATTCGGGATGGTTTCTTAGAGCAATACGTTGAGGAACCAACCAGGGAGCAAGCTATTTTAGATCTGGTAATGTGTAATGAGACAGGATTAATTAATGATCTCATAGTAAAGGATCCCTTAGGAAAGAGTGATCATAGCATGGTAGAATTTCAAATTCAGTTTGAGGGTGAAAAACTTGGGTCTGAAACTAGTGTCCTAAACTTAAATAAAGGCAATTAAAAGGGTATGAGAACAGAGTTGGCGAAAGTGGACTGGGAAAATAGATTAAAGGGTAAGATGGTAGATCAGCAGTGGCAGACATTTAAGGAGATATTTCATAAATCTCAGCAAAGGTATATTCCAGTGAGAAAGAAAGGCTCTACGAGAAGGATGCACCATCCATGGCTAACTAAGGAAGTTAAGGATGGTATCAAATTGAAAGAAAAGGCATACAATGTTGCAAAGATTAGTAGTAGGCCAGAGGATTGGGAAATTTTTAGAAACCAGCAAAGGATGACTAAAAAAATTATAAAGAGGGAGAAGATAGAGTATGATAGTAAACTAGCAAATAATATAAAAACAGACAGTAAGAGCTTCTACAGGTATATAAAAAGGAAGAGAGTAGCTAAAGTAAATGTTGGTCCCTTAGAGGATGAGACTGGGGAATTAATAATGGGAAATAGAGAAATGGCAGAGACTATAAACAATTATTTTGGATCGGTCTTCACGGTAGAAGACACTAAAAACATCCCAATAATAATAGATAATCAGGGGGCTAAAGGGAGGGAGGAACTTAAAACAATCTCTATCACTAGAGAAAAAGTACTAGGAAAACTAATGGGACTAAAGGCCGACAAGTCCCCTGGACCTGATGGCCTGCATCCTCGGGTCTTAAAAGAAGTGGCTGCAGAGATAGTGGATGCGTTGGTTGTAATCTACCAAAATTCCCTGGATTCTGGTGAGGTCCCAGCAGATTGGAAAACTGCAAATGTAACGCCCCTATTCAAGAAAGGAGGGAGACAGAAAGCAGAAACTATAAGCCAGTTAGCCTAACATCTGTCATTGGGAAAATGCTGGAATCTATTATTAAGGAAGTAATAGCAGAACATTTAGAAAATCATAATGCACTCAAGCAGAGTCAACGTGGTTTTATGAAAGGGAAATCGTGTTTGACAAATTTACTAGAGTTCTTTCAGGATGTAACAAGCAGGGTGGATAAAGGGGAACTAGTAGATTTCCAGAAGGCATTCGATAAGGTGCCACATAAAAGGTTACTGCACAAGATAAGAGCTCATGGGGTTGGGGGTAAAATAATGGCATGGATAGGGGATTGGCTAACTAACAGAAAACAGAGAGTCGGGATAAATGGGTCATTTTCAGGTTGGCAATCAGAACTAGTCGGGTGCCACAGGGATCGGTGCTGGGGCCTCAACTATTTACAATCTATATTAATGACTTGGATGAAAGGACCAAGTGTACTGTAGCCAAATTTGCTGATGATGCAAAGATAGGTGGATTAGCAAGTTGTGAGGAGGACACAAAGAGTCTGCAAAGGGATATAGATAGGTTAAGTGAGTGGGCAAAAATTTGGCAGATGGAGTATAATGTGGGAAAGTGTGAGGTTATCCACTTTGGAAGGAAGAATGAAAAAGCAAATTATTATTTAAATGGAGTGAGACTACATAATGCTGCGGTACAAAGGGATCTGGGGGTCCTCGTACATGAAACACAAAGGGGGCTAAATTCGGTTGATTTGCACCTCCCGTTAGCGACCTAAGAGGGCGCTAATGGGGTGCAAATCAACTAGCGCCTGGGCACAGCGCTGCTAACGCCTCCCACGAAATTCAGCGGGAGGTTAGCGGCGGCGCTAACCATTAGCGCCGCGCGGTGCTGCACCGCCGGCGATGATGTCATTGCCTTGCACAGCGCCCCACTCTAATATTGGGTGGCGTCCCCCCGACTTACCTCCGGACGCAATGTCCGACAGGGTCAGGGGGTCCTACCTGTGACCGGGGCAGCGCTAGTTAAAGGGGAGGTGGCGGGCGGCCATTTTTGTTGCTGGCCGCCTACCAACACCTGCCCCCGTGGCTGTCCCCGGCCCCCGTGAAGCCCCTCCATGGGGTGTCGGCTGCTCTTCGTGAGCCCGGCACTCCTCTTGAGTGCCGGGCTCATTTGCCGGCACTCCCGATCCCTGGTGGCCCAGCTGGGCGCCGGGACGCGCTGTGCCAGGCCCCTCCCCTTTAAGAAGGGGAGGAAAGCCTGCAGTCCTGCGGCGCGATGTGCCGCAGCGCCACGTAGCACCGCGATATTGGCTCGCAGCACCCCAAGAGGGACGCGGGTGCGCTTCCAGTAGCGCCCCTCCTCCCTCTCGGGGCGCTACCTGGGAAAATAGGCTGCGGGAGCGCTAACTTTTTCGGGGTGCTAAAATTAGCGCCCCAGCGAAGGTAGCGCCCCCTTTCTGAATTTTTACCCCAAAAAGTTAGCATGCAGGTACAGCAAGTAATTAGGAAGGCTAATGGAATGTTGGCCTTTATTGCAAGGGGTATGGAGTATAAAAGTAGGGAAGTTTTGATGCAACTCTACAGGGCGTTGGTGAGACCGCTCCTGGAGTACTGCGTACAGTTTTGGTCTCCATATTTAAGGAAGGATATACTTGCATTGGAGGCAGTGCAGAGAAGGTTCACTAGATTGATTCCTGGGATGAAGGGGTTGACGTATGACGAAAGGTTGAGCAGGTTGGGCCTATACTCATTGGAGTTTAGAAGAATGAGAGGGGATCTTATTGAAACATATAAGATTCTGAGGGGAATTGACAGGGTGGATGCTGAGAGGATGATTCCCCTAGTGGGGGTATCTAGAACTAGGGGCCATAATTTCAGAATAAGGGGTCACCCATTTAAGACGGAGATGAGGAGGAATTTCTTCTCTGAGGGTCGTGAATCTTTGGAATTCTCTTCCCCGGAGAGCTGTGGAGGCGGAGTCATTGAATATATTCAAGGTGGAGATTGACAGACATTTGAACTACACGGGAGTCAAGGGGTATGGGGAGAGAGCGGGAAAGTGGAGTTGAGGCCAAGATTGGATCAGCCATGATTTTTTATTGAATGGCGGAGCAGGCTCGAGGGGCCGATTGGCTGACTCCTGCTCCTGTTTCTTTTCTTCTGATGTTCTTATGCTGCCTGACCTGCTGAGTATTTCCAGCATTTTCTGTTTTTATTCCCTCTACACTGTCCCATCAAACACTCCCAGGGCAGGTACAGCACGGGTTAGATACAGAGTAAAGCTCCCTCTACACTGCCCCATCAAACACTCCCAGGGCAGGTACAGCATGGGTTAGATACATATATTCTGAGGTCTCTGAGGTTTTATACACCCTCGGCTATATTGTGGTCTGCACATTACTTGGTTTTGTAGGGAAGGCCTCCAGAATTGTATTTCGGGTTTCCACGCCAATACGTTTCTGCATTGTTTCTGGTTTCTCTTTGCTTTGAAGTGGCTCCTCAGGAAGAGCCTGAGGATGAGGAGGCCTTTGGGAGTGCTGAGGACAATGCACAACTGAAATGAGGAGCAGGCGTTTGTGCGGGGCCAAAAGAAGCAGATGTCATGACCCCTGGAGCCCCTTGGCCAAATCAGGCACTCCCCCTGGGACTTGCACCTGGACATTCCAGAGGAGGCCTGAGTGACAAGATTGCCGGTCACAGAGGCCAATGATCGGCACATAGCTGGATCTGAGACAGTTCTTTCCACAGGAGTGAGGGATCCCACAGCGTAGATCTTTCATTGCCACCAGATCCTTCCAAGCCACCTCAGGAGGCATCTACCACATCAGGCTGTAGTTCACGCTAGATTTGCAAACGACAGCACTTCCATCATTTCTCTGTGGACTCAACACACACAACTCTCACCCAGGGTTCCCTGGAGTGCAAAGAGTCACGCCTGGCACCCGTGTGGGCATCAGGCCTCTTCACATCAACCCCGTGGCCTACATTTATTCATCCTCAGAATGTGGGCGTCGCTGGCATGGCCGACATTTACTGCCGATCCCTAGTTGCCCTTTGAGAAGGTGGTGGTGGGCACCTTGTAGCAGTTTTGATACAACTGAGTGACTTGCTTAGACAGTTCAGTGGGCAGTTAAGAGTCAACCACATTGGTGTGGAGCTGGAGTCACCTATAGGCCAGACCTCCGGGGCTGCGGACCCACTGAGGTACCCCCACCCCGAACAGCAGAGGAGTGCCTCGACCTGGGCACTGCAGCAGCTCCTCGGCGCCATTGCCACCTTCAACAAAAGTGTGCCACACAGCTTGGGCACAGTGAGCGCGTGTGCACACAAGGGCGGTGGGGGGGTGTCCAGTGCTTCAGGTGGGGTAGTTCCACGGCGTTGGTCTGTGCCGCGGTTAATGGGCCCCACAACGAATGTCAGGAGCAAACGCGAGGACTACAGTTACCTTCACCTTCCTCCCAACGCCAGGACACCTCTTCCTCATGTGAAGCCAGGTAGGAGGCACCTGGGTGACTGCCTGCTTTCAGTGGGCACCCGTCCCCCGATACAGCGGCTTTGTTGCACCTCCTGCAACAGGACCTCCGACAGCTCACGCGTCTCCATTGAGAACAATCAGGCAACTTTTCTGTCCCCACCGCAGCTTCCCCTTTAATAGTAAGCACAGCCCCTTTAAGAGCAGCGTTCCCGTGCCGGATTTTAGTGCTTCCCAGACAAGTGCGGCTCAGGCCAAGCTTTGTGGGGAAGCTTGGGGGAATTAGGTCAGAACATTGGGTACAGCCTGCTCTTCTGTTACAGGCGTGAGACCTGCTGGAGCTTGAAGTGTTCCAGCCAGATATGACGATGGATGACGAAACCATTTAAAGGGACAGCTCGGAGTTTAACACAAGATTTAAAGGGACAGCTCAGAGTTTAACACAAGATTTAAAGGGACAGCTCAGAGTTTAACACAAGATTTAAAGGGACAGCTCAGAGTTTAACACAAGATTTAAAGGGACAGCTCAGAGTTTAACACAAGATTTAAAGGGACAGCTCAGAGTTTAACACAAGATTTAAAGGGATAGCTCAGAGTTTAACACAAGATTTAAAGGGACAGCTCAGAGTTTAACACAAGATTTAAAGGGATAGCTCAGAGTTTAACACAAGATTTAAAGGGATAGCTCAGAGTTTAACACAAGATTTAAAGGGACAGCTCAGAGTTTAACACAAGATTTAAAGGGATGGTTCGGAGTTTAACACAAGATTTAAAGGGATGGCTCGGAGTTTAACACAAGATTTAAAGGGATGGCTCGAAGTTTAACACAAGATTTAAAGGGATGGCTCGGAGTTTAACACAAGATTTAAAGGGATAGCTCAGAGTTTAACACAAGATTTAAAGGGACAGCTCAGAGTTTAACACAAGATTTAAAGGGATAGCTCAGAGTTTAACACAAGATTTAAAGGGATAGCTCAGAGTTTAACACAAGATTTAAAGGGACAGCTCAGAGTTTAACACAAGATTTAAAGGGATGGTTCGGAGTTTAACACAAGATTTAAAGGGATGGCTCGGAGTTTAACACAAGATTTAAAGGGATGGCTCGAAGTTTAACACAAGATTTAAAGGGATGGCTCGGAGTTTAACACAAGATTTAAAGGGATGGTTCGAAGTTTAACACAAGATTTAAAGGGATGGTTCGGAGTTTAACACAAGATTTAAAGGGATGGCTCAGAGTTTAACACAAGATTTAAAGGGATGGTTCGGAGTTTAACACAAGATTTAAAGGGATGGCTCAGAGTTTAACACAAGATTTAAAGGGATGGCCTAAGTTTTATGCGGATTTAAAGGTGACTGGCATACTGACATTTTGCTGGATGACTTGCAGGGTTATGAAACTCACATATAAAGTCTGACATTTATAACTTGCATTGGGGTTACGAAGTAGACTGGCTGAATATTTCATGGCAGCTGTTAACAATAGCTTTCCTGCAGCTTGTTTAAGTGCAGTGTTCCGTGTGAATAAATAAAATAACTGCTTCAGAAGGGTCATGAACGCCAGCCTGGGGCACTTCGACTAGCTTGCCCAGTGCTGTACAGATGAAAGCTGCAGTGACACCTCTCCAAGAGGCTGAGCCGAGGGCATAGTTAAGCAATTATTATGGTGTCCCCCAAGGATAAAGAGCCTTTGGAAGGAGAGGCTCTCTCCCGGTTAAAGGGACACTCTCTTCGTGAAAAGATGTTTGCCAAACCCATTTTTTTCACTTAGGTATCACATTTGAATATATATCAGTTGTGTGGCCTCACCTTTAATGAGCTGACCGTTCTCTCACCCCAAGTAATTAAAAAGGTTAGCCAAACACTTTTTCATGGAGATGGAATCCCAGTTAAAACTGGCGCAGTGTGGAAGGATCTTCACTGTTCAATTATCCGTCATACATTTGATGCAGGCAATGAGCTCCTGAAATGAAACGTTTCCAATTCCCCAGCACAAAGATCCCTAAACTTAATGAGCATATAATTCACAGATACACACACACACACACAGACACACACACAGACACACACACACACAGACACACACACACACACAGACACACACACAGACACACACACACACAGACACACACAGACACAGACACACACACACACATACAGACACACACACAGACACACGCAGACACAGACACACACACACACAGACACACACACACAGAGACACACACACACACAGACACACACAGACACACACACACAGACACACACACAGACACACACAGACACAGACACACACACACACGCATACAGACACACACACAGACACACACACACACAGACACACACACACACACAGA
>CM059430.1:70705373-70732875 GCA_030390025.1 Squalus acanthias
TTTGGCAGCCTCTCAGTTTGCATGGTGCCACCCGGAGATACCACTGTGAGGCACCCTGCCATGTTTGTGGAGATCCTTCTGCCACTTGATAACACAGTGTAAAGGTCGGACCTTGTCCTGTGTCTTTGGGGCTGTAGTGTGGTCCATCTTGCCAGATGCCTCATTGTCATCCTATTCATCACCATCAACATCCTCGCTCTCCTCCCCTGAGAAGGATGGCTTCTTGCTACAACTCTATGGCACTTGATATGGAAGATTCATCTATGGAGACACGGGGGAATATTTCCATTAATTGATTTTGGACTGTGCAGAAATTGCACATTTGTACAGGATGAGCAGGCATATTATAATGTAATATAAATGAGGGAAATACGTCAAACCATACATTTCCCTCATTTAACAGCACAGGGTGGCGTGGACCCTGTAAAGCAATCGGCTGACTTATCGAAAGCGAAGAAGAAACTGGGTAATTTTTAAAGTTTTCCTCTGTCAGCCAGAGTCCAATGGGCCATCTGATGCAGTGACAAGTGCTGCAGTGAAATTCCGTCTCTCCCCTCCTCCGCTGGGACAGATGCCTTCGCTCCTCTTCATAGAATCATTACAGCACAGAAAGAGGCCATTCGGCCCCTTGAGCCCGTGCCGGCTCTCTGCAAGAGCACTTCAGCTAGTCCCACTCCCCCGACCTTTCCCCGTAGCCCTGCAAATTTTTTTCCTTCAGGTACTTATCCAACTCCCTTTTGAAAGCAGTGATTGAGTCTGCCTCCACCACCCTTTCAGGCAGTGCATTCCAGATCCTAACCACTCGCTGAGTAAAAAGGTTGTTCCTCATGTCCCCTTTGGTTCTTCTGCCAATCACCTTAAATCTGTGTCCTCTGGTTCTCGACCCTTCTGCCAACGGGAGCAGTTTCTCTCTATCTACTCTGTCCAGACCCCTCATGATTTTGAACACCTCTATCAAATCTCCTCTCAATCTTCTCTGCTCTAAGGAGAACAACCCCAACTTCTCCAGTCTATCCACGTAACTGAAGTCCCTCATCCCTGAAATCATTCTCGTAAATCTTTTCTGCACCTTCTCTAAGGCCTTCACATCTTTCCTAAAGTGCGGTGCCCAGAATTAGACACAATACTCCAGTTGAGGCCAGACCAGTGTTTTATACAGGTTCATCATAACTTCCTTGCTTTTGTACTCTATGCCTCTATTCATGAAGCCCAGGATCCTGTATGCTTTTTTAACCGCTTTCTCAACCTGCCCTGCCACCTTCAAAGATTTGTGTACATATACCCCCAGGTCTCTCTGTTCATGCACCCACTTCAGGATTGTACTATTTAGTTTATATGTCCTCTCCTCATTCTTTCTACCAAAATTTATCACTTCGCACTTTTCTGCGTTAAATTTGATCTGCCACATGTCCGCCCAGTCCACCAGCCTGTCTATGTCCTCTCGAAGTCTATCACTATCCTCCTCACTGTTCACTATACTTCCAGGTTTTGTGTCCCCTGGTGTGGGCGTCCAACCCAATGATTTGAATCCCCCCCCACCGCAAATTCTGGGCCAGGGTCAGGGACATAGCCGGTGGGCGTGTGGCATTTCCTCGCTCCAGATACACCCCCCCTCCCAACCCGGCCTCCCCAGTTGTATCAGGGCCCAGCTCTGTACCATTAACGTTCAGTTTGGTTTATTCCTTGATTTGATTGCCAGGAATGTTCTTTCTATGTGTAAAATAAAACCCGGTTTGCTACATTTTATGGACTTGCATGTTGCATGTGGCATGTTCATACCTTCCAAGTATTTATATGAACATACGTGTAAAAAGACAATGACCACCAGGCCCATCAATGCTGCATTTGATAGTGCAACAGCCTCTCCAGTCACTAGTAATGGTCACTACTAGGGAAGCTTATCATTGTGCATGTGAGACTGGCTTTCTATTGTATCTACCCTGCTCGTTTGACAAAAATCCAGGCACCTATAGGCTGATATCAGGAACACCAGCTGCAGTTTGAGTATTTGTACTTAACGACAGGTCTATGTAAAGGGCCAAGGCTGATAGTGCAAGACACTAGGGCCGTGAAATTCGGCTCCGTAGTGCCCGGTTTTTGCCCGCTACGGGTGCCGTTTTGTGTCCAAAATGGCATCCGCGCCACGCGCGCACACTTCTGGTGCGAGCCGCGCCAGATGCCATTTTGCTGAGGTCGTTCATGCGGGCGCTGGGAACATGCGCCAGAAGTATGCAGAGTAGGCAGATCGTGAGGTCAGTCAGCGTGTAATGCTGATTTGACGCCGGGGCTGCCATTTTCAACCTCAACGCTCCAGCTAACACCGTCTCTTCAAGACGCACAGCCGAACGTGCGAAGTTTACGTGGTGCCTGCATCAGACGCAACGGGCGTGGGTTAATCGCGCATCGCCATACCTGCGCCCGTTTTTCGGGGGCTATCGAATTTAGCCCCCTCTGGCTGAAAAGAGTAAAAGAGGACAGCAACATCTTGCAATTGTATAGCACCTTGAATTCAGCATTTATCCCAATGTGCTTCATATAGGGGATGGGGGAAACAAACACCAAGAAGGGGTTTGGACAAGAGTTAGGCCAGTTCTGATCTTGGGTTCTGAGGAGGATTTTGAAAGTGGGACTTGGCAATGGGGAGGAGCTTGATGGCTGAAGAGAAGTCGAGATCAATCAGGGAGCAGTGATGCCTAGCTCGAGTTTCCAAAATTGGATACAGTGCTGAGGATACCAAACCGTCGGGGGAGGGGAGGATGCAAAATAAGATAAAGTTCAAAAGAGTGATTATAAGGAGAGAGAGGAGTCGATAATGGGGAGAGGCGAGAGAGTAAAATACTGGCCTGGCAAATCACATCAGGCACTGGAACATATTGGTGGGACTTGGTGTCCGAGAGGTGGTGGTGGTATTACCCCATGTCATCCCAGGAGATCTAGCTTTGTGTGGGAGATTCTATCCCTCTTCCTAAGAAAGGTACAGTAGCCTAGTGATTATGATCCTGTATGAGTAACCTAGAGGTTTTAAATTCAAATCCCATCATGGTAAATTGTGCAATTGAATTCAGGTAATTTGTGGGCAAGCACCAGTAATGTGATGATGAAAGCTACATGATTATCATAAAAACCCAACTGGTTCACTAATGTCTTAAGGGAAGGGAACAAGGCAATCCTACCTGGTCTGGCCAACATGTAACTCCAGTCCCACACTATGTGGTTGACTTTTAATGCCCTCAGAGCAACTGGGAATGGATAATAAATGCTGCCTTGAGTCACAGCTACTGCCACCGTTCAACAAGTACTTAGAAGGTGGCACACTATTGGGTAAGAAACAGGCCCACCCCATTGTCTGACTGACCCATCATAGAATTCAAGTAGAGGAACGTGGTGAAGGGCCAGTGCTCAATCTGCAGGGCATCACTAATGTTGAAACGGATACAAGATGAGGTAGATCAAGAACTAATGATTAAGTATCTCAGGATAAGGGGTCGGCCATTTAAGACCGAGATGAGGAGGATTTTCTTCGCTCAGAGGGTTGTGAATTTTTGGAATTCTCTGCCCCAGAGGGCTGTGGATGCTCAGTCGTTGAGTACCTTTGGGCTCTAGGGGAATCGAGGGATATGGGGATCGGACGGGAAGGTGGAGTTGAGGTAGAAATTCAACCATGATCTTATTGAACAGCAGAACGGACTCGAGGGGCCGAATGGCCTACTCCTGCTCCTATTGCTTACATTCTTATATTTTTAAGTGATGCGGAGCTTGTGTTTTAAAAGCCTGTAGGTCGAGACTGGTCGCAAGTCCCACAGGACGGAGGTTCCTGGGAAAGTAGGAAACAGTGCGATGGGCCTTTACTGCAACACAGGAAGAGCGAGTAGGATGGCGTGTTGTCCACTCGGAAGGATCAAAGGAGGAAAGCTCAAAGGAGCATTGACCATAATAATATGAAAAATAGAGACAAGAAATGTTGGATCGAGAAGCAAATCATCGAATCATACTGCACAGAAGGAGGCCATTCGGCCCATCGTGCCTGTGCCGGCTCTTTGAAAGAGCTCTCCAATTAGTTCCACTCCCCCACTCTTTCCCCATAGCCCTGTAAATGTTTCCTTTTTAAGTATTTATCCAATTCCCTTTTGAAAGTTACTATTGAATCTGCTTCCACCACCCTTTCAGGCAGCGCATTCCAGATCACAACAACTCACTGCGTAAAAAACAATTGTCCTCATCTCCCCCCTGGCTTTTTTGCCAATTTTCTTAAATCTGTGTCATCTGGTTACCGACCCTCCTGCCAATGCCCCTATCTACTCTATCGAAACCCCTCATAATTTGAAACACCTCTATTAAATCTCCCCTTAACCTTCTCTGCTATAAGGAGATTATATCCCAGCTTCTCCAGTCTCTCCACGTAACTGAAGTCCCTCATCCCTGAAAGAAAGGTTGAAAGCTAGAGCTGGGAGATGTTGTCAGACAAGCTTTTTCTTGTACCCTGTTTGGGAGTGTTGTACAAACACCGGTGTCATCTAATAGACTTATTCAATGGCTGTGCTCCCGTGAGCTCTATATTTATCTGTTTTACAGGCACCACATGTCTACAGCAGCTACTCAGCTCCAGACCGAAGCGTGGCTGTGAGAGACAGGTTGTAAACGCTCAAGGACAGCTGGCTCCTCTGGTTGCACAGACTTTGAGCGAGGGCTCTCCCATCATCGCACGGGATGTGGACACAGCCAATGTTAAAACGAGCACGAGTAATTATAGTCAAGGAGCACTCTGCCAGCACCTGGACAACGCCTTCCGAAGACTGATTTCTATTTTATTGACCTGTTATCAGGATGTACTTGGAAGAATACAGGGCGATGTGCTTATATATGGCCATCCAGCCACGAGTCATATTGGCTGTTGAGACTCAGTGGCCAGAAAGGGAAGGAATTCAGTGCTGGGAAATGTGCCATTCCACCTCCATCCCAGGTCAGCACCAAGCCCTCCTCGATCAACAACAACTTGCATTTATAGAAAGCAAGATTTCATGTGCAGCAACTATTTAAACAGCAAACAGAATGGGTGGATAGATATTTTGTATTTAATGCACATCTACCACATCTGTTACTGGTGCAAAACAATTTTTAAAAAAAGGGAATTTGGATTCTTCTGAGCTGGAGTGGAATTTACAGGCAACTACAATTGGCCTGAGTTTACAAGGAAATACAATTGAAATGCTTATTTAGACTATTTCCCAATAGGGGATTACTTGGGCAGTGGCCTTAATGGTACAGATTGAATTAAACACAGCTCCATCTTTGCAGGACAACATCACAACAGCGTCAGGTGTAGCAGGGATTAAATAGAAGATGAAGCTCCTCCTACACTGACCCGACAATGCCCAGTGAGAGAGGAGGCTTGTATCATAACACTCTAAGCTGTATCCAAAACCGGATTGCCACCAACCATTTTTTGAATCAGATGACTGGAAATTTTAAAAATGTAAATCGGGCATCAAAGGTCTCTGGTAGGTTGAAAAGCCATTCCAAGTGGCAATAGAGAGCCAAACTGTTAAAAGTTTGACATCATTAGAGCAACTAGGTAAAATGTAAGGGTTTGTTCAGATCCGTATCAGGCAGGTGGGGAGCAGGACAAGCTGGAATGTAGTAACGTAAGGGTTAAACACGAGAAAGGGACAGCCCTAGATGAAGGGTCACAGCCCATCGTACAGGACCCTACAAATGATAAAAACCAAGATCAAGTAAATCAGTGATGAGGTGACAGGAAGCCTGTGTTTAAAAAGCCTATAGATTACATGAGGGCAATGGGGAGCTCCACAGATTGGGACAGAATGAATTGGAGTTGGAGTCATTACAATGAGTCTTGATTGCAACACAGTGAGGATATAGGGAGGTGAAAGAGCTTAAGGATAGTGTATTTGGAGAAACAAGTGAGGAAAACTAAGACCAGCCAAGAAAGGTTGCAATGAAGGAAGGCGAAAGCTGGAGGTGAGAGGTTGCCTGTTAAATGGCAAACCTTTGTTTGTATCCTGCCCAGGAGAGTGAGAGAGGTGCGGCGCAAAGCCTTTCCAGATATAGAAGCAGTAATCAGATCGTGGACTGATCTGAGCTTTGGAGTGAGTTAGCAGTTGCTGAAAGAAAGACTTGCATTTCTATCGCGCCTTTCATGACCTCAGGACGTCCCAAAGCGCTTTACAGCCAATGAAGTACTTTTGAAGTGTAGTCACTGTTGTAATGTAGGAAACACGGCAGAAAATTTACGCACAGCAAGCTCCCACAAACAGCAATATGATAATGACCAGATAATCTGTTTTTGTTATGTTGAATGAGGGATAAATATTGGCCCAGGACACTGGGGATAACTGCCAGCCCAGTTCACACTTCATCTAGCCTCAATCTGTCACATTAACACCTCCTCTTGCCTTGATTATCTCTCAATGTCTCTTAATCTCTCCTGCTTTCTATCCCACCACTGACCTTACCTTTTGTTCTTTCATCCCCTCCCCCTTTTCCCAGCATTTTACTTGCTTTAAATCTATTTCATTTTCTGCTTTTTTCCAGTTCTGATGAAAGGTCTTCGACCTGAAACGTTAACTCTGTTTCTCTCTCCACGGATGCTGCCGGGCCTGCTGAGTTTTTCCAGTGTTTTCTGTTGTTATATTGGGGATAACTCCCCTGCTCTTCTTCAAAATATTGCCATGGAATCTTTTACGTTCACCTGAGAGAGCAGACGGGGCCCTTGGCTTAATGTCTCATCTGAAATATGGCACCTCCAACAATGCAGCACTCCCTCAGCACTGCACTGGAGTGTCAGCCTAGATTTTTGTGCTGAAGTCTCTGGAGTGGGACTTGAACCCACAACCTTCTGACTCAGAGGGGAGAGTGCTGCCCACTGAGCCACAGCTGACACTCTAAAAAGGAAGTGTTTGGCACAAAAGAGGGAACTGAGCTTCTTGTAGGCAGCTTTGGCAATGGAGGAGAGGTCGGGGAGACATGTAACTTTTGTCCAGTAACACACAGTGCAAGACAGCAGCGAATGTTCAGCCTTTATCCACTGACTGCAGTAAATACACAGGAACAAGACACTTAAACACATGAGCCACACAGCACTGGACTGAATTGTACATATTTTGCCTGCAGGGTGTGTGTTATCAGATTCAGATCTGTACCAGATATTCTCTTGGGTTCAGGGTCACTGGCTTCTATTTGTAAATGGTCCCCACTTCCCTGACAATCAGGAGTTTCTCTTTACTGCCCAATTTCTAGTCATATGATAGTGTGACCTGAGCACGGGGAGGTTGTAACAATGAAAGGCCTTTTTTAATTGAATTGCAGACTGTAATCTTACCCGTGACATCACTTACATTTCTCCTATCTTCTGAAAGACAGGCTTATGATCACTTCACTAACACGAGGTCAATTATAAACCAGCAGGATGATTTATTGGACAACTAATATGTGAATGAACAGAGTACATTTACAATGAATTCTAACCAATTACTTGTCATGCAGAAAATAAAAAGCACGCCACACAGTCCCTGTTAGTGGGCTGAATGCACTTTTTTGACCATTAACTTCTCTGAAATTGGCCAGCATAAACTTAAAGAGAGATTTTTCTCTCTCTCTAGGTCTGACTTCCACACCAGCTCACACAAACTGTCCGTTCTCTGTTTCTGAGTGTCCTTTCTTAGCTGGACAGGAAGCCAAAATCTTCACCGCTGACAACCCCCCCCCCCCCCCAACTCTCTCTTGTCAGGGATTGGCCAGTTGAGCTGCCAATCAAATCCACAACTGTCCTAGGTGCGAGCTGCCCTGACAGCAGTCCTTCCTGGGATCACATCGATGAAACTATTCCAGCATATCACCCAATCTCCTCCCTGAGATGTGTTAACGAACCTCATCGTCTCAAACGGATATGACAAGCAAGAAATCCCATCCAAGGTGTCAGCCTTGGCTCAGTGGTAGCACTTGTACCTCTCAGTCAGAAGGTCTTGGCTCCAAGATCCACTCCAGAGACTTGAGCATATAACACATGGGTGTCCTTGTACATAAGTCACTGAAAGTGAATGTGCAGGTGCAGCAAGCCATTAGGAAGGCAAATGGTATGCTGGCCTTCATTACAAGAGGATTTGAGTACAGGAGTAAAGAAGTCTTACTCCAATTATATAGGGCCTTGGTGAGACCACACCTGGAGTACTGTGTACAATTTTGGTCTCCTTACCTAAGGAAGGATATACTTGCCATAGAGGGAGTGCAACGAAGGTTCACGAGATGATTCCTGGGATGGCGGGACTGTCGTATGAGATGAGATTGAGTAAACTAGGCCTGTATTCTCTTGAATTCAGAAGAATGAGAGGGGATCTCATTGAAACATACAAAATTATTACAGGGCTTGATAGGGTGGATGCTGGGAGAATGTTTCCCTTGGCTGGGGAGTCTAGAACCAGGGGCCACAGCCTCATGATAAAGGGTAGGCCATTCAGGACTGAGATGAGAAGAAATTTCTTCACACAAAGGGTGGTGAATCTTTGGAATTCTCTACCCCAGAGGGCTGTGGAGGTTCAGTCATTGGGTATATTCAAAACAGAAGTCAATAGATTTCTGACTAGTAAGGGCATCAAGGGATATGGCGATAGGGCCGGTGAATGGAGTTGAGGCAGAAGATCAGCCATGATCTCATTGAATGGCGGAGCAGGCTCGAAGAGCCTGAATGGCCTACTCCTGCTCCTATTTCTCATGTTCTTATGTTCTTATGTAGACTACCAGTTCGGTGCAGTACTGAGGGAGTGCTGCACTATCAGAGGTGCCGTCTTTCGGATGAGACGTTAAAGCGAGACCCCATATGCCCTTTCAAAAACAACAACAACAACAGGTAGATGTAAAGGATCCCACAGCACTATTCGAAGAAGAACAGGGGAGTTCTCCCCGGTGTCCTGGCCAATATTTATCCTTCAATCAACATCACTAAAAACAGATTATCAGGTCATTATCACATTGCTGTTTGTGGGACCTTGTTATGCATAAACTGGCTACTGCATTACAACAGTGACTACACTTCAAAAGTACTTCACTGGCTGTGAAGCGCTTTGGGATGTCCTGAGGTCGTGAAAGGTGCTACAGAAATGCAAGTCTTTCTTTCTTAGATAGAGGCTTTCTTACGGACTGAATCGTAACCCACATCTCCAGACACTGCGAGTGGATTCAACCTCTGCTGAGCACTATCTTAATATAAATTACCCAAAAGTCCTCCAAGGTTAAATGGTCAAAAGCTCCGACATGTCACAGAATGTAACCCAGCAGTCTGAAATATAGGTTGGTGATGGGCTTTTCTTTTAAACTGACATTTGCAAGTCATTTGCATCACATCATTTTGTGGGAACGATTTGTAAATACATGGAAAGCTCTGCCTGAAAGGGCGGTGGAAGCAGATTAAATAGTAACTTTAAAAAGGGAATTGGATAAATACTTGAAAAGGAAAAATTTGCAGGACTCTGGGGAAAGAAAAGGGTTGGGGCTAAGTGGAGAGCTCCTTCAGAGAGCCGGCACAGGCACGATGGGCCTCCTTCTGTGCTGCATGATTAGGAGTGAGCTGGAATAGCTGGCCAAACTTTTCCACCCGAACGGAAATCGGAGCATTGTGGAGGTTGTTGAAGTGGACAGTGCGGACTCAGGAAACAAGCCGTGTTTATAGCTGTGCTAACACTGCATCCTGGTTTTATCTTTTGGAGTGGAAAAGTTGGATTGCCGAGGCGCCACCATGATAGGGAGTCTCACAGAGAGCAAACGCACAGGACCGCTGCCGACATTTACATAACCGAAGCCGGGTTCTTGACCCAAAACAGAATACTGACCCATGGTTCCGATGCCGGTGCTTCCTGGACCCTATTGGAATGCAGCCAACGCTGAGAAGCCAACATGTCTGCAGCCAGTCACACTCAGGTCAACAATAGCAACTTCCATTAATTTAGGGCCTTTAACGTGGGAAAGGTCCCAAGGCGCTTCACAGGAGCGCAATCAAAAATAAATGGACACCGAGCCATATAAGGAGATAATACGACAGATGATCAAATGCTTGGTCAATGAGGGCTCTTAAAGGAGGAGAAAGGCAGAGAGGCGGAGGAGTTTAGGGAGGGAAATCCAGAGGGGAGGACGAGGCGGTTGAAGGCACGGCCGCCAATGGTGGAGCGAACCAATGGGGGGGGGGGGAATGGACAAAACTTTGTGTAAAAATGCCTTTAAATTCATTGTTGTGGAGAGAACAGATGATTGGAGTTGACCTATGACAAAGGAATTAGTCTGTTGTAATGTCCTGTTCCTGAAAATTCTTCTTGTTTTAAAAACTCAGAAGATAAGGCCTGCCTATGTGGCTTTAATTGACACGTCTAACCTTCTCTATTGGCGACACTATCTCACATTAAATATTTCTCGTGCATTTCTGTTCTTCCTCTTGCTGAGAAGCTGCCGAGGTGAAAGAAATAGTGAAGCTTGTTCCGCTACTGTGAGCTTACTCTCTGCTGCCTTCCTGAGTATCGGTTGCCATAGCAACCACCAGTAAAATTTACACCGAGTTAAATTTAGACAAAGATTCCTGGCTCTTATCCAGCAACCAGGTGGAGGCAAGTGATGACCAGGAAAAATACAGACAGAGACAAAGAGAAACACACACACACAGGAAGACACAGACAGGAAGATATATAGACAGACAGAGAAACTCAGGGAGACACACAAACAAAGTCAGGGTGACAGAGAAACACACACAGATGCAGGGACACACACACAGAAAAATGGAGACACACACAGGCAGGGAGAGACACACACACAGATAGAGATACACACATTGACAGACACACAGACCGACAGGGAGTTACCTACCTATGGCCAAGTTGTCAGTGTGGGAGTGAGTTTTATTGATCAATAAGAATCAATGATAAAGCTATTTAAACAGCTGGAGCAGTGTTTATCTTTGAGTCAGCTATATCAAAATGGGACGCATTTGAAACTACAGTGTGAGCCTTTCCAGCACTGGGTGCAAGTTGCTTGGCAGAGGAAAGTCCGATTGCAAAGCCGGGTACAAGCTTTTCCACCCGGCTTGGGTCCAATTTCATGATAGGGTTTCCGCCAAACTCTGCCTCGACGCTGAATAGGAACACTTATTCCGACAGCTGTAAAATGCAAATATGTTCTAGATGGCAGTTCGGGAGTCAGGGGAGGGGGATAATGTCTGGATTAGGTCATGGCCAGAGGAGAGCACAAAGAGCGGCACAACACCCGAAACAGGAAACGTTCCCATGGGGTGTGTGATTGAGGTCCCGTCTGGGTCTTGGAAATGAAGAATCAAATTAATTATTTTACGGTGAAATTTAGATGGAACGGTTTAATGTTCAGGTTTCCATCTCCATAACATCGTCCAACTCCGCCCCTGCCTCAGCTCATCAGCTGCTGAAACCCTCCTCCATGCTTTTTTAAAATTATTCGTTCCTGGGATGTGGGCGTCGCTGGCAAGGCCAGCATTTATTGCCCGTCCCTAGTTGCCCTTGAGAAGGTGGTGGTGAGCCGCCTTCTTCAACCGCTGCAGTCCGTGTGGTGAAGGTACTCCACGGTGCACTTAGGGAGGGAGTTCCAGGATTTTGACCCAGCGACGATGAAGGATCGGCGATATACTTCTAAGTCAGGATGATATGTGACTTGGAGGGGAACTTGGAGGTGGTGGTGTTCCCATGCGCCTGCTGCCCTTATCCTTCTAGGTGGTAGAGGTCGCGGGTTTTGGAGGTGCTGCCAAAGAAGCCTTGGCGAATTGCTGCAGTGCATCTTGTAGATGGTACACACTGCAGCCACGTTACGCCGGTGGTGGAGGGAGTAAATGTTTAAGGTGGTGGATGGGGTGCCAATCAAGCGGGCTGCTTTGTCCTGGATGGTGTCGAGCTTCTTGAGTGTTGTTGGAGCTGCACTCATCCAGGCAAGTGGAAAGTATTCCATCACACTCCTGACTTGTGCCTTGTAGATGATGGAAAGACTTTGGGGAGTCAGGAGGTGAGACACTCGCCGCAGAAAACCTAGCCTCTGACCTGCTCTTGTTGCCAGAGTATTTATGTGGCTCGTCCAGTTATGTTTCTGGTCAATGGTGACCCCCAGGATGTTGATGATGGGGGATTCGGCGATGGTAATGCCATTGAATGTCATGGGGTGGTGGTTAGACTCTCTCTTGTTGGAGATAGTCATTGCCTGCCACTTGTGTGGCGCGAATGTTACTTGCCACTTATCAGCCCAAGCCTGAATGTCATCCAGGTCTTGCTGCATGCGGGCATGGACTGCTTCATTTTCTGAGGCATTGCAAATGGAACTGAACACTGTGCAGTCATCAGCAAACATCCCCACTTCTGACCTTATGATGGAGGACAGGTCATTGATGAAGCAGCTGAAGATGGTTGGGCTTAGGACACTGCCCTGTGGAACTCCTGCAGCGATGTCCTGGGGCTGAAATGATTGACCTCCAACATCCACAACCATCTTCCTTTGTGCTAGGTATGACTCCAGCCAGTGGAGAGTTTTCCCCCTGATTCCCATTGACTTCAATTTTACTAGGGCTCCTTGATATCACACTCGGTGAAATGCTGCCTTGATGTCAAGGGCAGTCACTCTCACCTCACCTCTGGAATTCAGCTCTTTTGTCCATGTTTGGACCAAGGCTGTAATGACATCTGGAGCCGATTGGTCCTGGCGGAACCCAAACTGGGCATCTGTGAGCAGGTTATTGGTGAGTAAGTGCTGCTTGATAGCACTGTCAATGACATCTTCCATCACTTTGCTGATGATTGAGAGTAGACTGATGGGGCGGTAATTAGCCGGATTGGATTTGTCCTGCTTTTTGTGGACAGGACATACCTGGGCAGTTTTCCACATTGCCAGATAGATGCCAGTGTTGTAGCTGTACTGGAACAGCTTGGCTAGAGACGTGGCTAGTTCTGGAGCACAAGTCTTCAGCACGACAGCTGGGATGTTGTCGGGGCCCATAGCCTTTGCTGTATCCAATGCGCTCAGCCGTTTCTTGATATCACCTGGAGTGAATCGAATTGGCTGAAGACTGGCTTCTGTGATGGTGGGGACCTCAGGAGGAGGCCGATATGGATCATCCACTCGGCACTTCTGGCTGAAGATGGTTGCAAACGCTTCAGCTTTGTCTTTTGCACTCACGTGCTGGGCTCCACCATTATTGAGGATGGGGATATTCATGGAGCCTCCTCCTCCTGTTAGTTGTTTAATGGTCCACCACCATTCATGACTGGATGTGGCAGGACTGCAGAGCTTTGATCTGATCCGTCGATTGTGGGATTGCTTAGCTCTGTCTATAGCATGCTGCTTCCGCTTTTTAGCATGCATGTAGTCCTGTGTTGCAGCTTGCCCAGGTTGGCACCTAATTTTTAGGTACGCCTGGTGCTGCTCCTGGCATGCTCTTCTGCACTTCTCATTGAACCAGGGTTGGACCCCTGGCTTGATGGTAATGATAGAGTGAGGGATATGCCGGGCCATGAGGTTACAGATTGTGGTGGAATACAATTCTGCTGCTGCTGATGGCCCACAGCGCCTCATGGATGCCCAGTTTTGAGCTGCTAGATCTGTTCTGAATCCATCCCATTTAGCACGGTGGTAGTGCCACACAACATGATAGAGGGTGTCCTCACTATGAAGATGGGACTTCATCTCCACAATGACTGTGCGTAGTCACTGCTACCAATACTGTCATGAACAGACGCATCTGCGACAGGTAGATTGGTGAAGACGAGGTCAAGTAGGTTTTTCCCTCGTGTTGGTTCTCTCACCACCTGCCGCAGGCCCAGCATGGCAGCTATGTCCTTCAGGACTCGGTCAGCTCGGTCAGTAGTGGTGCTACCGAGCCACTCTTGGAGATGAAGATTGAAGTCCCCCACCCAGAGTAAATTCTGTGCCCTTGCTACTCTCAGTGCTTCTTCCAAGTGGTGTTCAACATGGAGGAGTACTGATTCATCAGCTGAGGGTGGGTGGTAGGTGGTAATCAGCAGGAGGTTTAGTTGCCCATGCTTGACATGAAGCCATGACACTTCATGGATTCAATGTTGAGGACTCCCAGGGCCACTCCCTCCCGACTGGTGGGTCAGGACATACCGCAGGGATCGGTGCAGTGTCCTTTGCTGTTTGTAGTGTACATTAATGATTTAGATATGAATGTAGGAGGTATGTTCAGTAAGTTCGCAGATGACACGAAAATTGGTGGAGTGGTAAATAGCGAGGAGGGAAGCCTCAGGTTACAGGACGATATAGACGGGTTGGTCAGATGGGCAGAACAGTGGCAAATGGAATTTAACCCTGAAAAGTGTGAGGTGATGCATTTTGGGAGGACTAACAAGGCAAGGGAATACACAATGAATGGTAGGACCCTAGGAAGGACAGAGGATCAGAGGGACCTTGGTGTGCATGTACATAGATCCCTGAAGGCAGCAGGACAGGTAGATAAGGTTGTTTTAAAAGGCATATGGGATACTTGCCTTCATTAGCCGAGGCATAGAATATAAGAGCAGGGAGGTTATGCTGGAGCTGTACAAAACGCTAGTTAGGCCACAGCTGGAATACTGTGTGCAGTTCTGGTCGCCACACTATAGGAAGGATGTGATTGCATTGGAGAGAGTGCAGAGGAGATTCACCAGGATGTTACCTGGGCTGGAGTGCTTCAGCTATGAAGAGAGACTGGACAGGCTGGGGTTGTTTTCCTTAGAGCAGAGAAGGCTGAGGGGGGACCTGATTGAGGTGTACAAAATTATGAGGGGCATAGGTAGGGTAGATAGAAAGGAACTTTTCCCCTTAGTAGAGGGGTCAATAACCAGGGGGCATAGTTTCACGGTAAGGGGCAGGAGGTTTAGAGGGGATTTGAGGAAAAACTTTTTCACCCAGAGGGTGGTTGGAATCTGGAACTCACTGCCTGAAAGGGTGGTAGAGGCAGGAACCCTCACAACATTCAAGAAGCATTTAGATGAGCACTTGAAACGCCATAGCATACAAGGCTACGGACCAAGTGCTGGAAAATGGGATTAGAATAGACAGGGCTTGATGGCCGGCGCGGACACGATGGGCCGAAGGGCCTCTTTCTGTGCTGTATAACTCTATGACTCTATGACATTGGCTGAAAGGTATGATTCTGTGAGTATGACTATGTCAGGTTTGACTAGTCTGTGGGACAGCTCTCCCAATTTTGGCACAACTCCCAGATATTAGTGAGGAGGACTTTGCAGGGTCGAATGGGCTGGGTGTGCTGTTGTCGTGTCCGTGGCCGGTGCCGAGGTCGATGCCGGGTGGTCCGTCCGGTTTCATTCTTATGATTGTTTCTTGTCGCAGTTTGTTACAACTGAGTGGCTTGCTAGGCCATTTCAGAGGGCAGTTAAGAGTCACATATAGACCAGACCAGGTAAGGATGATAGATTTCCTTCCCTAAAGGATGTTAGTGAACCAGATGGGTTTTTACGACAAAACGATAGTTTTCATGGTCAGCATTACTGATACTAGCTTTTTATTCCTGCTTTTATTAATTAACAGAATTTAAATTCCCCAGCTGCCAGTGGTGGGAATTTGAACTCATGTCTCCGGATCATTACTAGTCCAGTAACATAACCACTATGCTACCGTTCCCAACATTGTTACATATAGACTTGACTATTCCAATGCACTTATGGCCGGCCTCCCACTTTCCACACTTCGTAAAGTTGAGCACATCCAAAACTCTGCTGCCCCTATCCGAGCTCGCACCAAGTCCCGCTCACCCATCACCTGTGCTCACTGGCCTACATTGGCTCCCGGTCCGGTAATATCTCAAATTTAAAATTCTCATCATTGTTTTCAAATCGCTCCATGGCCTCGGCCCTCCCTATCTCCTCTTCTACAATCCCCACCCCAACTCTCCGATCCTCTGGCTCTTGTTGGCCTCTTGTGCATCCCTCCTCCCTTCACATCACCATTGACGACCGTGCCTTCAGTTGCCTAGGCCCCGTCCTCTGGAATTCCGTCCCTAAATTTTGGCCTCTCTACCTCCCTCTCCTCCTCTATGACTCAGTTCTTTGAAAGAAAGAAAGAACTTGCATTTATATAGCACCTTTCATGGTTTCAGGATGTCTCAAAGTGCTCAACAGCCAATGAAGTACTTTTGAAGTAGAGTCACTCTTAGACTAATGTGGGGAAACAAGGCAGCCAATGTGCACACAGCAAGATCCCACAAACAGCAATGAGATAAAAGCCCAGATAATTTTTTTTTAGTGGTGCTCGTTGACAGATAAATGTTTGAATAGTGCCATGGGAACTTTTACGTCCACTTGCAAGAGCAGACTGGACCTTGATTTACTGTCGCATCCAAAAGATGGCACCTCCGACAGTGCAGCACTGTCTCGGTACTGCACTGGAGTGCCAGTCTGGATTATGTGCCCGTTGCTGGAGTGGGATTTGAACCATGCTGTTCTGACTCAGAGGCGAGAGTGTTACCACTGAGTCAAGGCCGACACTTCATTGACCTCTTTGACCAAGCTTTTGGTCACTCCTCGTAATTTCTCCTCCCTTGGCTTGACATCCATTTTGTCCTCAAGTCTCTGTGAAGCGCCTTGGTAGAATTGCCGATGTCAAAAGGCGTTATATAAATGCAAGTTGTTAATGATGATAATATCTATCCAGCGGGATTCCCACCCTTCACCGAATCCAATCTGGGCACGGAGCATGACAGGAGAGGGCCAAGAGGTGACATCATGGCTTGAGTTAAGATTTGCAGCTTGTGAAAATGAATTGAAAACCCCGCCAACTAATTCCCACATAGCATGAGATGCAGAAGGAAGTGGAAGAAATGCACTTCAAATTTAAACAATATCATTTGGGTGGTCAGTTTACAGTTTTAGAAATTTGCAAGTTATGAGTCCAGAAAAATGAACAGGGAGCAACCTGCCAACCAGCCCAGCCACCCACCCAAAGCAGCGCTACACCCCACCTGCCCTGCCACACTCTCCACTGCTCTCCGTGTTGTCCCAACAGACTACCCGGAACTGGCTCACGTGATGTCCTTTTCTCCATCCCCCGAGATACTGCCAGGGCACTCTATCAGGTCCACCTCACTTCCTGCTGCATCAAACTCCCAGACAGACTCACACAGGTCATACTCATCTAATGGCTGAGAATGAAAACAAGGGGCTTTAAAGATATTGAGAAATAGGATACAGAAAAAAATCCATATAGGTTAAATCCACCAGCTGTTTTCACAATGAGCAGGTAATCGAAGGGAAGGAGAGGTTTTCTAGCCAATTGGAGACATTGTTCTGACACATCCAGGGTTCAGGCAGACCAACTCTCTTCCCGTAGCTGGGACACTCAGCCATACAGTTACAATCTCTGGTGAGACAAAGTCTTCTTTACCCAGAGAGTGGGGAGAATGTGGAACTCTACCACATGGAGTGGTTGAGGCGAAGAGCATAGATGCATTTAAGCTGATGGAGGTCTTTAACATTATAAAGGTGTTCGATAGGGTAGACGTAGAGAGGATGTTTTCACTCGTGGGGAATCCAAAACTAGGGGCCATAAATATAAGATAGAGTCACTAATAAATCCAATAGGGAATTCAGGAGAAACTTCTTTACTCAGAGAGTGGTGAGAATGTGCAACTCGCTACCACAAGGAGTAGTTGAGGCAACTAGCATAGAAGCATTTAAGGGGAAGCTAGATAAGCACATGAGGGAGAAAGGAATAGAAGGATAGGTTGATAGGGTGAGATGAAGAGGGATAAGAGGAGGCTCGTGTGGAGCATAAACACCAGCAAAGACCAGTTGGGCCGAATGGCCTGTTTCTGTGCTGTAAAATCTGTCTAATTCTATGTAAAAGCAACAAAAACACCCTCAAATCTCAAAGACCAGCCATGAAGGGAAATAAAAGCAAGACGTAGAGGGAAAAGGGGATGATGGCACTCGGCCACTCACTGCGACCCATGTGATGGATGCAGCAGGCTGCTTTCATTCATGTTCCTGTTTAAGCTGCAGGTGGCTGCCTCAGGTGTGAGTGACTGAAGATCCCACCACAGGCTCTGGTATGCAGCTAACAGGATCACCTGTTCCTGCCCCTCCGCCTCCCGCTCCCACTGCCAACCCCACACTGATAGACTTTCGAGGAGTTGTTGAGGTGAAGAGATATAATTGGACAGGACTGGCTCATAGTTTGATTGGTAGCTGAAAGGAACAGCTGGGAAAAATATCCGTAACGCAATGTTGAATTTACAAAATGCTTTCGCTTTACTCTCCAGTTTCTGAACTGTCTCTTCTCTCTCTCGAAAAATTCAATGTACATTTCAAACAGCTAAAGCCAGACTGTTTATTTTGACTCTACAACAGTGTTGGATTCCACATCGCCGACACTGAGATCTGCATACTGCTTACATCAGGCAGTTACAAAGCCCACTCAGCAACTCTCTTTGTACCACACTGCACTCGGTGACTGCACAATTTCACAATTGTTCCCATTCAGGCACCAGAGTGGATCCTCGGCTTTAACTCAACTAATTACAGTGGAGCGTCTGTTCAACAAAACTTTCTTAGCAACAACTTGTATTTATCGAGCGCCTTTAAAGTAGTCAAACATCCTGCTTCACAGGAGCGATTATCAAACAAAACTTGGCACCGAGCCACATAAGGAGCTATTAGGGCAGGTGACCAAAAGCTCGGTCAAAGAGGTAGGTTTTAAAGAGCATCTTAAAGGAGAGAGAGGTAGAGAGGCGGAGAGGTTTGGAGGGAATTCCAGAGCTTAGGGCCTCGGCAGCTGAAGGCACGGCCACCAATGGTGGGGCGATGAAAATCGAGGATGCGCAAGAGGCCAGAATTGGAGGAGCGCAGAGATCTCGGAGGGTTTTAGGGTTTGGAGGAGAATACAGAGATAGGGAGGGGCGAGGCCATGGAGGGATTTGAAAAACAGGATAAGATAGTATTTACAGCACAGACACAGGCCATTCGGCCCAACAGGTCTATGCTCGGTGTTTCTGCTCGACATGAGCCTCCTCCCACCTTACTCCATCTCACCCTAGTGTAGTGGTAATCCTTCGTACACTTGATAATGATCTTAAATAGATGTCCTTCGGTTACCAATTCACTAACCAGAGGAAATGGTTTTTCCCGATTTACTGTAACAAAGCCTGATCAATCTTTACAACAGTCTCCATGAAAAACAAAGCTAAAAGGTGGATTCCCAGCAGTATTTGGAAGTTAAGGTTTAAATGAGTTCTAACTCGTGGGGCTGGAGCCCGCAGATGGTCTAGTTGAAGAGGTGCACTCCTGAATTGGCTGGTTTATTCTTGTGTCTCGGAGGAAGTGGGGATGGGGATATGGCGCAACGGGTTGAAATCTGCCAAAGGATTGAGGCAAACACATATGTGCCTGATGGCCTTCTGCCGTCCTGTCTACACAGACAGAAGCACTACAAAAGGAGCTGAATTACATCATTAGCTACATTCTCGACACCTCCTGCCCCCATGGAGTTCAGCCGTCTGTACGCAGGAGGCTAGACGTGCGCTCGACATCACTGCTGTCTGCGTTGGTACAGAGAGGCGATGACATGCCCCTGTGCCAGACAGGGAACATTGGTCGCAAGCTTCACACCACAACTCCGGTTTGCCAACACAGACTTTTAGAAAGGAAGGAAGGAACATTAGAACAGGAGGAAGCCATTCAGCCTCTCGAGCCTGTTCCACCAATCAATTAGATCATGGCTGATCTGTAATTTAACTCCATTTACCCACCTTGGTTCCATACCCCTAAATGCCTTTGCCTAACAAAAATTTATCAATCTCAGTTTTGAAATTTGCAATTGACCCCCAGCCTCAACAGCTTTTTTGGGGGAGAGTTTTCCAGATTTCCACTACCCTTTGAGTGTGATAAGTGATTCCCGACACCACCCCTGAATGGCCTAGCTCTAATTTTAAGGTTACGCACCCTTGTTCTGGAAGGGTGGCAGTCAGCATGCCAAGACTTCATGGATGTCCTCGTAACGGAGATACAGAGCAGTTGAGATGGCTATTTGGGGGTCAGGGACCAGGCATATACCCCCTCCCACCAAGAATGTGGTACACATATGAAGATACAAAATCGACAGGCAGGAAAAGACCAGCTGGTCTGTCAAGCCTTTCCCACACCCATGATGGTTGGAGCATCGTGACAAAACACATCCACCCTTCCCCTACAGCCACGTAATCTCCTGGGAGAGGCAAAACATCTTTCTGTTTTTTCGAGGTATGTTGTCAAGCATAAAATGAGGAACCTTAGTCAAACCATAGGTGCACAGAGGCTTGAAAGGAGACAATGGTCACGGCAGCCTATTGGTTCTGGCACCTAGAGTCAGGAGTTCAGATCCCACCACGGCAAGTCGGGAAATTGAATACAATACATTTGTGGCTAGTGACGGAAACCAAATGATTCTGAAATCTGCTGGATTGTTGCAAAAATCCAACTGGTTCGCGAATGTCCTTTAGAGAAGGGAAGCTGCCGTTCTTACCCGGTCTGGCCTGCATGTGACTCCAGTCCCACACTATGTGGATCCCACGTAATGCTCCCAGGACAACTAGGGATGGGCAATAAATATTGCCCACAAATAAAACAACCTGCTATGAAAACACATTGCAGCATGCCTGTGTTTACATACAATCCGTTCTGTAATGTAAAAAGGTTGGCCTGGTGTTAATGCGCCCATTTGTGCTGCAGTACATTGCTGCAGGTACCGCCATGCACCAGTGCAGCTGATACACCTCATTCGCAAAACAACGTGCACGGAGTACTGTGCACAGGCCTGGTCTCCGTATTATAAAAAAGATATAGAGGCATTGGAGGAGGCCCCGTCTGCTCTCTCAGGTGGACGTAAAAGATCCCATGGCACTATTTCGAAGAAGAGCAGGGGAGTTCTCCTGGGGCCAATGGTTATCCCTCAACCAACATAACAAAATCAGATGAGCTGTTCATTATCACATTGCTGTTTGTGGGAGCTTGCTGAGTGCAAATTGGCTGCCGCGTTTCCCATATTAGAACAGTGACTACACTTTAAAAATACTTCATTGGCTGTAAAGCGCTTTGAGACGTCCGGTGGTCGTGAAAGGCGCTATATAAATGCAAGTCTTTCTTTCTTTACACATAGCCATGCATGAAGAGTTGGGGGACATCGGGGGGAATTAATGGAATTTGGAGTGGGAGAGAGGAGTGGGGCATAACCCATGGCTACTTAAGAAATAGGAGCAGGAATAGGCCACTTGGCCCCTCGAGCCTGCTCCGCCATTCAATAAGATCATGGCTGATCTTGGGCTCAAAGCTACTTCCCCACCCACTCCCCATAACCCTTCACTCCATTATCTTGCAAAAATCTGTCTATCTCCACCTTAAATGTATTTAATGACCCAGCCTCCACAGCTCTCTGGGGCAGAGAATTCCACAGATTTAGGACCCTCTGAGAGAAGAAATTCCTCCTCATCGCAGTTCTAAAAGGGCGACCCTTTATTCTGAGACTGTGCCCCCAGTTCTAGATTTCCCCACGAGGGGAAACATCCTCTCTGCATCTAAAACATGTGAGAGACAAGTCAGCCTCACCACTGCCTCCAGTTGCCTCCAGAGATTGAGAGGAAGACTGTTACTGAGTCGGTCCCTGAGGCACGTACACTGCCTTATTTGCATTACAGTGACGCATCACTGGAACACCAGACAAGACGTGTACATGTGCTGCGTGCAACTGAAAGCTGACTTTCCGCTTTACTCCCCCCGACCTAATCCAACCCGGGCCGTTAAATCCCGGATCAGCATCCGGATTGATCAAGGTCAAATCGCAACAGAAATGAACACTTGTCAGCGGGCGACCTTCCACCGGGGCAGATGCTGCTCCCGGCACACCGGCACACGTCACCACCCTGTGTCAAATACCACTTGCTACACTGGGTTTCCATGGCGATCGCGCGCCGAAACTGACACAAATGTCGCTTCCCACCTGAGCCGCCACATGCAGCCCAGTCCTTACCTGCAGCCTCCCGTAGCCATGCTTGCACACAGGTCCCAGCCCTGCCCGAATGATGCGCAGCTCTCGCTTTACTCCCTATTGTTTATTATTCCCACCCTCCCTCCTTCCAGTAACAGCTCGTCCTTTATTGTCAGGGGGAAGATTAACCAGCCCAGCCTGACGTCAGTAGGGGTGGGGAGTGTCTGCAAATTATTTTATTGATTTGCCTGTTATACGAGACCTGAAGCCTCATAGAGTCAGTCTGGCTTCTCCTCATCCCGGATTGGCAGAGTTAACCGAGTTTCTCCATATCTTTCGTTGTGTGATGGTGCTGCAATAAATAATGAGAGAAATTAAACAAGAGCCGACAGCACGATCCCAGACATTGTTTTCATCTGCACCCACCCCTCCCCCAGAATGACACCTGGCCTGAAAGGCTTAAATGATGAGGATAGTTTGCATAAACTTGGCTTGTATTCCCTTGCGTTTAGAAGATTGAGGGGTGATCAGATCGAGGTGTTGAAAAACGGATTCAATAGGGTAGGTAGAGAGAAACTATTTCCTCTGGTGGGGGAATCCAGAACGAGGGGGCTTAATCTTAAAATTAGAGCCAGGCTGTTCAGGAGGAAAATCAGGAAGCACTTCTTCACACAAACGGTAGTGGGAATCAGGAATTCTCTTCCCAAAAAGGCTGTGGATCCTGGAATAATTGGAGCTTATATCACAGAAATTGATAGATTTTTGTTAGGTAAGGATATCAAAGGATATGGAGCAAAGGCGGGTAAATGGAGTTCAGATACAGATCTGATTTGAATGGCGGCGCAGGCTCCAGGGGCTGAATGGCCTCTTCCTGTTCCTAATGTTCCTATGTTGCTATTCAATTTTCTCTTGTGGGTGGGTGGCTTTTCCAAAAGTGCAGTCGCAGTCCTCCAGCCATTCTTCCTGTGTGAGCCTTCATAGTGAGTGTTAGCAGGATATCCCACTGTGGGAGGCATCACTGCCAAGCCTCATCATGTCCCCAACAGATGCACTTTGCAGCAGGAATCATTGGATGAGGTTCAGAAGCAGGAGCGCTGGCTGATCTTTCCCCCCTCTCTCTTGCCCCAGCCCAGGGCTGCGTTGGTCAATCCCCCAGGTCATCTGCTACCTCAGTACAGACTGGGAAAAACATAGAAACATAGAATCTAGGAGCAGGAGTAGGCCATTCGGCCCGTCGAGCCTGCTCCACCATTCAATACGATCATGGCTGATCATCCAAGTCCAGTACCCTGTCCCTGCTTTAATCCCCACAGTAAACATTTCCCACCCTACCCCCGTAACCCCACATATTTAATTCCCCCTAACATATCCCATCCTATCCCCATAACCTCATAAACTGCAATCTGCCTAATATATATGAGGAGATGCCACACAAGGCTACGCATATACCCACTGAGCCAGTGGGGGCGCCAAAGTAACCTCACCCAACACCACCAAAAACACATTATCGGGTAATTTATTTCAGGGCCAGAGTGATCTCTAGGGGGGTCGGAGAGGAATTTCCCACAGTTTTCGCCAAATTGGCCTGGGTTTTTCGTCTCTCCCAGGAGATGACATGGTCTTAGGTGGGGTGGGGAGTGTATATATTGTGATATCACAATTGTGTGAGACAGGCTGAATGGACCAGAAGGTCTTTTCCTGTCTGTCAATGTTCGTCAGTTCGTATTGCTGTTTGTGGGATCTTGCTGTGCGCAAATTGACTGCCGCGTTTCCTACATTACAACAGCGACTACACTTCAAAAATACTTCATTGGCTGTGAAGCGCTTTGGGACATCTGAGGACATAAAAAGCTCTGTATAAATACAAGTTTTTCCTTTTTTTTACCAGGTTAAACAAAATCTAGGGCAAAGATGTTGGCTGCATTCAACAGGAAGAACAAGCATGTGACCTATTCAACTGAGAATGTAAACAACATTCGTTTGTTGGCACAGAAGGTAATACAAGTTCTGTTGGTTCAAAATTAAGAGAGTAGGAAAAGGGTGGAGCAACAGGTTTCCATATTGCACTGGGTTATGGGTTCAAATGCAAACTAGATTGTATTTAACCCATCCTGTACCTGACTAGGGAATTCTTGATGAGACAGTGTCGAGGGAGTTTTACTCTGTACCTAACACTACAACCTGCCCTGGGAGTGTTTGATGGGACAGTGCAGAGGGAGCTTTACTCTGTATCTAACACGTGCTGTACCTGCCCTGGGAGTGTTTGATGGGACAGTGCAGAGGGAGCTTTACTCTGTATCTAACCCATGCTGCATCTGCCCTGGGAGTGTTTGATGGGACAGTGTAGAGGGAGCTTTACTCTGTATCTAACCCGTGCTACACCTGCCCTGGGAATGTTTGATAGGGACAGTGTAGATGGAGCTTTACTCTGTATCGAACCCGTGCTGTACCTGCCCTGGGAGTGTTGGATGGGACAGTGTAGAGGGAGCTTTATTCTGTATCTAACCCGTGCTATACCTGCCCTGGGAGTGTTTGATGGGACAGTGTAGAGGGAGCTTTACGCTGTATCTAACCTGTACTGCAGCTGCCCTGGGAGTGTTTGATGGGACAGTGTAGAGGGAGCTTTATGCTGTATCTAACCTGTGCTGCAGCTGCCCTGGGAATGTTTGATGGGACAGTGTAGAGCGAGGTTTTCTTTCTGTCTAAGCCGTGCTGTCCTGCCCTGGGTGTGTTTCATGGGACAATGCAGAGGGAGCTTTACTCTGTATCTCACCTGTGCCGTACCTGCGCTGGGAGTGTTTGCTAGGGCAATGTAAAGGAAGCTTTACTCTGTATCTAACCCATTCAGTACGTGCCCTGGGATTGTATAATGGGGCAGTGTAGAGAGAGCTTTACTCAGTATCTAACCCGTGCTACACCTGCCCAGGGAATGTTTGATAGGGACAGTGTAGAGGGAGCTTTACCTTGAATCTATCCCGTGCTGGACCTGTTTTTGAGTTTTTGATGGGACAGTGTAGATGTAGCTTTACTCTGTACCTAATCCGTGCTGGACCTGCACTGGGAGCATTTGATGGGACAGTGTAGAGGGAGCTTTACTCTGTTTCTAACCCATGCTGTACCTGCCCTGGGAGTGTTTGATGGGACAGTGTAGAGGGAGCTTTACTCTGCATCTAACCTGTGCTGTACCTGCCCTGGGCATGTTTGATGGGACAGTGTAGAGGGAGCTTTACTCGGTATCTAACCCGTGCTGTACCTGCCGTGAGAATAATTGATAGGGCAGTGTAGAGGGAGCTATTCTCTGTATGTAACCTGTGCTGTACCTGCCCTGGGAATGTTTTATGGAGACAGTGTAGAGGGAGCTTTACTCTGTATCTAACCCATGCAGTACCTGCCCTGGGAGTGTTTGATGGGACCGTGTAGTGGGAGCTTTACTCTGTATGTAACAAGTGCTGTAACTGCCCTGGGAGTGTTTGATGGGACAGTGTAGAGGGAGCTTTACTCTGTATCTAACCCGGTGCTGTTCCTACCCGGAGAATGTTTGATGGGACAGTGTAGAGGGAGCATTACTCTTTATCTAACCCGTGCTGTACCTGCCCTGAGAATGTTTGATGGGACAGTGTAGAGGGAGCTTCACTCTGTATTTAACCCGTGCTGTACCTGAACAAGGAGTGTTTGATGGGACAGTGTAGAGGGAGCTTTCCTCTGTATCTAACACGTGCTGTACCTGCCCTTGGAGTGTTTGATGGGACAGTGTAGAGGGAGCTTTCCTCTGTATCTAACATGTGCTCTACCTGCCCTGGGAGTGTTTGATGGGGAATGTAGAGGGAGCTTTACTCTGTATCTAACCCATGCTGTACCTGCCCTGGGAGTGTTTGATGGTCATGATGCGGAGATGCCGGTGTTGGACTGGGGTGGACAAAATTGAGAGGTCGCACAACACCAGGTTATAGTCCAACAGTTTTATTTGAAATCACAAGCTTTCGGAGCTATCGATCGCCCCTTCCTCAGGTGAAGTAAAGAAATACAGACTCGACAAAGCATATATAGATAGAGAACAATGCATGTGTATCTTACAATTGCAGACAACTAAATTAAATCATCCTGACTATCTGCCGAGGTGTGATAAAGTTAATCAGGTCAGCCAGGAAGGTACCACATCAAAGACATAGCAAGATACAACTGAGACAATGAGGTGGAGTCGCAGGGGGTCTAACGTGTCAAAAGCTGCCGTCTGTATGTAAAACGATAAACCGTAAAATTTTTACTTTTTTACTGGGAAAATTTTTACTTTTTTACTGGGAATCACATCTGTGAACAAGCCAACGACGACTCGAGTCCGGATCACGTCATGTATCGTGACATAAACCCAAGATCCCGGTTGAGACCGTCTTCATGAGTGCGGAACTTGGCTATCAGTTTCTGCTCGATGATTTTGCGTTGTCGTGTGTTCCTAAGGTTGCCTTGGAGAACGCTTACCCGCAGATCCGAGGCTGAATGTCCTTGACTGCTGAAGTGTTCCCCGACTGGGAGGTAACAATCCTGCCTGGTGATTGTTGCGCGGTGCTCGTTCATACGTTGTCTCAGTGTCTGGATGGTCTCGCCGATGTACCATGCCGCGGTGCATTCTTTCCTGCAATGTATGAGGTAGACAACGCTGGCCGAGTCACATGAGTATGTACCATGTACCTGGTGGGTAGTGTCCTCACGTGTGATGGTGGTATCTGTATTGATGATCTGGCATGTCTTGCAGAGTTTGCCGTGGCAGGGTTGTGTGGTGTCGTGGTCGCTGTTATCCTGAAAGCTGGGTAATTTGCTGCGAACGATGGTATTTCTGAGGTTAGGCGGCTGTTTGAAGGCAAGTAGTGGAGGCGTGGGGATGGCCTTAGCGAGGTGTTTGTCGTCATCGATGACATGTTGAAGGCTGCGAAGAACATGGCGTAGTTTCTCCGCTCCGGGGAAGTACTGGACGACGTAGGGTACCCTGTTGGTTGTGTCCCGTGTTTGCCTTCTGAGGAGGTCTATGCGATTTTTCGCTGTGGCCCGTCGGAACTGTCGATCGATGAGTCGAGCGTCATATCCCGTTCTTACGAGGGCGTTTTTCAGCGTCCGTAGGTGTCCATCGCGTTCCTCCTCGTCTGAGCAGATCCTGTGTATTCGCAGGGCTTGTCCATAGGGGATGGCTTCTTTAACGTGGTTAGGGTGGAAGCTGGAGAAGTGGAGCATCGTGAGGTTGTCCGTGGGCTTGCGGTAGAGTGAAGTGCTGAGGCGTCCGTCTTTGATGGAGATTCGTGTGTCCAGGAATGAAACCGATTCTGAGGAGTAGTCCATGGTGAGTTTGATGGTGGGATGGAACTTGTTTATGTTATCGTGTAGTCTTTTTCAGTGCCGTCGTACCTCTCGCACACTCCTCAACCATCTCGTACACCAGCTCTACAGCAAACGCCACAACCTCGAAACCAAGATAGAGTCCATGCTCTCAGCCTGTGCTCAGGACACAGCAGACCAGTTACGAGACACCGCCAAACAG
>CM059430.1:70733375-70825875 GCA_030390025.1 Squalus acanthias
GGGTGGCGGGGGGGAGAGGAGGGGGGCGGGGGCCTGCTACTGAGAAAAGCTACAGGGGTTTTGCCAGGGATGGGTTAGCACTAGGTGGGATGGGATGGTGCTTGGTATAGGCTGGGTGCAGGTAGGAAAGGCAGGGATGCTTGGGGTGGAGTTGATGTAAGTGCTGGAGAAGCTGTTTTGGAAATCCTGTCCCTGCTGTGAAAAGCTGCATTCCTGGCTGTGACTGGAAGCTGCCTTTTAGTTGTTGGAGGGAGTGGTGTCAAAATTTGCAGATGATGCCAAAATAGGAGGTTCAGGTAATTCTTTAGAAGTCCAAAGGAAACTGCAAGAGATATTGATGAGATGGGGAATGGTGTAAAAAGTGTCTGATGGAATTCAATATCAGTAAGTGTGAGGTGATACATCTTGGTTAAAAAAAAAATAACAGCAGTAATTATACTCTGAACTGAAATAGGTTCGGTGCTGTGGAAGAGCAGAGTGGCTTGTGGGGTATAAATTCACAGGACATTATAGGTAGCACCTCAGGTTGTTTAAAAACTAATAGAATTCTAGGTTTTATCTTAGTGGTAATAATGAGCCTGTAATGAGACCTTAAGACCTCAGTTAGAGTGCTGTATGCAGCATTAAGCTGCACACTCTAGGAAGCATATTGAGGCATTAGAGAGGGTACAAAGTAGACTCACTAGGACACTACTTCAAGCTGTTGTTATTTCACTAGGACACTGCCTGGTACAAGGAAATAGAAATATGAACGAAAAGTTGGGTCTTCTTTTGGTTGGAACAATGCAGATTATGGGGCTATATGATAGAAGTTTTTAAAATTATGGGGCAAGGATGATGGAATCAGACTGTTTCCAGTAGTTGAGGGGCCAAACATACAAAATTAAATATAAGAGGTTTAGAACGAGTGAGGAGAAACTTCTTCACACACAGTTGTCAGGCTGCGGAATTCACTTCCAGGGTTAGTGGTTCATAGAGGTCCTGGTTGAGGCAGAAACTATGTCCGCACTCAAGATTAGATTAGATCGATGGATGGATGAAGGAAACAGGGTTGAAGGAATATAGGAACAGCGTGAGTAGATATGATTAGAACTATTTGATTGTGTGGCGGGTAAACACTGACATGGATTGATTGGGTCCAATGACCGGTTTCTGTGTTGCAACTTCTATGTGTTAAAATTTAAGAAGGTTTTGATGAAGTCAATAAGGAAACACTATTTCGTCTGGTTGGGGAGTCAGTGGCAAAGGGTCATCATAGAGTCATAACGGCACAGAAGGAGGCCATTTGGCTCATCAAGTCCGTGCCGGCTCTCTGTAGAGCAATCCAGTCAGTCCCATTACCCTGCTCTATCCCCGTAGCCCTGCAAGTTTATTTCCCTCAAGTGCCTATCCAGTCTCCCCTTGAAAACATTGAGTGTGTCCGCTTCCACCACTTCCGTTGTCAGTGAATTCCAGGTCCTCACCACTCGCTGCGTAAAAAAGTTTTTCCTCACATTCCCCCCGTATCTCTTGCCCAAAACCTTAAATCTGTGTCTCCTAGTCCTTGTACCATCAACTAGTGGGAACAGCCTTTCCCCGTCTAGCCTATCCAAACCCGTCATAATCTTGTACACCTCTATCAAATCACCCCTCAACCTCCTGTGCTCTAATGAAAACAAATCCAGCTTCTCCAACCTGTCCTTGTAATTAAGATCCCCCATCTCTGGAACCATTCTGGTAAATCTCCTCTGCACCCTCTCAAGGGCCTTCACATCCTTCCTAAAGTGTGGTGACCAGAACTAGACGCAATACTCCAGTTGCGGCCTAACCAGCGCTTTATAAAGGTTCAGCATAACTTCTCTACATTTGTACTCAATACCTCTATTTATGAAGCCCAAGATCCCATATGCTTTGCTAACCACTCTCAATATGTCCTGCCACCTTCAGGGACCTATGTACATTAACTCCCAGGTCCCTCTGTCCCTGCACACTGTTTAAAACTGTGCCATTAAGTGTATATTGCCTCTCCCTGTTCCTTCTGCCAAAATGCATCACCTCACACTTCTCTGTATTAAATTCCATCTGCCACTTGTCTGCCCATTCTGCTAGCCTTTCTATGTCCTGTTGCAGTCGATTGGTATCATCCTCACTGTTTGCCACCCCCCCAAGTTTGGTGTCATCGGCAAATTTAGAAATTCTACTCTGAATTCCAATATCCCGGTCATTTCAAAAAAAGCAGTGGCCCCAGCACTGACCCTTGGGGAACACCACTGTCTACCATCCTCCAGTCTGAAAAACAGCCATTTACCACAACTCGCTGTTTTCTATCCTTAAGACAATTCCTTATCCAAGCTGCCACTGACCCACCTATTCCATGAGCCTCAATTTTGTTAACCAGCCTTCTATGTGGTACTTTGTCAATTGCCTTCCTAAAATCCATGTAGACAACATCCATTGCATTCCCTTCATCAATCCTCCCTGTTACTTCATCAAAAAATTCAATTAGATTAGTGAAACACAATCTGCCTTTTACAAATTCGTGTTGGCTCTCCTTAATTAGCTTAAACCTCACCAAGTTCTAAATTTATCCACCACTGATGTTAAACTGACCATCCTGTAGTTACTAGGATTGTCCTTACACCCTTTCTTGAACAATGGTGTCACATTTGCCACTTTCCAATCCTCGGGCACCTCCCCCGCATCGAGGGAAGTTTGGAAAATTATGGCAAGCTCTTCTGCTATCTCCTCCCCCAATTCCCTGAACAGCCTGGGATGCAAGCCATCTGGACCAGGCGACTTATCCACTCTCAGCATACCCAGTCTTTCTAGTACATCCTGTCTATCAATTTTCACCCCTTTCATTGCTTCTACCTTTTCCACCTCTACTGATATTTTGTCAGCATCCACCTCCTTAGTAAACACTGATACAAAGTACTCAATGAGTATTCTAGCCTTGCCCTGCGCCTCCAAGCATATATCACCTTCTTTGTCTCTAATAGGCCCCACCCCGCCTCTTACAACCCGCTTACTGTTTACATGCCGGTAGAAGATTTTTGGGTTCCCTTTTATGTTAACTGCCATTCTACTCTCATATTCTCTCTTTGCCAATCTTATTTTCATCTTCACTTCCCCTCTCAACTTATTGTATTTGTTCTGGTTCTGCCTTGAAGAATTCACCTGACATGCATCATACACCCTCTTTTTTTTGTTTCATCATCTTCTCTATCTCCCTCGTCATCCAAGGAGCCCTTGCTTTGGTTACCTTACCCTTCCCTCTTGTTGGAATGTACCTAGCCTGTACTTGGAACATCTCCTCCTTAAAGAACACCCATTGTTCCGTTACAGCTTTTCCTGTCAGTCTTTGCTTCCATTTTACCCTGGCTAGATCTTTTCGCATCCCATTGAAGTTAGCCTTATTCCAGTTTAGAAGTTCCACTCTAGATTGTTCCTTGCTCCTCTCCATTGCTAATCTAAATCTTATGATTCGATGATCACTCGTACCCAAGTGTTCTCCCACAGACACTTGGTCGACCTGGCCCACCTCATTCCCCAGCACCAGATCCAGCAATGCCTCCTTCCTAGTTGGGCCAAGAGCATACTGGTCAAGGAAATTCTCCTGAACACATTTCAGAAATTCCTCCCCCTCCTTTCCCTTTACCCTAGCATTATCCCAATCGATATTTGGGTAATTAAAGTCCCCCAATATCACCACTCTATAGCTCTTGCATATCTCTACGATTTCCTTGCAGATTTGCTCCTCTACCTCCCTCTCACTATTTGGTGGTCTATAGAATACTCCCAATAGCGTGATCATACCCTTTTTGTTGCTCAACTCTAACCAAGTGGATTTTGTCCCTGTCCCCTCAAGAAAATCTCCCTTTTCAACACTACAATGTCTTCCTTAATCAGCACTGCCACCCCACCTCCCTTTTTTCCTTCCCTATCTTTTCTGAACACCTTGTACTGATGAATATTAACTGCCCAGACCTCACCGTTTTTAAGCCACGTTTCCGTTATTGCCACACGGCTAATTGTGCTTGTAGTTCACCAACCTTATTCACCACACTTTGTGCGTTTACGTACATGCATTCTAAACCCATTTTTGAATTTTTCATAGTCTTTCTTAGTCTTCTCCTATCTAATATGGTACTACTTCTGCCTCTAGTCCTACTTTCTTCTCTAGTACTATCCAACGCACTCACTCTTTTATGCACCTTATTCCTCTTTTCTGCTCCTATATGCTGGTGCCCATCCCCCTGCCAAGCTAGTTTAAACCCCCCCCAACAGCACTAGCAAATCTCCCCGCGAGAATATTGGTCCCGGCTCTGTTGAGGTATAACCCGTCCGGCTTGTACAGGTCCCACCTTTCCCAGAAACAGTCCCAATGCCTCAAGAATCTAAAGCACTCCCTCCTGCACCACCTCTCCAGCCACGCATTCATCTTTTCCATCCTCCTATTCCTGTACTCACTAGCACGTGGCACTGGGAGTAATCCGGAGATTACTACCTTTGAGGACCTGCTATTTAATCTCTTTCCTAGCTCCCTAAAATCTGCCTGCAGGGCCTCATCCCTCTTTCTGCATATGTCGTTGGTACCGATATTGAGTGTGGGGTGTGAGGTTAGGAGAATTTTTTTATGCAGGCAGTTTTAGAGCTTTGAATACTTTGCCACAGGGAGTGATTGAAATAGAAACCACTGCATCTTTTAAAGGGAAAGTGGATAAACATTTGAAGCAGAGCAAGATACAGGATGTGGGATAGAGCAGGACAGAGGTATTCGTTTTGGATTCCTCTAGCCAAGAGCCAGCACAGACAGAATAGGCAGAGTGGCTTCTTTCTGTGCTGTAAATATTTATGACACTAAACTAGGTAATGACTACCCCCCCCACCCCCCAACCACCTGAAACCTCTGTTACTCCCACTCGAGCTTTTTGTGCATTCCCATTGCCTTCATCCCAGCATTGGCGGCCGTGCATTTAGGTGTCCAGACCCCATGTTCTAGAATTCCCTCCCTAAACCCCTTTGCCTTTTCGCCTGCCTTTCCTACCTCCTTAACCCTCACCCCCTTCATCTCTCCTAATGTCTCCTTTGTCTTGGCATATATTTTGTTTGCTTACACCTCTGTGAAGTGCCTTGGGGCATTTTTCTACGTGTATATGTGTGTTTTTTTAATATATATATAATCATGCAAATTGGTTTGGTTTATTAGTCGCTTGTAAGCTCTCTCCCGACACCTAACACTGTCCTGCACTGTTGAATTTCTGTATATATTGCTTGCTTCTGTAAATAATTCTATTTTGCAAATAAATCTGACTAATAGATTAACCTGTTGGGGAAAGTATCTTGTGTAGATGATATTATCTGTCATCTGTGGTGATGTGCAATGCAGTAGAATCATGTGCACCATCCAATGGCAAGTTTACACTTAAAATGGTAGATTGTTTGCCCGGTGACCTGCTGCATCCCGCTCTCCTAATGCATCAAGGTTAATTTTCAGTTCATATCAAGCATGGAATTGTGTGTGGACGCTGTAGTGTACTGTAAGTAAGGAGTGTTGGGAAAGAGTATGGGTTTGTTTCCACATCACCACTTCCGGGTTAAATTTTGTACTGCCTCTAGACACAAAAACAGTCAACGTTTTACTGATACCAAAACAAATGACATTACAAGTTATCGCCGGCGGTACAGAACACTCAGTGGCAGTAGTAGTGGTAACGGTTTTCTGTCATCAGTAAACCAATAACCGAAGCCAAGTGATGATGGATTCCCAGTCAGTTCAGTTTGCTATGCAATGCACATCTGCTGTGTGAGACAGTGAAATAGCTCATTCTGTCTTCATTTTAAAATATGCATCTTTCACTATCATTTTGAAACAAGAAAAGCAGAACAAGTAATATTTCCACACAGCTTTTGATATCAGATTTTATTTTTTAAAAATGCTACTTTCGTAGTGGATTTAAATAAACATCAAGAGGAGAAAGAGGTCGGAGAAGGACAGCATCATAGTGGGCGAGAGGACAGACAGATTACCAAATGGGAAAATTTAAAGGGAAGGTTTGAGACCTTGCTGCTTGTATTTGCAGTGACACTGGTACACCAAAGCTTGCAGCAGCCTGAGTGACTGAAACTGTTGGATAGGGCAAAACCATTCACTGAGCGTGCCACTTAACCTGCAGAGCGCCCATATGCTCACCAGCTACAAGGACCACAGGTAAACGGCTCCAATCTCCCTCTCTGCATACAGATCGGGACAGTGTTAGAAAAACATACTGTGCATTACTGATTAAAGGTTTCAATCCGCAATTGGAGTCCGTTTGAGGGGGGGAAAAAACCACAGCAGTGCCCATGAACAGCCAGCCAGGTGGCAGCTTTAGCTGTGTTAAGGATGGGTACAATTTACCTCGGTGACCTTGCGCTAGGGAAGGGGAACATCAGGTAGGGGTTCTGGCTCTTGTACAGCACAGTATTTGACTTACACCAGGGCTGACTTTTTTTCCACTCTCTTACAGATGCGCTGTGTGCTGGTGAAGAGACTACAACATGGCTGCAGGCAATGTGGAAGCAACTGATCGAGCAATGCAGAGCACCTTCCTCAAGTTGCCGGAAGGATTTCAAAGCAAGGTGGTGGAACCTGGCAATCCGAAAATGATCAAAAGAGAGGTGACAAATGTTAAGGTATGAATAAAAGTGAGCACTTTTTTTCTGACAAATGCATGTGCTGTGCTAAGATGGCGATCACACCTCCACATGGGTCCGTGAGTGGATTGCATTATCCCACCAGGATCAGTTGGAGGAGAGAGGTTCCAGGTTCAACGGGGAGGTCTGGTAATGGCCTAAGAGTAGCTACTATCAGCATCGTCATTGCCGGCAATCTCTCAACCAACTGCATTGCCGATCGGACTCGGTGACTCTACACTGGCAGCTGGCCGGGCTGGCAGTTTTGAATGCTTCTTTCTTTGGCAGTGTTTATTTCAGCACTGCACTGACCCAGCCTGGCAACTTCTCCTCCTACCAACACCTATGATCAGCTCTTGGCAGGAATCTGAGACAGTGACCTAAATTACCCCTTGGCTCCTTGCTCTGTTGTGCACATCTCATTATTTAGTGGCTCTCTGGTGCTCCTGCTGCCCAGGTTTCTCTGCTGAAACTGTGTCCCTGGCTCTACTGGGCTGCCTGCAGCACCTCTGACTTCCTTGCCGATCCTAGAATTCTCCGACCTTCCTTGGGGACCTCAGTGTTTTCTAACCCCAAGGGCTGACCTTCCAGACCAAATACTAGGCTATTTGTCTTCTAGTCTGAGCCTGGACCTCTGCTGAACCTGGAACCTTTGATCTCCAACTGCTTCTGGTCCCGTTCAAGCCAGTCACAGAATCTGTCTGTCTTTAATGGTCGTCTTTGTCATCTTGCATCGGAACTCTCACTGTTTCTAATGTAGTAGGCTTTCTTGCTCCTGCTTTACTGAGTTTGGTAATAGCTGCTGACTATCACCCGAGCATCTCCTCCCAGCATCGACATCCTCTCTTTCCCCACTTATCATTCTCCTTGTTCCATTCTCTGTTTCCCTTACCCCACTTACTTAAATATCACTGACCAGTTACCCCACCCTATGCTATTCCCCTGCTGAACTGCTCTCCCTTCACTGCCTTGCATTCTTGCTCCAATTGGACTGGCTCATAGCCTCTTTCTGCCTCACATCAAGCTGACTGTGGCAAATGTCACTCCAGTAGCCTTATTTACTGTTCCTAATGCCTCCTACACCCGCATCATTCCTCTGGAGCTAATCTCTTGGGGGGGGGGGGGGGAGGGGGGGGAAATTCGGTTGCTTTGCGCCCGGGCGCGGCGCCACCCACGTCTCCCGCGAAATTCAGCGGGAGGTTAGCAGCGGCGCTAACCGTTAGCGCCCCGCGGTGCTGCGCCACCGGCAATAACGTCATCGCCGTGAGCAGCGCCCCGCTCGTGCCCTGGCCACGATCTTCGGTAGCGCCCCCTGACTTACCGCCGGACGCTATGTCCGATGGGGTCAGGGGGGCCTACCTGTGGCCGGGGCGGCGCTATTTAAAGACGAGGTGCCGGGTGGCCATTTTTGTTGCTGGCCGCCTGCCAGCACCTGCCTCCGCTCCCGTCCCTGGCCTCCTGACCCGCCCCCCGCGGAGTGCCGGCTGCGCTCCATGAGCCCGGCACTTCTCTTGAGTGCCGGGCTCTTTTGCTGACACTCCGATCCCCGGTGGCCCAGCTGGGCCCGGGTTGCGCTGCGCAAGGCCCCTCCCCTTTAAGAAGGGGAGGAAGGCTTGCAATACCGCGGTGCGATGGCTTCCCTCTTGGGGCGCTACCACTCAATTTCAGCTGCGGGGGCGCTAATTTTTCCGGGGTGCTATACCGCCGAAGTTATTGCCCATAAGGGGGCGCGACTCAATTTCTCCCCCTTAAACTTTCTCCCCATCCCATGAGTGAGCTCTTGCCTCCTGACCGATGAAACGAAACCTGGCCTGCACAATGTTTGTTTGATGATTCTTCAATAAGGTTTTCTCCATCCACGACCTTATACTGGAGAAACAGATCAACATCCTCGGCCTGGCTGAAACCTGGCTCACTGCTGAAGGTTACGTTCCGCTCACCTAGACTGCCCTGCTTGGCTTCACGTTCCATCATGCCGCATCTCTGCCCAAACCGCCATGGTGGCACTCCTTGTAAGATCCCACCTTGGTCTGTGTGCCTGTTCCTCGGGCTTCTTTCCTGTGTTTGAATATTTCATCCTTTAATATTCTTTCCATCATTCCTTTAGGATCCTCCTTGTTTTCTAACCCCCAGGCACCTTCCTCGCTGAAATCTACATCTTTCTGCCCGACCTCAGCACCTGCACTGAACAATGGCTCACCTTGTTGATTTTAAACTTCACCTGAACTCGCTCTCCCCATCTCTGCTGATTTCCTTTCCTTGCTCACTTTCAACCTCCATTCACGTTGACTCCCCTGTGCACTTGACTGGCCACCCTCATTCATTGTTATATGTGATCTTAAGTCTCCAGAGGTCTCTAACATTAACGGGACTCTCTCTGACCATTTCTTAACTCTACTCTCCTACACGTTCCCTTGTGTGTGCCAAATCCCTCCATTGTTACTTTCGATCTCTGGACAGAAGACTGTCTCCCAACTCACTGAGAAGTGCTGTCCAAATTCTGAACTGCCCTGCTTTGGCCAGCTCCTTGTGATGATATTGACATCTCTGTTAAATTTCTCTACATCTTTATCCCTATCAGATCTTGGAGGGTCTCCCACTTCCAACATTGCCCCTGGTACAATAGTCACCTATCAAGGCTGAAATTCATAGGCCATAAACTTGAACATACTTGGTGATGGACTGGCCCGGCTGGCCACCACCAGATCTGGATGGACCACTTCAAGTTACACTATCTCCTCCTCTCCTGGGCCACAGCTGCTTTCAACTGCAGGATCACCAGGAGGGCAGAAACAAGTCCTCTTCACCAGCACAAACTGCCTCCTCAGATCACATATCTCCACAATCTCAATCCTCGCCTTGGACTCAATGAGGGGGGTAACCCTGGATTTCTTTTTGTCCAAACTCCAGGCCATCCACAGAGCTGATACTGCCTTCTCTGACTGTCCCTCAACTCCCAGTTCTTCCTTCTACTTTCGACCTAACTAAGCTGTTACCCAGCTAATTCTCTGCCTTATCTTCTATCATTTCCTCCTCTGACCTCAACACACCTTCATTTATGAAGCCTATCACCTGCTCCCTAGACCCTCTCCCCTCCTGACCACTCAACTTCGCTTCGTCAGCCCATGCTTGCTGATATCATCAACCTGTCTTTATTCTCCAGCACAGTCCCCAACTCTTTCCAACCTGCTGTTATCATCATGAGTGTCAGATGTGGCTCAGTGATAGCACTCTTTTTTTATTCGTTCATGGGATGTGGGCGTTGCTGGCAAGGCCATTATTGCCCATCCCTAGTTGCCCTTGAGAAGGTGATGATGAGCTGCCTTCTTGAACTGCTGCAATTCGTGTGAAGTTACTCCCACAGTGCCGTTGGAGAGGGAGTTCCAAGATTTTGACCCAGCGACGATGAAGAAATGGCGATATACTTCCAAGTCAGGATGGTGTGTGACTTGGAGGGGAACTTGGAGGTGATGGTATTCCCATGTGCCTGTTGCCCTTGTCCTTCTAGGTGGTAGAGGTCGCGGGTTGGGGAGGTGCTGCTGAAGAAGCCTTGGTGAGTTGCTGCAGTGCATCTTGTAGATGGTACACACTACAGCCACGGTACGCCGGTGGTGGAGGGAGTGAATGTTTAAGGTGGTGGCTGGGGTGCCAATCAAGCGGGCTGCTTTGTCTTGGATGGTGTCGAGCTTCTTGAGTGTTGTTGGAGCTGCACTCATCCAGGCAAGTGGAGAGTATTCCATCACACTCCTGACTTGTGCCTTGTAGATGGTGGAAAGGCTTTGGGGAGTCAGGAGGTGAGACACTCGCCGCAGAATACCCAGCCTCTGATCTGCTCTTGTTGCCACAGTATTTATGTGGCTGGTCCAGTTAAGTTTCTGGTCACTGGTGACCCCCAGGATATTGATGGTGGGGGATTCGGCGATGGTAATGCCGTTGAATGTCAAGGGACGGTAGTTAGACGCTCGCTTGTTGGAGATAGTCATTGCCTGCCACTTGTGTGGTGTGAATGTTACCTGCCACTTATCAGCCCAAGCCTGAATGTCGTCCAGGTCTTGTTGCAAGCGGGCATGGACTGCTTCATTATCTGAGGAGTTACGAATGGCACTGAACACTGTGCAATCATCAGCGAACATACCCACTTCTGACCTTATGATGGAGGGAAGGTCATTGATGAAGCAGCTGAAGATGGTTGGGCTTAGGACACTGCCCTGAGGAACTCCTGCTGCGATGCCCTGGGGCTGTGATGACTGACCTCCAACCAGCACAACCATCTTCCTTTGTGCTAGGTATGACTCCAGCCAGTGGAGCGTTTTCCCCCTGATTCCCATTGACTTCAGTTTTACTAGAGCTTCTTGATGCCACACTTGGTCAAATGCTGCCTTGATGTCAAGGGCAGTCACTCTCGCCTCACCTCCTGGAATTCAGCTCTTTTGTCCATGTTTAGACCAAAGCTGTAATGAGGTCTGGAGCCGAGTGGTCCTGGCGGAACCCAAACTGGGTATCAGTGAGCAGGTTATTGGTGAGTAAGTGCTGCTTGATAGCACTATCGACAACTCCTTCCATCACTTTGCTGATGATTGAGAGTAGAATGATGTGACAGTAATTGGCCGGATTGGATTTGTCCTGCTTTTTGTGGACAGTATATACCTGGGCAGTTTTCCACATTGTCGGATAGATGCTAGTATTCTAGCTGTATTGGAACAGCTTGGCTAGAGGGGCAGCTCGTTCTGGAGCACTAGTCTTCAGCACGACATCCGGGATGTTGTCGGGGCCCACAGCCTTTGCTGTATCCAGTGCGCTTAGCCATTTCTTGATATCACGTGGAGTGAATCGAATTGACTGAAGACTGGTTTCTGTGGTGGTGGGGACCTTAGGAGGAGGCCGATATGGATTATCCATGCAGCACTTCTGGCTGAAGATGGTTACAAACGCATCAACCTTGTCTTTTGCGCTCATGTGCTGGGCTCCACCATTATTGAGGATGGGGATATTCATGGAGCATCCTCCCGTTAGTTGTTTAATGGTCCACCACCATTCACGACTGGCTGTGGCAGGACTGCAGAGCTTTGATCTGATCCGTTGATTGTGGGATCACTTAACTCTGTCTATAGCATGCTGCTTCTGCATGCATGTAGTCCTGTGTTGCAGTTTCCCCAGGTTGGCACCGCATTTTCTTTAGGTACGCCTGGTGCTGCTCCTGGCATGCTCTTCTACACTCTTTGTTGAACCATGGTTGGTCCCCTGGCTTGGTGGTAATGGTAGAGTGCGGGGTATGAGGTTACAGATTGTGGTGGAATACAATTCTGCTGCTGCTGATGGCCCACAGCGCCTCATGGATGCCCAGTTTTGAGCTGCTAGAGCTGTTCTGAATCTATCCCATTTAGCACGGTGGTAGTGCCACACAACACGATGGAGGGCGTCCTCAGTGTGAAGAGTCAGAAGGTCGTGGGTTACAATCCCACTCCAGAGACTTGAGCACAAAATCTAGGCTGAGACTGCAGTGCAGTACTGAGGGAGTGCTGCACTGTCCGGAGGTGCCGTCTTTCAAATGAGATCTCAAAACGAGGCCCTGTCTGTCCCCTCAGATGGATGTGAAAGATCCCACGGTACTATTCGAAGAAGAGCAGGGGAGTTCTCCCAGTGTTCTGGCCAATATTTGTTCCTCAACCAACATCACTAAAAACAGATGATCTGGTCATTATCGCATTACTGTTTGTGGGACGATGCTGTGTGAAAATTGGCTGCTGCGTTTCTTGCACCACAATGCTTTCCTAGCTGGCTTCCCTATCTCAGCCCTCAACAACCTACAACTTAAATGTTGCAGCCCCTGCCCTCATCTGTGCCAAGTCCTGCACTGCCATTCATAGTAATCCCCAAGCTACGCTGGTTCCCTGTACCCCATCGATTTGGCTTCAAAATACACGTCTTCACTTTCAAATCTCTCCATGACCTCAGCCCGCCCTACCATGGTGATCTCCAGCCTTGCGTCCCCACTTGTGTGCTTTGCTCCTTCACTACTGGGGTCTGCTTTCCCCCTCGCCACCATTGATGGCTGCTTGTTCAGCTACAATGCTCCTGCCCTCTGGAACTCCTGCCCTATTCCTTTCACCATGCCACAAAAATGTGCGCTGGGTTTAGAAATTAAAAACAACCTGATCGGTTGCAGACTGATTTAGATAGTTAGGTAAACAGACCCGTGTGGCAGATGTTATTTAATACAGTTCCATACACTTGGGTTAGAAAACTGCAGACATGTTTATACCACTCGGTGGTTTCTGTTAAAGGTAATGGATCAGGGAGAGACCTGGGGGTAATCATTGGTCACTCATTGAAAGTACACAAGTAGGGCGAGTTACTCTCGGCAAAGCAAATAGGATTTTGGGTTATATTGCTAGGACCATTGTGTAGAAAACAGTGAGAATCACTTGGGTTATATAAGGCTCTGGCGTATTCCCACGTTGTGCCAGTTTTGATCCCAACAAATGTTGATGTTCCAGAGAAGGTGCAGAGGGGACAACCAGAATTAAACCAAAAGTTAGAGCTCTTAGCTTTGAGGAAAGTTAGGGTTATTTGGAGAAACACCGGCTTAGAGGGGATATGATTAACGGTTTTAAAATGAAGGGTTTGGACATCGCCTGGTTAGGTACTTTAAATGAATAGAGATGGCAGGTCTAGAGGTCATGCATATAAAATCTATGGACGTTTATGCTGGAATTTGATTGAATACCATTAGGGATCAGGGAACATTTATTGAAAAGCTTTCTCTCTCTCTCCATGACTGTGGTTCCACGATTCTCAACCTGTGGCACAGTACACCAACATGGTGCTCCACAGTTATCAGTGGTATTTTGTTTCTTGTACAGTAGAACAGCTTTAACTCACTAGAGAAAGATTCTCTGTGTAACCTTTGACCACCAGGTAGAAACAAGCAATCTGTTATTTCTTGTGTACATGCTGTGTCGAGAATGATTATGCAAACTGTAAACTAGATAAGTTACGTACACCCCCACAACTGAGGTGCTGATATTTGAAAGCATGACATATTGTGGTGTTTTAATTATTTAGGTTTTACATTTAGGAATTCCCAGCCTCCTAGATTTGAGTTTGGGACAAATAACGCAATCTTTTTGAGATTCGTACTGTATTAAGTGTATCTTCAGCTGGAGCTAGGTATGAATTCACTGTAATGACCGTTTTTATAGAAAAAAAACCCTTCTTTATTGTGTTGGTAACACTTGAGGCCTTCATTAAAGATGGTTGGCAAATGGAACTGCTAATGAAGAGGAAGTAGAGGGAGAGCTATGTGCCATTCAATAATATCAGTGCGGAGAATTGTGATACAATGGAAGCCAAACCTCGGGCTGAGACATTTCAACATAACTGAAAACAGACATGGAAATAATTGTGAGAAGAGAGTGAAGGAACAAAAGAAAATATCTGAGAGTGAGGAAATATCCTAATGGAATACTTCAGGCCACTATGATGTGATTTGGGTCAGAAAACCATGTGACACCGTGTTGGGTCTACGGAACACCTTGCTGCTTTTGTAAAAATTCACTCCCTTCTTCCATAATATTTTAGTTTGTCTCCCCCAATACCCCTTGAAATCCTAATATTTATCTGAAGCTGGGAGTGTTTGATGTGGATGTGGGTGCTCTTTACAGCATTAGCCATGAAGTGGTTGGTTGCAGGTTTGTGGCCTTAACTAGTCAAATCTACAGGTTCCCAATCATCCGGTTTGGAGGTGAAGGGCCCTCCAAGGCTAAGTCTGAAGTATCTTTGAGTTATATAGCGTAAATCTGCTTTGGTAATCGCTAACAAATATAGTTTATTATTTTAAATAATCTTTAAAAGGTTTTGCTATGTTGAATTTTTAAATATAATTTCCAAACACATTTCAATTTATGTTGAGCTACAATTCACCTGACGTCATGGCCAGGGAAGATAAGGTTCCAGCTCTTAATGTTGCTGCCTGGAATTAGCGATAAGCTGAATACATCAATTTTCAGTCAAAATAATGTTATCATTGTCCAGATAGAATGATAAAGTCAAATTAATGCCAGTGAGGAGCGCACAGCAGCAAGTAGCTCTTTTCTCATCCTTGCTTTTCCTTTCATTGCTACCCATCAATGACAATGCTATATTGTTCTGGTGCCCTAATATGAATTTGAGATCACAATGTCAAGGATTTGGAAAGTATTCTTCGAGTTGCAAGTCCTAAATTTCTTAACTTTCCTCTCTTGTTCCTTCTAAACTCCAAATAATCCATCCCACATACTCTTCCTCCTTCCCACATCCTCACTATGTTGAAATCAGAACTCGGTGCACACTATTCTAACTCATCGTTTTCCAGGACCGTTCACTGTGCAACTCCTTACCTCCCTTGGTCTTCCCTTCCGCTTGAAATCCGTCGGCTTTTGAAATCCAAGTTTGCAATCATCCAATTGCTACTTCCTGATTTATTTTGTCTTCTCTTTTTTATTCTTTTCAACCTCCTGCACAATGGTCTTGGTTTCTAAATTTAAAAAAAAATGCCCAAATGAGGAAAAGCAATATAAACTAAATGGCAACATTTTAAAGGGGGGATGCAGGAACAGAAAAAGACCTTGGGGTTCACACACACACATCTTTGAAGGTGGCAGGACAAGTCGATATTGCTGTGTTTTTTTTAAAAAGCATACATGCTCCTTGGCTTTAGTAATAGAGGCATAGAACACAAAAGCAAAGAAGTTATGGTAAACCTTTACAAATCACTGGTTAGACCTCAACTGGACTATTGTGTCCAATTATGGGCACCACATTTTAGAAAGGGTGTCAAGGCCTTGGAGAGGGTGCAGAGGAGATTTACCAGAATGCTACCAGGGATGAGGGAATTCAGTTCTGTAGAGAGACTGGAAAAGCTGGGCTTGCTCTCCTTTAGAGCAGAGAAGGTTAAGGGGAGATTTAATAGAGGTATTCAAAATCATGAAGGGTTTTGACAGTGTAAATAAGGAGAAACTGTTTCCAGTGGCAGGAGGGTCGGTAACCAGAGGACACAGATTTAAGGTAATTGGCAAAAGAACCAGAGGGGAGATGAGGAGAATTTCTTTTATGAAGCGAGTTGTTGTAATCTGGAATGCACGGCCTGAAAGGGCAATGGAAGCAGAATTAATAGTATCTTTCAAAAAAGAATTGGATATATATTTAAAAAGGAATAAATTTGCAGGGCTATGGGGAAAGATCAGGGCGAGTGGGGTTAATTTGAGAGCCGGCACAGGCACAATGGGCTGTGTGATTCTATGACTGTTTCACAGACTGACGTCAGGCCTATTAAGGCTCCAAAGTAATTTCAAATCCAGACTGCTATTTATTCAGTGTATTCAAAGAACACACAAACATTCTTCCACAGGGAAGAGTAGATGGCTACATTGGGATAGGTGCTGATGGCCCATTATAGCACGGGTCACCTGCCCGATGCCATGGATAGTGATAGTTTGTGGTGCAGGGTGACAAACTGTACTGAAAAGAAAGAACATTGGTTTTTGGTGGGATTATTTTGCTGTGATTTTCTTCAGTTCTATGTTGATTTTAAAATGCCTGTCGATTTTGAAAATTGCAAAGGATATTCGACACTGCAACTTAGCTTTATATGCAGGGAAACTTCAGGGAAAATGTCTTACTTTGTACTGAGTTAGAACTGAGCCATGTCTCCCGAAGCTCTGTTGCCACTGTCCGTGCTCCACATTACTGGTAAAGCATCAGTTTGGGTTAGTTATGATGCCCAATTTGAAGGAACCTACTTTAGAAAAATTCTACAGTAATTAATTCATGTCCTCACCACTTTACCTTTTTAAAATTTTGGTTTGCTTTCTTCCTCCCTAATCTTAGTGAGGTAACTTGCTCTCCAATTTTCTTCCTCCCTTCTTGAGGGAACCACATAACCTACAATCATTGGGGGAAAAATTGGGTCGCGCCCCTTTTGGGGCACTAACTTCGCCGGGGCGCTACTTTTAGCGCCCTGAAAAAATTAGCACCCCCGCAGCCGAAATTCACCGATAGCACCCCAAGGGGGAGGCAGGGTGCTACTGGAAGCGCCCCGCCTCCCTCTTGGGGCGCTGCGAGTTAATATTGCGGCGCTACGTCTCGCCGTGGTACTGCAGGCCTTCCCTTATTAAAGGGGAGGAGCCTAGCGCAGCGTGACCCGGGGCCCAGCTGGGCCACCAGGGATCGGAGTGCCAGCAAAAGAGCCCGGCACTCAAGAGAAGTGTCGGGCTCACGGAGCGCAGCCGGCACTCCGCGGGGGCGCTGCTCAGGAGGCCAGGGACGGCAAAGGGGGCAGGTGCTGGCAGGCAGCCAGCAACAAAAATGGCCACCTGGCACCTCCCCTTTAATTTGCACCGCCCCGGCTGCAGGTAGGCCCCCCTGACCCCGTCGGACATAGCGTCCGGCGGTAAGTAAGGGGGCGCTACCGAAGATCACGAGCGGGGCGCTGCTCATGGCAATGATGTCATCGCCGGCGGCGCAGGGCCGCGGGGCGCTAACGGTTAGCACCGCCGCTAACCTCCTGCTGAATTTCACGGGAGGCGTTGGCAGCGCCGCGCCCAGGCGCTAGTTGCTTTGTGCCCCGTTAGCGCCCTCTTAGTGTGCTAACAGGAGGCGCAAAGCAACCGAATTTTTAGGCCATTGTCTCTTCGAAGCCTGATGGCACAGCGAAGCATGGGAAAATGTGGGCAGAAACCTGCATTCAACTACCATGTGATTTCTGCTGGATGAATGTGCTCTGCCACTGGATCTCAGTGAAGACACTCTCCAAGTAAGCTATTGTTAATGCAACAGGAATCAAAGCACAAAACATTAGTGATTACACCGATTGACAGTTTTCTCTACATTTTTGAATTTGTGGAACCATTGCAGCTGATTATTAGATGAAGAATCATTGCACCGATGGTATTTTAAATTGGGGAGGTCATCTGTATTTGCAGCTTATTATTGAAATGTAATTTTGGCTAACAGTACTTTTAGCTGAATGGATTGAGACAAACAAGATGTCCTTTACCTGGCCAGACACGTGGATTAGATGATTGTTTTCATTAGGAGTTTTATTAGTCAAGCGTGCTTTGGCAACTTGTCAGCAGTAGGGTAATTCAGGAAAGAAGAAGCGAACCTTTGGCTGGCTTTCCTCGTTAAGCGGATCATTGCTTGCCGATGCATAACAACCGTCTCATGGACACAGCAGGATTTTTATTAAATGCTCATTACTGTGACAAATGGCAGTTCATAAACACTTAAATGTTTTTCAATGTTTTAAAAGTCTCCTTTGTAAAAATGTACTCATTTAAGATAAATTATATTTTTTCCCCCTGTATTGTATCCAACGATGATGCTGAGAAAGCAAATATTGAGGGAAAGTATGGAGAGCATCTCCTCCCTCACCCATCCCTGCACCCTGTCTAGGTAATGGGCATGATAGTACTCAGCTGAATTTTAACCAAATGTTTCATAGCGTCATGGAATCCTGGAATAGTACAGCACAGAAGGAGGCCATTCAGACCATCGAGTGTGTGCCGGCTCTTTTGAAGAGCAATCCAGTTAGTCCCGCTCCCGCTCTTTCCCCATATCTCTGCAATTTTTTCTCCTTCAAGTATTTATCCAATTCCCTTTTGAAAGCTACTATTGACGCTGTATCCACCGCCCTATCCGTGCATTCCAAATCCTAACCACTCGTTGTGTTAAAAAGTTTTTCCTCATGTTGCTTCTGTTTTTTTTGCCAATCACCTTAAGGAGAAGTAGCTTTACTTTGCTTGTGCTATACCTGGCCTGGGAATGCTTGATGTTGATGCTGGGTGTAGGACAGGTTCCATTCTCAACACTAACAGCAATTACCTTGAATGCAATAATTAAAAAAAATAGATGAGAAGAGAATACTAATACACGAGAATTAGATTCTATGTTTTTTAATAGTAGATAGTGTGAAAGTACTTTATATTGAATGCTTTTCCCAACTTATCCTTTCCTTCTCCTTTTAAACAGCCCTGCTGTGTTCTAGGACAGTGCTGGTCTATTTCCCATCCTTTGCCCTGAAAGTTAACCATTGACCTTACCAGTTATGTGCAGTTCACTGGCTGTTTTTTTCCAATGCAAACTATAAACTGTATCTGATGTCTTGTCTTATTTTTATTTTTGTTTTGAAGCATGCTTACAGTAACCATGTGTCATGATGGATTCCATATTTCAATAATTAATACATTTTTGCCTGTAATGTACAGCTGCGAGTGGTACATGGACAACCCTCACATCTTGTGTTTGTTGTGGTTGCCTGGATATTGGAAAGATGTTTTATTTTAGTAAGTGATTGGCCTGTACTTTCAAATTCTTCTCTCCAGCCACTGGGTGGGTTGCTGTGAGCCTTTTTGTTTTCATGCTAGTGCTATTGAGTAGACTAGGCCTATATTCTCTCGAGTTTAGAAGAATGAGAGTTGAAACATACAAAATTCTTACAGGGCTTGACAGGGAGCATGTTTCCCCTGGCTGGGGAGTCTAGAACCAGGGGTTACAGTCTCAGAATAATGGGTCGGCCATTTAGGACTGAGATGAGGAGAAATTTCTTCACTAAAAGGGTGGTGAATCTTTGGAATTCTCTACCCCAGAGGGCTATGGATTCTCAGTCCTTGAGTATATTCAAGACACATCAATAGATTTTTGAATATCAAGGGATATGGGGATAGTGCAGGAAAGTGGAGATGAGGTAGAAGCTCAGCTATGATCTTATTGAATGGCGGAGCAGGCTCGAGGGGCCAAATGGTCTACTCCTGCTCCTATTTCTTATGTTCTAATGTGGCAGTGACACTGTTGTCTGTTGCTCATAGTAGGCCATGAATGGAAACTAGGGCCGGAATTTTCTGGGGTCTGTGCGGACACGATCGGAGGCGGGTCCGGTGGGAAGTTTGAAATAAGTTGGAGCGGGTCGGGAACCTGCCGTCATCCCGCCCCCATGTGCCTTTCCCTCGGGCGTGTTTGCCGGTGCAGCAGCGACCCGAAAGGCAGAGGCGGGCGACCTAATTCTATTCATTATCAGCTTCTTGTCAGACCCTTAAGCGCCTTTTTTAGCCTACCTTTCAAATTTCCCTGGCTGACCACGGGATTCATGCAGCTCGGGAACCACGTCTGACAGCCTGAGGCGGGAGATGAGTGGCAATTGCTCCAGCTGATTAGTTGACAGCATGAAATGTACTATAAAAGCTCCCACCTGATAGCTAGTCACTTTCCTCAGGCAGAAGCTGTTGCTGACTGCATTCCCAACACAGATTTAGCTTTCTACATGCTGCAGGTGTTTACAGTAAAGTCGCCATCCAGTCTCCCCTCATTGGTAGAACCTATCACACCACTGACAGATTACTTCTCTCATCTCTACTTGACCTGTCATCTATTCCATCAGAATGGGTGCCGTTTTTACTGTCTCACCTTGGTCCTCGGAATCGGACCATGATAAGCCCCAACACCACCAACGACACCACCACCTTCTCAAGGGCAATTAGGGATGGGCAATAAATGCTGGCCTTGCCAGCGACGCCCACATCCCAGGAACGAATAAAAAACAACCCATATGGCTGCCACATGCCGAGCCAGGTTGGCACCACCCCACAGCAACACCATAAAGGATCCCTACAATGACCAAGTCATTCCTTTCACACTGACCACCATTGCTGGAGGTAATGTTATGTCTCACCATTCACTGCAACTCACTAAGCCACTTCCAAAGGTGCACACAAATTTGTCCAAGACTGGAAAGTGGTGAAAAATAAAGATTTTTATGCTTGACCTCACATTAACAGAAACTTGACATTAACGTTGAATGAAACACCCAAGTAATTATCCTTGTGAATCTACTTGTGTGTCATCTTTCTCTTGCGCGTGCTTCTATGAGGTGCTACTCCTGAACATTTGCAGACATCACGGTCGCAAAACCTGTCCGAGCCTGCTGCACCTCCAGGATTGCCCTCTTTCTGGATGGCCCCTGAGGCTCAGCGACTGCATGAGCCTGAGCAGAGCTGGGAGCATCCTGTGCCCTCCAGCGAGGAGTCTCCACTACTGTCCCTGTCTTCACCATCTACTCTTGCTCACTTGTGACAGATCAGGTGACAACACTACTCTATCTCGCGTGGGACCCACTGAGATGTGCGTCTCTGTGCTGGTGCTGGGTGCATGTATGTCTGGTGATGCTGCGCCCTCACAGGCTGGAGGCTCCTCTGAGGGTCGTCTTCCTCTTCCTCCTCGACAGTGGTGCGGGGGCTCTTGATGGACCTGTGGGAGAGTAAAACGATAAGTTAGATATGCCACATGAAGAATGGGTACAGATACCATCATGCACATGATGACCATTCAGTGGCTGATGACATCAGTTCCCATATGAGTGACTGATGTATGACATGTGGCTGTATGATATGTAATTCTGTCACCGGATTGCTGAGATGTCCCTCTCTGTCTCCTACCTCCAGCTGGTCGGCCACTCCCAATACTTCTAATGCAGCCTCCTCTGCTGTTGTGAGGGTGGCAAATGATGGAGGCCCACCTCCAGTTCTCTTCCTCTCCCTCTTATTGTGGGCTCTGTTTTCCTGCAAGGAGGGAAAGAAGAGAAGGTTGAGCGAGAGTGATGGAATGAGTGTAAGGAATGGATGGGTTACATCTTTAGAGGGAGTCGATGATGGAGTGCCGTGGCAATGCCAAGTGGCCTCCTTGTGTGTTGTTAGTTGGTATGATTGCATTAGGATGAGGGTGAGTGTGAGGGGTGGCTAGTAAGATGGGGATATGATAATGTAGATCGCGAGAGAGGGATGGGTGGACGTGCAAGGTATGTTGGTGTGAGTAAGGATGTGCAGGAGCAGGGTTGGGAAGGCAGAGTGATGGGGATGTGATGAGAGGCACAGCAGGATGAAGTTGAGTGTGGCTTTGTACTCGCCTTTCCTGATCTACTGAGATCATTGAAACGCTTCCGGCACCGCACCCAGGTTCTCCTGAACACATCCCTGCTGTTCACCTCCTCTGCAATTTGGAGCCAGGCTCTCTCTCCTGGGGAGGTCTCTTCCACCCATTGGAAGGGAAGAGAACCTCCCTGCATGCTCTGACTCTCTCCACAAGCATATGAAGGGAGTCATCGGAGAACCTGAGTGCAGCCCTCTGCCTCTGTGCAGTCATGTCTCCAAGTGTTTGGAACAATCAAAGCCTCCAGTGCAGTGACTGCACACTCCTAGATGAAACTTCAAATGCAATGTGGCCATGACTCCTTTAAATTTGACACGTTAGAACCCCTGCGACTACACCTCATTGTCTCAGTTGTATCTTGCTATGTCTTTGATGTGGTACCTTCCTGGCTGACTTAATTAACTTTATCACACCTCGGCAGATAGTCAGGATGATTTAATTTAGTGGTCTGCAATTGTAAGGTACACATGCTTTGTTTTCTATCTATATATGCTTTGGCGATTCTGTATCTAATTTACTTCACCTGAGGAAGGAGCAATCGATAGCTCCGAAAGCTTGTGATTTCAAATAAAACTGTTGGACTATAACCTGGTGTTGTGCGACCTCTCAATTTTGTCCTTTAAATATCCCAGCTGAAAACACGTCATCGATGATGTCCTCAGACCCACACCATTTAATAGGGCTGGGTAACGCGCAGGGCGGGCTTAATAGGTCCCATTAACGCAAAGTCGATTCCTGCAGCGGTGTGGAAGCAAAAACGGGGTCGCTGACCGCCAGCCCGCACCCGACTTGCCCAGGTAAAGAAAATTCTGGCCTAGGTCTTGAATTGCTCCTGGTTCAGCTGAAGTGGACCATCTTTCACAACGTTTCTATCCATATTACTTGGGTGGTCAATTCTGTCTGCTGCCGCTTCAGTGGGATTTAGCGACGGGCTACTGTATGGAGAAAGTCCAGATGATTACCTATTCTGGGGTTTATTGAGATCACTGGAAATCATCATCTTCTTAGGCAGTCCCTTGGAACCGAGGATGACTTGCTTCCACATTAAAAATGAGTTCTCAGGTGACTGATGAGTCCAATGTGGGACCTACAGTCTCTGTCACAGGTGGGGCAGACGGTGGTTGAAGGGGCAGGCGGGTGGGGTGCTTGGGTTGACGTGCGCTCCTTGCGCTGCCTGCGCTTGGCTTCCGCTTGCTCCCGGCGAAGAGACTCGAGGTGTTCGGCGCCTTCCCGGATGCTTCTCCTCCACTTTGTACGGTCTTGGGCCAGGGATTCCCAGGTGTCGGTGGGGATGTCACACTTTTTCAAGGAGGCTTTGAGGGTGTCCTTGAAGCGTTTCCTCTGCCCACCTGGGGCTCTCTTGCCGTGCCGGAGCTCCGAGTAGAGTGCTTGTTTTGGGAGTCTCGTATCAGGCATGCGGACAATGTGACCCGTCCATCGGAGCTGATCGAGCGTGGTCAAAGCTTCGATGCTGGGGATGTTGGCCTGAGCAAGAACACTGACATTGGTGCGCCTATCCTGCCAATGGATTTGCAGGATCTTGCGGAGGCAGCGTTGGTGGTACCTCTCCAGTGCTTTGAGGTGCCTGCTGTACATGGTCCATGTCTCTGAGGCATACAGCAGGGCGGGTATCACTACTGCTCTGTAGACCATGAGCTTGGTGCTGGGTTTGAGGTCCTGGTCTTCAAACACTCTCTTCCAGAAATACCAGAAGGTAATGTACTTGGCATGGCTATGTGGCAAGTTGCATGATTGGCATAGTGTGCTATAGCAAACTGAATAAGTACTTGCTTATGTGAATTGTAAATTAACTTGACATTTTACAAATTCTTGTGCGTCTTCAGGCCAACCTATCATCTTTAGTAAGTCTTTCAGCCTCGAGCAATCCTGATATCCCAGCCACACTTACACTAAAACTTCATATTTATGGCGAGGTGTTGCAACTATGCCTCATCATTCTATTTCACTCCAAAATAACAGCTGTGAGATTTATTATGCATTGCTTCTCGAGCCTGTGGTACAAAGATCATGTCTTCATGTGGAACTGTGTCCCTTTTAAGCACAAGTTCAAATGTGGAATTAAACAACGTTGTTGGAGTATGTGTTAGTCTTTGGAAAATTAGTAGCTTGATTTCTTGAAGGTTCTCACGAATTGCCAGTATTTATGAGCTGCCCATCTTGGTTACAATTGTATCTGCTTGCACCCTATTGATTTTTCATCTAATGCATCAACATTAAAAAAAAATGCCTTGCCTGTGCTCAACTGCTTTGCAAGCACAAGATTGCATCTATAATTTTTGAAAATTCAGTTTTCAAGGATGAATAATTGGCGGGGCTGTTTTGGTGCAAATTAGGAATAAGTTACTAGGAAGGGCCATTGACGTGGACAGTGGAAAGACAATTAGATACATTTCTGGTGAGAAAAGTGATTTGAGGGATAAGAGGGTTTGATCTGTTGAAGCTCATGGCCTTGTGACCTCTCCCTGTTCTTGCTCTGAAAATTCTTTGTATTGCAGTATTGAGTGTTGACGTTAGCAGGGTTTATTTATTCAAAAACGGCATGTTTTGATGAACTTTACTTGCACCAGGTGAAAGACAATAGTGGTGAGAAATAGAAATTTATGTTTTTTCCCCAGTTTTTGCACCTGATGCCAGCATCAAGTAATCCAAGGTTATAACCTTGCTATGTTGTGCTCTCATGAGTCTGCAACACTCTGATGTTTTTGTCAGCCAGAGGGATGGCACGGTGCTTTAAAATCTGACTTGTTGCCCTTGAAGAAAACCAGCTGGTGTCTATTTTCCGGCTCGGGCCTAAAATTGATTTGTCGAACTTGGCAAATCTCAAGCATCAATCGATCTTCACTTGTCACAAAAAGCTGGATCTTCCAGGGTAACAGCTGTAATACTTCTATATAATTACTGTTGTGTTTTTTTTAAATAACACCATTTCTGACTTTTTTTCAGCTGACTCCCTCAGCATTCATGAAGGAGATGTCCCTTGACACAAAACAGAAGTTAGCAAATACTCATGAGATGTATCTTCCTCCCATTGTTGAGCTTCTAGATATGACTGAAACCACACTCCAGAAGGTACAGTCCATTATTTCCATCAAATTTTTTTGAGTGATTCAAAACAATTAGATGCTCAAATTTATAGTGCAGTCCTCTTCACAATGAAAAGACTTTCCTTAATTTTTCTTCACCGCACTTAAGCATAATGCATGCTACGATTTATTTATAAAAATGATGTTGGGCTAAACCACGCTTTGCTGGATATATTGGTACAGTACAGCTCTGTATAGTAGTGCCTAGGAACAGGTGTTAAGTTCTACTAGTTACTTACACTGCTTATGGGGAGAGGGAGGGTAGTGAATATGAGCTCCATTCGCTATTGCCTGTTTTGTGCTATTGCCGAAGACCAATTTCACCCTGAAAATGTGTAATATAACGGGCACGCAATGAAATTTGTAGGGAAGAGCTCACCCGTCAGCCGTGGCTCAGTGGGTAGCACCCTCGTCTCTGAGTCAGAAGGTTGTAGATTCAAGTCCCACTCCAGAGACTTGAGCACAAAAATCTAGGCTGACACTGCAGTGCAGTACTGAGGGAGTGCTGCACTGTCAGAGGTGCTGTCTTTCTAATGAGACGTTAAACCGAGGCCCTGTCTGCGCGCTCTCTCTCTCTCTCTCTCTCTCTCTCTCTCTCGTGGATGTAAAAGATCCCATGGCACTATTTCAAAGAAGAGCAGGGAAGTTATCCTTGGTGTTGCGGCCAATATTTATCCCTCAATCAACATCACTAAACAGATTATCTGTTGATTATCACATTGCTGTCTGTGGGAGCTTGCTGTGCGCAAATTGGCTGTCGCGTTTCCTACATTACAACAGTGACTACACTTCAAAAAGTACTTTATCGGCTGTAGAGTGCTTTGGGACGTCTGGTGGTCGTGAAAGGCGCTATGGAAATGCAAGTCTTTCTTTCAAAATGATATTTGTTGGCCTCTCTGTATGAACTGTCATATCAAGGTCACAGATTAGATTTTAACTTGTCCTGGATAAATTAATATATTGCAGCAATCCAGTGAATGTCCCATTTATTGAAATGGATGCAGTCATTAGCCTGTTCCTGCATTCAAAATGCTATGCCGTGACATGGTGCTCTGCACTGTTGACCTTAGTGCTGAGTTGGCCATTCAGGAACAATACAATTTTATTACAAGTCTATCCTACCCTCCCCCCAGGCAGTATTCTTACACTCTCGGTAGTTTATGTGAATGGCAGGGCATCACCCAAGCTGTAAAAGGTAAGAGAGAAGATGAGTTAACCGGGACCTAGTGATTTGGTGTTGCCAAACTTGAGTTATAAAAGCCTACAGATTGTAGGAGGGAAGGATTGAGATTTTGAGGTCCTGGAGAAGAATGAATCAGAGTTGTGTGGTAAGTCTTGATTTGAACAGAGTGAGAATCAGGGAGGAAAAAGAGTGTAGGACAGTGAGGAACACAAAGGAAAGCTCACAGAAGCAATGACCGTAGTAAAGACAAAAATATAAAATGAAATGACTCTTAAAAAGAATGAAAAGGGCAATGCATTTCTGTGATTAAAATCAAGTGCTTGGCTCAACATTGAAGTTAGAGAGTGCTGCATTAAATGTCTAGCACTCCTCTATTACTGCAAGAAATGTGGTGCTCTGAAAATAGGCACAGTTATGAGCTGGTTGCTGCAGCCCTGGACAGCTGTTACTGTTTTAAATTCTCAAAAGTTGAAATGTCATTTTTGATCTTGGTGTCTGTCAGCTGCCGATAGATGCTTGCAAATGTGATTTTTGTTTAATTATGGCATTTGCCTTGGCTAGACTCATAGTTAATGAATAATGAGATGTTTAATTGCGGATTAGCATTTTTGCAGGGTAAGAACTGGGTCTGTTCGGCTCTGTTGGTAGCGCTCTTGCCTCCGAGTCAAGGTTGTGGGTTGAACACAACCTAGGATAGCTCTATAGTGCAGTACTACAGGTGTGCTGCATTGCCGGAGGTTCTGTCCTTTGGATATGTTAAATTGAAGCTCTAAATGCTTGTTTAGGCAGACATCATGGGGGTAATTTTAACCACCCAGGATGGGAGGGGTATGGAGTGGGGGGGTGGTTAAAGATAAAAATATTCAGAAGCCTGACCCCAAACCACCTCCAATATCCAGTTTTAGCGGAGGTGGGTTGGGGGCGGTGGGGGCGGGGCTGGAGATGGGTGATTAAGCTGCTCTCGGGATGCGGGTCCATCCCTAAAATATTTTAGAGGTTCTTTGCCTCAAGTTTAACCTCTGTTTCTCATTTAATTTCTGGGGCTGGGTTTTCCAACCTCAGGATCCCGGCAGCTGAAGGGAGGCAAGAATGGCTGGATGGAACAGGTAAGTGTCTTTCCAGCACTGCTTGTGGGCCAGGAAGATCAGGAGTGCTTCCCCCCCCCCACCCCCCCCAACCCCCGGCTTAACAAGTCACCCTTTAAACCACCCAGTGATCCGACCTCCTCAATTGGCTGATCCCGCTCCCCACGATCGGACCCCCCGATGTCCAATCCCCCCCCCCCCCCCCCAACCTCCGATGTCTGACTCCACCACCAACCTCCGATGTCCGACTTGTGGCCTGTTGGTTACACAGCCAAATGGGAATTATTCATCTGTGAACCTCGAGGCTGTAACCTGGATTTTCCAATTGGAATATTGGGTGGAGTTCCGTTACGCCAGATCCCCGCCCAATTTTTTGCCTCCTTCATTTTCCACTGCCATTTCGGGATGCACAGGAAGTGACTGTGCATTTTTGAGTGGCTTGCATGCAAGTGAAGCAAAAATATGTCCTTTGCCCCATTTTCTGTCAAACTGCTCTCCTTTTGTCTTACTTGCTGCACCAGTGGTTGCACTGGGCTATTAGGGAACCTGGGCGCACTCTGACTTCCTGCAGACTGGGCAGCCATTTGGCGATCTCAGACCTTCTTTCCCTGAACAGAAACAGTACTGATGATGTCTGCCCCTTTATGTTCTTTATTTCCTTTCCCTTGGGACTAAAATGTAATTGGTGAATAACACCCAGCATAGATCATTTGTACTGAACTTGAGAAGATACTGCTGTCCTGCATCCCATACAAATGTGCATATTCATGTTGACTGTTAGAATTGTGCAACAAATGCCATAGATTATTTCCCAGAGAAAGAAAAAAATATTCTTGAGCATATTGAGGTGGAGGTAAATCCTGAATTCGTTAAAAGTGTTATGAGAGATATTATAATAAATAAAAGGAAAGTTTTAGAGAAGTTAGTTAAGTTAGAGGAAGGCAAATTGCCAGGACCTGACAGAACACATCCAAGGATCCTGAGGGAAATGGGGGAAGAATTAGTGGAGGCGAACTCAGGTAATTACAGGTCAGTTAGTTTAACATCTGTGGTGGGGGAAATTTTAGAATCTTTAATTAAAGATAAAATTACAAAATAGTGTCAGATGGAATTCAATGTCAATGAATGTGAGGTGGTGCATTTTGTTTTTTTTTAAAAAGTAATAATTATACTTTGGGAAAAAGCTGGGTGCTGTGCAAGAGGAGAGGGATTTGGGAGTTTCAGGTTCACAAGACATTAAAAGAACTTCAAGTGGATAAGGCCATAAAAAAAGGCTTATGCAATATTGGGTTTTATGGCAAGAAGTACAGAATAGAAAAGCCATGGCATAATGGTGAAGCTATATTAAACTGTACTAAGACCGCAGTTGGAGTACTGTGTGCAGTTTTGGACTGCACGCTATAGGAAGGATGTTGAGGCAATAGAGATTCAATAGGCTGCTGCCTGGTACGAGGAAATACAAATATGAAGAAAGTTTTGAAAAATTGGGGCTGTTTTAGTTAGGACCGAGGAAATTAAGGTGCATAAAATTATGAAGGGATGGGACAGAGTAGATAGAAACAGACTGTTTCCAGTGATTGAAGGGGCATGTATATGAGTAAATGCAAACGATTTAGTACAGAGAGCAAGGTTGTAAGGATGTGGAATGCACTACCAGAGTTAGTGAATGAAGCATAACTATGTCAACAGTTACGAATCAATTTAGATTTGTGGTGGAAGGAAAGGAGAATAAAGGGATATGGGAACAGGGTTGGCACATAGGATTAGGGCTGCTGCTCATGTAGATGATAAACATCAACCTGGACTGGTTGGGCTGAATGGCCTGGTTACGTGTTGTAATTTCTATATGCATAAGATTCTGAGGACCTGTTACTGGGCCCATTTGATTTTGTTAGCATAGTTTGATGCTTCTCAGTTTATCGGTTCAGGTTTGTAAACTGGTGGGGAGGGTTCAGTGCAATGTTTACTGACCTCTGTTTGGTGGATGTGTAGGTGGAGCGTAAAGGGGTAAAAATGGTTTCTGGAAGTCAAAAACAAATTGTAGCTCAAGACCAGGACAGAGTTTGAAATTTTTGAAAATATAAGTATTCTGTAATTGGGAAGAAGGGAAGAATGAGCCGCTGCAAACTTGTAGAACTCTTTAAATGTGGGAAACAAAGAAATTTGGCCTGAAGTTCCATTTTGTTTCTTTTTGTGGTTGTGGTGGGGGCGGTGGGGGGGGGGGGGCTGCGAAAGTGGTATTGTTTTTGTGCAAGGGATTTGTGGTGCAAGGCAGATACGCCAGAGTTACGTCCATTCTAAAATACATGCTAACCTCTGGTAGAATTGGCCCTTGGCAAAAGATGTACTTACCTCTAAGTGATGGATGTGGACAAATGACAGAATGACAGCCAATTTGATTCATTATAACAGGAGTAGGCCATTCAGTCCCTCGAGCCTGTTCCGCCATTCAATGAGATCATGGCTGATCTGCGATCTAACTCCATATACCCGCCTTTGGCCCATATCCCTTAATACCTTTGGTTAACAAAAAGCTATCAATCTCCGATTTTAAAATTAACAATTGATCTAGCATCAATTGCTGATTGTGGAAGAGAGTTCCAAACTTCTACCACCCTTTGTGTTTAGAAATGTTTCCTAATTTCGATCCTGAAAGGTCTGGCTCTAATTTTTAGACTAAGACCCCTAGTCCTAGAATCCCCAACCAGCGGAAATAATTTCTCTCTATCTACCCTATCTGTTCCCCTTAATATCCTGAAAACTTCGATCAGATCACCCCTTAACCACCTAAATTCTAGGGAATACAGCCCTAATTTGTGTCATCTCTCCTCGTAACTTAACCCTTGAAGTCCAGGTATCATTCTGGTAAATCTCCAAGGCCAATATATCCTTCCTAAGGTGTGGGGCCCAGAACTGCTCACAGTACTCCAGGTGTGGTCTAACCAGGGTTTTGTACAACTGCAGCATAACTTCTACCCCCTTGTATTCTAGTCCTCTAGATATAAAGGCCAACATTCCATTAGCCTTGTTGATTATTTTCTGTACCTGTTCATGACATTTTAATGATCTATGTACCTGAACCCCCAAGTCTCTTTGGACATCTACTGTTTTTAGCTTTTCATGATTTAGAAAGTACCCTGTTCTATCTTTTTTAGGTCCAAAGTGGATGACCTCACATTTGCTTACATTGAAATCCATTTGCCACATTTTTGCCCATTCACTTAATCTATCAATATCCCTTTGTAATTTTATGCTTTCATCTACACTGCCTACAATGCCGCCTATCTTTGTGTCATCAGCAAATGTGGATATATGACTTTCTATGGAATCATCTAAGTCGTTAATAAACATTGTGAATAGTTGAGGCTCCAACACAGATCCTTGCGGGACATCACTCATCACCTCCTGCCAATTAGAGTACCTGCCCATTATCCCTACTCTCCCTCTCCTGCCGCTCAGCCAATTTCCTAACCAGGTCAATAATTTGCCCTCAATTCTGTGGGCTTCTACTTTAGATAACAGTCTCTTATGTGGGACTTTATCAAATGCCTTCTGGAAGTCCATATAAATAACATCTGTAGACATTCCCCTGTCCACTACTTTAGTCACCTCTACAAAAAATTCAGTCAGGTTTGTCAGGCATGACTGACCTTTCACAAATCTATGCTGGCTCTCTCTGATCAACTGAAAATTTTTGAGGTGTATATAGAATCTAGCAATTTCCTGACAACAGATGTTTGGCTAACTGGTCTATAATTCCCTAGTTTGTCTCTCTCGACATTCTTAAAAGCGGAGTGACATGCGCAATTTTCCAATCTAAAGGGATGGTTCCTGAATCTAGAGAACTTTGGAAGATTATAGTTAGGGCATCTGCAATGTGCTCATCTACTTCCTTTAAAACCCTGGGATGGAAACCATCTGCCCCTTGGGATTGGTCACGCTTTAGTGCCATTATTTTCTTCATTACTGTTATTTTGCCTACGTTAATTTTATTGAGTCCCTGTCCCCGATTCAATATTGGTTTCCTTGGGATTTCCGGCATTCTATCCTCTTCCTCTACTGTAAATACTGACGCAAAGTAATTATTCAACATGTTCGCCATTTCCCCATTGTCATTGACCATATCACCACTTTTTCAGTTTTTAAGGGACCATCCTGTTTTTCCTAATGTAATTGTAAAAATTCTTCGTATTGATTTTGATATCCCTTGCAAGTTTCTTTTCATACTCCCTTTTTGTTGCTCTTGCTATCTGTTTTGTGATCCTTTGCTGTTCTTTGTATCTTTCCCATGCGCCAGGATCTGTGCTATTCTTTGTACTTTTGTATGCCCTTTCCTTTAGTTTTATGCTGTCCCTTATCTCTTTAGTTGTCCATGGCTTTTTTTTTGGCAAGTAGAGCTCTTGCCCCTCAGGGGTATAAACTGGTCCTGTATCACATTAAATTCCATTTTAAACATCTGTCTTCTGTCATTTTACCCATTAACAGATTTGCCCAGGTTACTGTGGACAGTCTCTGCCTCATCCCGTTGAAGTTGGCCTTACCTAAATCTAGAATCTTAGTAGGGGTTTAGCGTTTCTCCCTTTCAAACGCTGCGTTGAACTCGATCATGTTATGATCGCTATTGGATAAATGTTCACGCACAGTTAGGCTGTTAACTAAATCTGGCTCATTACTCATTACTAACTCTAATATGGCTTGCCCCCTTGTTGCCTCTAGAACATATTGTTGTAGAAAACTATCCTGGACACACTCAAGAAATTCACCACCTTTCTGACGGGTGCTAGTCTGCTTTTCCCAATCTAGAATCATAGAAAGTTACTGCATGGAAGGAGGCCATTTCGGCCCATCGTGTCAGCGCCGGCCAACAAAGAGCTATCCAGCCTAATCCCATTTCCCAGCTCTTGGTCTGTAGCCCTTCAGGTTAGAGCATCCCAAGTGCGCATCCAAGTACTTTTTAAATGTGGTTAGGGTTCCTGCCTCTACCACCCTTTCAGGCAGTGAGTTCCAGACCCCCACAACCCTCTGGGTGAAGATATTTCCCCTCAAATCCCCTCTAAACCTTCCCCCAATTACTTTAAATCTGTACCCCTGGTTTTTGACCCCTCTGCTAAGGGAAATAGGTCCTTTCTATCCACTTTATCTATGCCCCTCATAATTTTATACACCTCAATAAGGTCTCCCCTCAGCCTCCTCTGTTCCAAGGAAAACAGACCCAGCCTATCCAGTCTTTCCTCGTAGCTAAGATTCTCTACTCCCGGCAACATCCTTGTAAATCTCCTCTGTACCCTCTCTAGTGCAATCACATCTTTCCTGTAATGTGGTGACCAGAACTTCACACAATACTCTAGCTGAGGCCTAACTAGTGTTTTATACAGTTGAAGCATAACCCCCCTGCTCTTGTATTCTATGCCACGGCTAATAAAGGCAAGCATTCCGTATGCCTTCTTAACCACCTTATCTACTTGGCCTGCTAACTTCAGGGATCTGTGGACATGCACTCCAAGGTCCCTTTGTTCCTCTACACTACTCAGTGTCCTACCATTTAATGTGTATTCCCTTTCCTTATTAGCCCTCCCCAAATGCATTACCTCACACTTCTCCGGATTGAATTCCATTTGCCACTGGTCTGCCCACCTGACCAATTTATTGATATCTTCCTGCAGTCTACAGCTTCCTTCTTCAGTATCAACCACACAGCCGATTTTAGTATCATCTGCAAACTTCTTAATCATACCCCCTATATACAAGTCAAGATCGTTGATATATACCACAAAAAGCAAGGGACCTAGTACTGAGCCCTGCGGAACCCCACTGGAAACAGCCTTCCAGTCACAAAAACACCCATCAACCATTACCCTCTGCTTCCTGTCTCCGAGCCAGTTTTGAATCCAACTTGACACTTTGCCCTGGATCCCATGGGCTTTTAACTTCGTGACCAGTCTGCTATGTGGAACCTTATGAAAAGCCATGCTAAAGTCCATAAACACTACATCAAACGCACTACCCTCATCTACCCTCCTTGTTACCTCCTCAAAAAATTAAATCAAGTTTGTCAGATACGACCTTCCCTTAACAAATCCGTGCTTAATCCGTGTCTTTCTAAATGAAGATTTATCCTGTCCTTCAGAATTCTTTCCAATAATTTTCCCACCACCGAGGTTAGGCTGACTGGCCTGTAATTACTCGGTCTATCCTTTTCTCCCTTTTTAAACAAGGGTAGCACATTAGCAGTCCTCCAGTCCTCCGGCACCACACCTGAAGCCAGAGAGGATTGAAAAATGATGGTCAGGGCCTCTGCTTTTTCCTCTTTTGCTTCGCTTAACAGCCTGGGATACATTTCATCCGGGCCTGGGGATTTATCCACTTTTAAAGCTGCTAAACCCCTTAATACTTCCTCTCTCACTATGTTTATTTCATCTAATATTTCACACTCCTCCCCCCCGATAGCAATGTCTGTTTCGCCCTCTCCTTTGTGAAAACAGACGCAAAGTATTCATTAAGAACCCTACCGACGTCTCCCGCCTCCACACACAGATTACCCTCATGATCTCTAATAGGCCCTACCCTTTCTTTAGTTATCCTCTTATTCTTAATATATTTATAAAACATCTTTGGGTTTTCCTTGATTTTACTTGCCAAGAATTTTTCATGCTCTCTCTTTGCTTTCCTAATATTTTTAATTGCACCCCTGCACTTTCTGTACTCCTCTAAAGATTCTGGAGTATTGAGCCCTCGGTATCTGTCATGCGCCTCCCTTTTTTTCTTTATCCTACCCTGTATGTCTCTAGACATCCAGGGGGCTCTAGATTTGTTAGTCCCACCTTTTTTCTTTAAGGGCACATATTTGGTCTGAACCCTCCGGATCTCCTCCTTGAATGCCTCCCACTGCTCTGACACCGATTTACCTTCAAGTAGCTGTTCCAGTCCACTATGGCTAAATCCCCTCTGAGCTTTTCCCCAATTTAGAATTTTTATTCCTGGTCTATTCTTGTCCTTTTCCATAACTACCTTAAATCTAACAGAATTATGGTCACTAGCACCAAAATGCTCCCCCACTGATACGCCTTCTACCTGCCCAGCTTCATTCCCTAAAACTAAGTCCAGAACCGCCCCCTCCCTTGTTGGGCTTGCTACATACTGGCTAAAAAAGTTCTCCTGGATGCATTTTAGGAATTCCGCACCTTCTATACCCTTCACACTAATTTTTATCCCAGTTAATATTGGGGTAGTTGAAATCCCCTACTATTACTGCCCTATAGTTTTTGCACTTCTCAGAAATTTGTCTACATATTTGTTCTTCTATCTCCCTCTCACTGTTTGGGGGTCTGTAGTACACTCCCAGCAGTGTGATCGCCCCTTTTTTGTTTTTCAATTCGACCCATATGGCCTTGTTTGATGATCCCTCCAATATATCATCCCTCCTCACAGCTGTAATAGTTTCTTTAATCAATACCGCGACCCCCCCTCCCTTTTTACCTCCCTCTCTATCCCGTCTGAAAATCCTGTAACCAGGAATGTTGAGCTGCCATACCTGCCCCTCTTTCAGCCACGTCTCTGTAATAGCTATAATATCATAGTCCCAAGTATCTACCTGTGCCCTCAGCTCATCTGCCTTGTTCGCTATACTCCTTGCATTGAAGTATATACCATTCAGTACAGGCAAACCTCCTTGTTGGCTACTATCTAGCCCTTGATTCCTCTGTCCTTCCAATTTACTTTCTACGTTTTTGTTTTCCAATTCCAGTTTTTCTTCCCTGCCTATTGACTCTATACTTAGGCTCCCATCCCCCTGCCAAGCTAGTTTAAACCCTCCCCAATAGCACTAGCAAACCCTCCCGCGAGGATATTGGGCCCATTCCCGTTGAGGTGCAACCCGTCTGGCTTGTAGCGGTCCCATCTCCATCTCCCCCAGAAACGGTTCCAATTCCTCAGGAATCTAAAGCCCTCCCTCCTACACCATCTCTCCAGCCACGCATTCATCTGCTCTATCTTCCTATTTCTGAACTCACTAGCACGTGGCACTGGTAGTAATCCGGAGATTACTACCTTTTGAGGTCCTGCTTTTTAACCTCTTTCCTAGTTCCCTAAACTCTATCTGCAGGACCTCATCCCTCTTCCTACCTATGTTGTTGGTACCGATATGGACCACAACCTCTGGCTGTTTACCCTCTCCCCTCAGAATGCCCTGCAGCCGTTCAGTGACATCCTTGACCCTGGAACCAGGGAGGCAACATACCATCCTGGAGTCACGTCTGCGGCCGCAGAAACGCCTGTCTATATGACAATCTATATGAAAGTTAAAATCCCCCATTAAAACCACTCTGCCTTTGTTACACGCTTGTCTAATCTCTGCAGTTATACAATCTAGCACTTCAGAGCTGCTACCAAGGGGCCTAGACACAACTCCCACTATAGTCTTAGATCCTTTCCTATTTGTTAAATCAACCCATAAGGTCTCCACTGGCTGCTTACCTCTCTTTAACTCCTCTCTTATCATTGAAGTGATTTCATCCTTAATCACTAAGGCTATTCGTTCCCCTCTGCCATTATCCCTATCTTTCCTGTAGACCTTATAACCTGGTATATTTAGTTCCCAGTCCTGACTGTCTTGCAGCTATGTCTCAGTAATGGCTACCATGTCATACCCTCCAATTTGAATTTGTGCCTGCAGTTCATTCAATTTATTCCTTATACTCTGTGCGTTTGTATATAGAATGCTTAAATGGGCCACACACCCTAGCCTGTCCTCCACGTGATATCAAGAAACGGCTGAGCGCACTGGATACAGCAAAGGCTATGGGCCCCGACAACATTCTGGCTGTCGTGCTGAAGACTTGTGCTCCAGAACTAGCCGCACCTCTAGCCAAGCTGTTCCAGTATAGCTCCAACACTAGCATCTACCCAATAACGTGAAAAACTGCCCAGGTATGTCCTGTCGACAAAAAGCAGGACAAATCCAATCCGACCAATTACCGCCCCATCAGTCTACTCTTAATCATCAGCAAAGTGATGGAAGGTGTTATCGACAGTGCTGTCAAGTGGCACTTACTCACCAATAACCTGCTCACTGATGCTCAGTTTGGGTTCCGTCAAGACCACTCAATTCCAGAGCTCATTACAGTCTTGGTCCAAACATGGATAAAAGAGCTGAATTCCAGAGGTGAGGTGAGAGTGACTGCCCTTGACATCAAGGCAGCATTTGACTGAGTGCGGCATCAAGGAGCCCTTGTAAAATTGAAGTAAATGGGAATCCGGGGGAAACCTCTCCACTGGCTGGAGTCATACCTAGCACAAAGGAAGATGGCTGTGGTTGTTGGGGGCCAATCATCACAGCCCCAGGACATCGCCGCAGGAGTTCCTCAGGCCACTGTCCTACGCCCAACCATCTTCAGCTGCTTCATCAATGACCCTCCCTCCATCATAAGGTCAGAAGTGGGGATGTTCGCTGATGATTGCACAGTGTTCAGTGCCATTCGCAGCTCCTTAGATAATGAAGCAGTCTTTGCCCGCATACAGCAAGACCTGGACGACATTCAGACTTTGGCTGATAAGTATCAAGTAACATTCGCGCCACACAAGTGCCAGGCAATGACTATCTCCAACAAGAGCGAGTCTAATCATGACCCCATGACATTCAATGGCATTACCATCGCCAAATCCCTCACCATCAACATCCTGGGGGCTGTGGGGGGGTGGTCAGCATTGACCAGAAACTTAACTGGACCAGCCACATAAACACTGTGGCTACAAGAGCAGGTCAGAGGCTGGGTATTCTCGATGAGTGTCTCACCTCCTGACTCCCCAAAGCCTTTCCACCATCTACAAGGCACAAGTCAGGAGTGTGATGAAATACTGTCTACTTGCCTGGATGAGTGCAGCTCCAACAACACTCAAGAAGCTCGACACCATCCAGGACAAATCAGCCTGCTTGATTGGCACCCCATCCACCACCTTAAACATTCACTCCCTCCACCACTGGCGCACCGTGGCTGCAGTGTGTACCATCTACAAGGTGCACTGCAGCAACTCGCCAAGGCTTCTTCGATAGCACCTCCCAAACCCTACCACCTAGAAGGACAAAGGCAGCAAGCACATGGGAACACCATCACCTCCAAGTTCCCCTTCAAGTCACACAACATCCTGACTTGGAAATATATTACTGTTCCTTCATCATCGCTGGGCCAAAATCTTGGACCTCCCTCCCAAACAGCACTGTGGGAGTACGTTCACCACAAGGACTGCAGCGGTTCAAGAAGGCGGCTCACCACCACCTTCTCAACTAGGGATGGGCAATAAATGCTGGCCTTGCCAGTGATGCCCACATCCCAGGAACGAATAAAAACATTAAAAAAAAAAATTATTACTTGAGATGGAAAGTGCCTTCTTTCAGAAACCAAACAATAGGACATTTGTTAGTCATTCAGGAAGACTAGTACCTTGAGGGTGACCAACCCCTTCTGATCTGTGGGTCAGGGTGGAGAGGCTTTTAAAAATGAGGACACGGGCACCAGTAAGTCAGTCAAGTAGCAGAAGGATGCAAAGGGAGCGAACCGCTGCGCTCTCCTGGGTGGAGTAACAGTGTATGCAGAGATTGTTCTTTTTATCAGACGATCCACTGGTGTGGGCTAGTGTGCGTGTATTCCTTATCTTTGTAATAGTATATGAACAGATTTTTTGCTGATTGCGCCAAGTGTTTCTTATCATACTTAGTGTTCTGTATGCTTTAATTACTGTGGAATAAAGCAGTGGGATTGAAGGAGGGAGTTTTTTTGTTCCATTCCCACGTCTTGCCAATGAACTTGTAGATGCAGGGCAGTGGGAGTCAGCTTCTGTAAGAAACAGATGAGAAGACCACTTTAGAAGTGACTGACACCCTTGTATATCTGTGGCAGACCCAAATTTGTAACAGCGACTCAGAAAAGATTCTGCAAACTGCCATTCAGCAGTTTAAGGCAGGGAAATTCTTTGTTTTTCATTCTTCTCTCGTGGAGTCCTTACCATGGCACCATATATGTTCTTATGATGGAGGCAGAAAAGGAGCACAAGGAAGAGGAAATGACAAAGGCACACAGGATAAGGTTACACAAAAGGAGAAGTCCAACTGAAAGTAACCCTCCACCAGTGCTTACAGACCACACCACTGCCTTGATGATATCTGAGAAGAGTCCTGCTTAAGGATGCATGGACGGAATTGTGCGTTCCGTTGCAAACTGACCTCAAACATCCTCCTAAACACAAAACCAACAAAGAAGACCTACCTTGGAATACTAGACTTCATATCAAAGTGGTTTTATATATATATTGATATCCATTGCTTCTTTTTACCACCATGCCTACCTCTGTTGCCTCTCGTGTGCTGTTCTTAAATCTATTCAGGTTCTTCCTGAGGGCCGCGGATACCAGTGGTGATTGGCTACGCTATGAGCTTGTGGGGTCCAAGGGGGCCTCATTTTGAGTCTCAGGAGGACTCTTCAGTGGGCTGCATGGTCACTGCAAATGCATAGATAGCCTGGCCCTATATCCCGGCACCAACAATGAACAGGTATCTGAGGCAATTGAGCTCTCATTAGGAAGAATGACATTGTCAAGCCAGATTCTAGTTTTGCCCGCAGTACTGGGTGCTGGATCTTTGTGCCCACTGATCAGTTCGGCTCTGGAGACTGTGAGAGGTTCCTTGAATTTCTTGGATATCTGGTGTCCATTGTTCTCTCTGGACGGTCCCCCAAGGCCTTGAAGGCCTGTGGTCAAAGCACCCTTGCCACCTGTCTTGGATCCTCCTAAGATGCTCCCAATGCTTCCATGTGACTGGTCATCCACAATCCTTTTTAGAACTCCTGAGATATGAGTCTGCAGGCTCTGGAGCTCAGGGGCTGACCCTCTGGTCCCCACTGACCAATCCCACTTTGACCTCCGGCTCCTCTGGCACTCTCGTGTGCTGTGTTGCACCTAATGAAAAACCCTTATTGGACCTATCTACATCCCTCTCGGGTAGATTTCTCTGTGCTGATGTGTGAGAGAAAGGGTGACTTAACAATGTGGGTGGTGAGGATGCAGCTGTTTGAGCAGAGGGCGAAGGATGCTCACCTCTTTTTCCCCTTCTCAGTGGCATCTTAGTTATCCAGAGGAAAATAAATTGCGATTTTGCAGCTACAATGGTGGTTCTTCTGTAGCTTTTGAAAATGTTCGACTATGTTTCTTGCTGCTGTGTTTGCATTTCCAAGTCATTGTATAGAAAGCTGCAGATGGTCTAGAAAAACCAGCAGCTGCTACTGACCAACCTCAGTTTGGGGGGTGGGGGGGCTCCTACCCATGGCCTGAGATTCATAGTGGTTATGGGCCACCTTCATCTGTGAGTGGGAAGGGAAGACATGAGTACTGCAGTGAAGGCTGGCCACTCTGTTTGTTACAACAATTTGACACATCAGGCTATCTGAGGGGCAAAAATCAAGAAAGGACAGGTGTGGTGAGTTAGGTACACTGAGGAAAGGTGCAGTTGTCGATATCGGGTGTCACAGAAGAGGAGATAAGGATCAGAGACTCGGAGTACAGTCCTAGGGCACCATGAGGGTAATGACCACATATAAAGAGATGATGAATGAGCAGGTAGCTCACCTTGGCTAATCTGGTGAGGTAATTGAACTTCTCCCAAAACTGCAAAAGAGTTCTGGGGAGGGGGGGCTAAGGATGTGGCACTCACTGCCACTGCAACCTCCCTCCACAAAGTGCGAATGACGTTCTTCATGGGTCTCTTGGCCCCGACTCCTAACAACCCATTCCTCCTGCTGCATATCTTTGCTATGAGCAGATCAATGTCCGCCTCCCTTGAGTGGGCTACTGTTTTTTTTGTTCTTGCTGCAATCACTTTCTTCTAGATTACTTGCTTCCGCCAGTGTTGCCACTGCCCCTTCCCCTTCCCTGCTTTCAGAAGCCACCCAAAGACTTTTCTCTTCACCTGCTCTTTTGACCATGCCCCTTAACACCATTCTTCCTATTCTTTTCTTTCGTGCTTAGTGTCCATTTCATTCTCCGGCCGGAGAATGAAAAGTCTTGTCGAATGGAGAATGAAAAGTCTTTCCAACGTGAGGAATGCTATATAAATACGTTATTGTCATTCCACTGTTGGGACTGGTAGTGCAAGGAAAAGCTGTCACATTCACTCAGCAAGGAGGAAACCATGAATTTGAAGCTTCCAGTGGCTGGTTGGCTTCTTTTTAAGAAATGCAATTTTACTGCGAGTGATGAAAATACAGATGAGTCAGAGGAAGTTGAGATGAAATGGAAGAAGATATTTTTTTCCATATTTAGTGGTTGTGATTCATGTAATATTTTTAACATGAATTAAACTGGTGTGATCTTTCATCTGGCTTGGCTTTTAAAGGAGAACACTACAAAGATCGAGGATAACCAAGGGACACTTAATGCATGAGTTCTGTGCGACACAGCAGGAGAGAAGGAAATAAAAACTGCTGTCATTGTAATAATCGAGAATTTTTGTTGCTTCAAAAACCTGGACAAAAAGAAACGTTGGTGATCTACTATGCAAGCAAAAAAGCACAAAACTGGGGAAGTTTCTAACACATACATAAATATATTGATTGCAAATTTGCACTGGCACTGCGAGGGTTCCACAACACTATAAAAATTAGATTGAAAGATGATGAGATGGAACTCCAAGTTCTTTTTTTTTTTGTTGATCATGTTTGCCATCTTGCTATAGAGGCATTTAAAATTTGGAATATTGGAACCAAGTTCTTCCCAGCGAACACCCCTTCAAAATTTCAACCGTAAAGTGTGCGAAAGTTTTCAATAAAAAGTTTCTGTTGAGGTCATTGCTTTCCTAGATTGTGATGTGCTGACGTGCATTATAGTCCCCAAAAACCATTTACTGGATTAAGCAAGCATAGAATTAGGTCAAACTAGAGACTATTATCAAATGCTTCTGGGATTCCGGATTTCTAGTTGTTGAGGATGACCGTGTCCCCGAGGTAGAAGATAACAATCATGAGCTGTCTTGAGTTGGTGAATGAAGCTGTCCGAGCACGATCAATCAATGGGTCCTGGTCAATGGATTCACATGTGATCTCCATTCTGACTTCTCCTTGACTCTGATGTGCTGACAGCAGATGACTTTCAATCAGAGGATTGGGACAACGACCTCGTGGATAAGCGTCACTTGAATAAGCAGCCAATGCTTGGAGGAGCATACTGGCAGTGAATCAGAAGAAGGTGGTACCATCCTGTGCAGGCTGTGACCATATAATTCAATCATTAAAAGACTTCATGATGGAGAAGGGCAAAACTTCAACGTCGGTAACTGTTACGAAACTTTCAACTCGGCTCGCTAGCAAACTAACAAATCTAAGTCACAAACTATGATGGATTTCATTCTTATTAGTTAAGTTATAGTTATGTTAAATTTACAGTTATAGTACAAATAAGTTAAAAGTAAAGTAACTTTTAGATTTTAGTGAAAATTAAGATGATCGTGCAATATGTTACTTTTGTTTAGCAGTTGGTTCGATACACTGGTTGCACTGCAAACAAAAAACATCAGCATGATTGCCTTCTTATTCCAGCATGTCTGCACCCTTTTAGGCACCCAGCTTTATAGACTGGCCACCTGAATATTGCAGCTAATCAGGCTGATCCCATGGGTGAGGGTAATGGGTAGGTTGCACTATGTATAGAATAGTGGATACCCAGGAGTGAATTCTAGGCCTTGCAGAGTGACTTTGTTTAATTTTAGGCCACCTACCCTACGCACCAGTGAGCCCAGTGTCACAATGAAGTATTAATGACTTGTGATCTAATTACCGCAGATTTATTGAAAAATACTTTGCAGTTATTAATTGGCAAACAGTGGTTGTGTGTCTGTGTTGTATTATCATCCCTATACTTTGATAGCTACGCCTTGGAAAAGGCAATTAAACCAAATTCATTCTGTCTGTCAGAGTGATGTGTAAGCTGGGGGTGGGGGGTGGGGTGGGGGGGGTTAATGCACTGCAGGTCTGAAAACCATTTTAAATAAAATATATATTATTCCTTAAAGATATGTCAACGATTTCCATGCCCATACCCTCCAGATTTCAGAAAGATGTGACTTGCAGATTTTGAGTACAGAGGAAAGGCAATATTCTTTGGTCAATTTGCATAAATCAGATTTGACTAACATGATCCCAATGACATAATGATTTGACTGTCACATTTTTTGAAAAGGCAGGATATATTTTTTAAATATTAATGATTTGAAAATATTAATGTGGAGGCTGCTCTTTTTCCTCCTTTATTCACGCAAAGTGAAAAAGAAAGACTAGACGTTGTCTGCATAAGCGCGATAGTAAATATGGGTTCTGCTGTTACCCCATAACTTACAGTGAAATGTTACAACAACTTGCACTTATGCAGTGCTAGCAATATAGCGAAGCATCACAGTGCTTCACAAAGGGTGGGAATGGACACTCGGTAGGATTAACAACAACAACAACAACTTGTATTATTATAGCGCCTTTTAACGTAGTAAAATGTCCCAAGGCGCTGCACAGGAGTCTTTTAAGGCAAAAAATTTGACACCGAGCCACATAAGGATAAATTAGAAATAACAACAGAAAACGCTGGAAAAACTCAGCAGGCCAGGCAGCATCCGTGGAGAGAGAAACAGAGTTAACGTTTCAGGTCGAAGACTTTTCGTCAGAACTGGAAAAAGGCAGGAAATGAAATAGATTTAAAGCAAGGATAAAGCTGGGAAAAGGGGGAGGGGATGAAAGAACAAAAGGAGAGATTAAGAGACATTGAGAGACATTAAGAGATGATTAAGGCAAGAGGAGGTGTTAATGTGACAGGTTGAGGCTAGATGAAGTGTGAAATGCACTGGCAGAATGAAGGACAGCTGCCAGCTTCTGGGAGGGAAAAAAAAGGGGGGCCAAACAAAAGGGTGGATCAAAAAAAAATATATAAATGTGATAGGGGCCGAGGTTATGATCTGAAATTGTTGAACTCGATATTGAGTCCAGAGGGCTGTAGGGTGCCTAAACGAAAGATGAGGTGCTGTTCCTTGAGCTAACGCTGAGCTTCCGTGGAACAGTGTAATAGGCCGAGGACGGTGAGGTCAGAGTGGGAGTGAAGCGGTGAATTAAAGTGACAGGCCACCGGGAGCTCGGGGTCCCCCTTACGGACTGAACGGAGGTGTTCCGCAAAGCGGTCACCCAATCTGCGTTTGGTCTCCCCAATGTAGAGGATAAATTAGGGCAGGTGACCAAAAGCTTGGTCAAAGAGGTAGGTTTTAAGGAGTGTCTTAAAGGAGGAAAGAGAGGTAGCGAGACAGAGAGGTTTAGGCAGGGAATTCCAGAGCTTAGTGCCTAGGCAACAGAAGGCACGGCCACCAATGATTGAGCGATTATAATCAGGGATCCTCAAGAGGGCAGAATTAGAGGAGCGCAGATATCTTGGGAGGGGGGGGGGGGGGTTGTGGGGCTGAAGGAGATTACAGAGATAGGAAGGGGCGATGCCATGGAGGGATTTGAAAACAAGGATGAGAATTAAGTAGAAGAGGAGGTGACCAAAGGCATAATTAAAGAGCTAGGTTCTTAAGAAGCTTTTGTGGGCGCTTAGAGATAAGGCAAGGGTGAGAATTGCAGTGTGTATGACCACATTGGCTAAAATCATTGTTATCAATGGTGACACGGAGGACTCGAGACATGCATAGGAGACTGAAATCAGAAGACCAGAAGGGTGCAAGCTGGGAATAAGGCTGGATGCGGTTATGGAAGTATGGTGGTACAAAGCCTTGCAGGGATATGTGGATAAGGACAAGGATTTTGAAGTCAGTGGTGATGATTAGGGTGTGGGGTTTAAAGCCCAGCTTGGGGTCAAACAGGATACCAAAGTTACCCTGAATATTAATTGAATTCAGTCTGAGCGAGTAGCTGGGAAGGGAATGAAATGAAGGACTAGAGGATGGAGTTTCTGTCATGAGCCAAACAGAATGGTTTTGGGCATGACACTATTAAGATACAGTAGATAGATGTTTTGCTCATGGGCAATTTGATATTGAACAGCACAGTGACAGTTGAGTTGAGGATGGTGATGGAGAGGAAAAGCTAGGCGCCGTGAGCGTGCGTATGAAAGCTAACGCTATGCTTATGGATTATGTTTCTAAAAGGCATTGTGAATGAGGAATAGGAAGGGCCAGGGATGGAACCTTTGGGTATGCTGGAGGTAACCTTGTGTATATATAGGAGAAGAGGCAATTTCAGGAGCTGTGCTGACTATGTTGGGACAAGCTGAAATGAAGCCATGAGAATACAGTACCATGAAGGAAAGGAGGTGGAGGAGGATTGAATGGTTCACCCTGCCAGAGGTCACAAAGTTTGAGAGGGCAAGAAGAGATAATATGATAGTTGCAGTAATCAAGCAGGTCATTGGTGACTTTGACCAGGGTGATCTCAGTGCTGTGGAAAGGATAAAGAACAGACAGTGAGTGGTGGGAGAGCTCTGCACAGAGCTGGCTAGTGACTGTGTCCCAGCACCTTAAAGAGAAAACAAAGCTTAGAGATAGTGGCCCAAAAATTGCGGTCGGTGGTGTAGCTACGGAATACGCCGTCAACCTCCGTAAAGAATACGAACTTACCTTGTGCGAGGCCCCACATGTAGTTTTGCTGTTCGGCGCTGCAGAGTTGTGTACAGTGTATGACATCACTGAGGCCAGGAGCGCAGCGTACAGCCTATGCGTAAGGGAAGACACGCCCACAAAATATGTCAAAACTAAGCCACACCCACAGAAACTTCTTTCAGTCTCTTGCATTGAAATTACATTTTAAAAACTTAAATAATTAAAAAAACCTTTTAACTAAACTGCTCCTTGAACTTATTTCATATATCAGCATTTTGTTAAAATTATGTAACAAAATACCAACATGTTGATTTTTGAAATGCAGTACCTGTATAAGGTCAAAGCCAAAAAGCTCCCGCTAGGTTTTCGGAAACGAAACATGCTTCGGTGAGAGTGGGTGCAGAAAATTAGCCCAACTCTGCGCCAGCAATGAGTATTTCCCTGTTGGTGCGGGTCATCTGTCAAGGCGTACCTTGACAGATTGCAAGTTCAGGATTTAGCGCATGCACATGCGGAAACCCCGAACTTGCGGTCAATTTCAAAGGCGGTATGACGGCGTACTCTGAGTACGCCATCATACCCACCGCAAAATCTGCCCTATTGTGACAATTGAAGGGTATGGAGGGAACAAAGGGGGAGATTTCAAAGCAGTTTTGAATGTTGGGGGTGGAACAATGCCTGTGAAAAGGAAGTTGAGGAACAGGGTGGGGTTGAATGAGGACAGGAGGGTGGAGAGTTTGGATGAGAGGAGCAGAGGAAATTTAGAAATAAAAGCAGAAAATGCTGGAAATACTCAGCGGGTCAGGCAGCATCTGTGGAGAGAGATGTGGGGGGCGATTTTGCCAGCCCTGGGGAGGCGGGTTTGGAGGCGGGACTGCTGGGAAAATGGCAGAAACTGGGGGCGGGTACCCATCCTGCCCCCAACCCGCCTCCATGCCATCTTCCCAGGAGGCGGGTATCCGACCTGTGCCGGGGTCCCGTCTCCTCGAGGCGGGAAGGGGATTACAGCCACTTAACTGCCTGTTAACAGGTAGTTAACAGGCAGTTAAGAGGATTATCCCAATTTTTCCAACAGAAGAGCGGGCTTCCCGACGTCGGGAAACTCCGCCAGGGTCAGCGAGGCGAGCAGTGGGTCTGCGGGGGTGAGAGGGGTCGAAAAGTGCGCTGTGGAGGTGAGTGATGGGTGCATGTGTGGAGAGGTAAGTATGTGAGGTGAGTGAAAAGTGTTAGAAAAAGTTTCTTCCTGCAGGCTTCAATCGTTGGGGATCCGGAGGCTCCGGCATCTCCACGGCAGAGATGACAGAATGGCTGCTGCATTCTCCGGTGCAACAGCCATCTGCTTTCTGCTCAGAAAATAGGTTTGGTGAGTCTTGAGTACAAGAAATCACCAAACAACAGAGAATGTCGGTGTTTGACAGCTTCACAGAGCTGTTAAACGATGACAATTCATCTGTCAAAAATTTTTGACAGATGAAATGTCATACGCTGACGTTCTCTGTCACCGGCTTTCCCTTAATTGGTCTGCTAAGCCCGCTGGGCGGGCTTAACAAGGTAAATCAAGGGAAAATAGCGTGGGTTGGTCAGATGTCGATGGAGGCGGGACTAAAACCCGACAAGCAGCAGTCCCGCCTCCATCACGTCCCCATTGGCAAAATCACCCCCGTGGATTTAGATGTAGGCTGAAGTGACTGAGGATGAATCAATCATTAGAATGGCTAAATGAGAGTCTGAAAGAAGTTTCAGCAAGAAAGTTCTCATGTTACTTTATGAAGAAAACGTGCTGCTGGAGTTAACACAAACATACTTGAGCTCAAATCATGTGGTTCCGTTGTAGAACCCATTATTATATGCCACAACACTTAATGCTGTGCAGAAAATTTAATAAGATAATCTCCATAAAGGGAACTTTTATAATTACTCCACTTTTCCTCTCTAACAAGGCAGTAGCATTCCAGGTATGTGTAACGGGCATTCACTGACTTTCGGCTAAGGGCTGTAGTTCCAGGCATTGACTTGCTCAAGGCCAATCTTGCAAATCCACCATAAGATGGTGGCAGTAGTAGATTCAGGGCTAGGGTTAGCACTTTTGCTAAGTCCAAAACTATCTGGGCACAGAGCTTAGGAATGATGCCAGTGAACCATTTGCAGTCCCATACTCCACTGCATTGTTAGCCAACTGACCACAAGTTTGGCAACTTTAGTTAACAATATTTTTTTTTTATTGGCCTCTAAAGCAAATTGTAATGTTTTCTCCCAAACCCAATTCCTGTCCACAAATTCTTTTCTTTGCTTTAACATTGCCCAATAAGCACATGACAATTGGCAAAGAGTGCCCCAACTCAAAATAAAATCCTTCCTTATTCTTTATTTATTGATTGCTTTGTGTTGTCTGGCCAGAACTGGGATAATTCAGTTGTTCGAATTAAATATATTGATTCCAAATTTGGCCTGACATTGCAAGGGTCTCGCATTTGATTGCATCCCCCGGCAATATCAGTATCACATGACATGGTATGTAGTGTCTGCTGGTGAGTCATGCGAGGAAATAATCTAAATGCTGCCAGTTAGGAGAGTTTTTTCAAGCCACATCATCAGCTTTTGATACCTAGGGGGGAATTGGGTTTGGTTCGGGTGGGAGGTTGAAAAGCTAAAAATTTGAAACGGGAACCCAGCCTGCCTCGAACCTGCCCACTTGCAGTTTTAATGGAGGCGGGATGAGGGGCGGGTGACCAATCCGCTCGCAGGAGACGGGTTGGTTATTTACAAGGTATTGGTGAGACCGCACCTGGAATACTGCATACAGTTTTGGTGTCCTTACTTAAGGAAAGACATCCTTGCTGTCGAGGCAGTGCAAAAAAGGTTAACTCGGTTAATCCCGGGGATGAGGGGGTGGTCATATGAGGAGAGGTTGTGTAGATTGGGACTCTACTCATTGGAGTTCAGAAGAATGAGAGGCGATCTTATTGAAACATATAAGATTGTGAAGGGGTTGGATCGGGTGGATGCGGGGAGGATGTTCCCGATGACGGGTGAGACTAGAACTAGGGGACATAGTCTTAGAATAAGGGGCTGCTCTTTCAAAACTGAGATGAGGAGGAACTACTTCACTCAGAGGGTGGTAGGTCCATGGAATATGCTGCCACAAAAAGCTGTAGAAGCTACATCATTAAATAAATTTAAAACAGAAATAGACAGTTTCCTAGAAGTAAAGGGCATTAAGGGTTACGGGGAGCGGGCAGGAATTTGGACATGAGTCTAGGTTCGGATCGGTCATGGCCCTGTGGGTAGTGGAGCGGGCCCAGGGACCGTGTAGCCTGATTCTGCTCCTATTTCATGTGTGCAATTCTGTTAGATGCAGGAGATGGTTCTGTGATAGTAGATAGTAGATTGGCGGTTAGGATCAGATCAGCCATGATCTTATTGAATGGCGGAGCAGGCTCGAGGGGCCGATTGGCCTACTCCTGCTCCTATTTCTTATGTTCTTAAATATTTAAATCCGGCTGTGTGCCTTCATTTTAACACTGATTCTATATTTAACCACAGTCAGCTTGGTTTCCCAGGCCTCAGGAAACCCGGCAGGTGAAAGGAGGCGAGAAGGGCTGAATCCATAAAGTAAGTGCCTTTACAGCACTGCTTGTGGGGCAGGAGGAGCAGGAGTGTTTCCTCCAGGCCCAACAAGCTCCTACAACTGCCCCCCCCCCTCCCGCCCCCCCCCCCCCAGCTAGACCTACCTGCTCTCGGCCCAGCTCGGCTGCGGCCTTGTTCCAGGCTTTCCCGCCTGACAAACATGGCTGTGGGTGGGAAACCTACAGAAAATATTTTACATTTGTCGTGCAGTTAAAAACTGCATAATGTTCGGGAAACCCGTACTTCCGGGTTTCTCGACCTCAAAACAGCTCCCTCCCCGCCTCCGAGCTAATATCCAGCCCCGGTACCAAATTGAACAAATTGCATTCAATTCAAATCTGGACTGGCAGCAGAAGCAGATTGGGACGGCTTGGGTGGGAGTGGACTAATGACCCGACACATAGGACTCTTCCAGGAGTTCCAAAGGAGGCTAGTGAGGATCGCTGCCTAGAATCCTTTGGCCATACAATGTGTGCGTGCGTGTGTAAACTGCAATATTTTCTTATTTCATACAATGTTATAACTGGCTAAATGGCCTCTGTTTATCAATCTGTGCCAGTATTTTTCTCCATGAGCCACTCAGTCTAATCCCACTTATGCTTGCTCCCTTTTAATATTCCTCTTTTGAAGCAACTATCAAATTTCTTTTAAAAGAATTTATGGACTCTATCCCAACAATGGATTGCAGCATTCTTGCCTCTCTCTCTGTAAATAATTTCCATCCATCTCTTTTGTTTTATTTGGTTGTTTACTACACACAAAAACAATGAAGGGTAGTCACTGTTTTATAGTGAAGCTAGCAGTGTATCAGATATTCATCAATATCCTCTACATGTCCGGCAGAAGGAAAAATATCAGAATTGATTAAGCACCAGTTAGCACAAAAAATATCCCAAATATGCCATTAGTTTTACTCATTACTAACGAGGAGGAAAACAGAAAGAAGCAAGCTAAATTGCAGAAACAAAGATTTGTGGGCATGTGATTGGAATATTAATATTATATTAGTTTTTGATCAAATTGCAGATTCAATTTATATATAGCTGGAATGTCGACTAAGTGCTGTATTTTAAAGCTATGTGATATTGGTGTTTAACAAACACGTTTTATTTGGTGAAATCGCATTATGAATGAGTGAAGCATAAAGTATGCAGTGACCTTGCACATTGGCTTTCAGCAAGTCGGTGTTTAATGATAGATTGCGCTGGATACACTGAGCTGTTCTGAACACCACCTTAACACTCGGATGCACAAAGCATCCAAAGACCTTCGTATTCTCGTCACGTTGTGCAGTTTAGACTACTGTATGTGGCTGTGCTGGGTGAGTTAGATAAAGATAAATGGTAGAACTGACTTCCAGATTGAAGCACAAGATACTCCACAGGCAAGCCCTCTGAATATAAAACTTTGAGAATGCCAGCTAATGCCAATGCCTAGCTGCTGAGATAAGGATGTTGCACTCTGTAACACTCTCGGGTAAATTTTAAGAATGCATGCTGCTGGAGCAGGGCCTCACCTAGCAGGATCTCGTATTGGGAAATTGCAGACACAGTACTGACAATTTTCCATCCATTAAAATTAAAATTTCTGTGTGGGATATCGTGGAGAGCATGCCCGAAATGCATTCCGACTGGCTCCGCTGGGAACATACGTTCATAAAAGTAACCCTTTGTTCTCAACGTTGTCTTGGCCTGCTTTTTTAAAATGGTTTTCTTCCCTCCTCTTCTGAAGGTGCTGACTCTTGCTACAGTATCTGCCTAAAAATACTGGCAGCCATTTCTCCTGTCTCATCGCAGACAGTGAGCGCTGTTTGGTGAACTTACCATGAAATGCATCATGGCCATCACCAATCTTGCTCGCATGTGTGTTTTTCAGCAGGAGTTACTGGATTGTGATCAGGAGTGGGAATCCTGGCTGTTTTTTTTTAACCCCCTCACTAGCCCAGGGTAGCTGAGGTCAGTTGCAAGCCCCCCAGCTGCAGCCCCAGTTGATATCAACAAGCTCAGCACAGACTGCAGTTTGATTCTGGGCCATCTCGGCTGTACTGCACCGGACAGCGCTTTAGCCACTTGAGCCATCAGGGGGTGGCCTGGATATATGGCTTTTCATTGGTAGTGGGATGTCAGTCTGAGGATAGTAATTCTCTGTTTGAGACATATCCAAACCTTTGACTTGGTATTCCAGAATGTGGTTACTTTGCCAGATTGGTCATTTCAAGTTCCAAGTGAGACTTTTTTTAAAATTTAATGTATTTTCTTGGAATTCCATATTTCAAGAGCTCCACCATAGATATCCATTTCCTTTGTAATTAAGTCAATAGAGCCTGCTTTATCACTACACAAGCCAGGGATTGGCTGCATCGTCTGCTCCTCGAACAACAGTCTCCTTTTCTTCCCTGCTCTCATACTTCTCAACTGTCCTGGGTTTATCAGGATGCCCTAAAACTCCAGGCCAATTTCAATCTTGTCCTGCTCTTCCAGATTTAGAGTAACATTTCCAAATTTTAAAATGTTTCTGGGACTATTTCAGTTCTTAGAATTCCTGGCGTCAGGACATACAGGCATGTGTTAATTTGTTTCTTTTTACACTATTCTCGGACTACAGGATTAACACCATATTGTATATTGATCATACCTAATAAAGCTAACATTATGTAACAATAACATTTTAATTGAGAACTGGAAAAAATATTAATTACAAACCAGTATAAAACTCCCTTAATTTGTATTTGTGGACACCGTAACAATGCATTAAACTTATTAAAATGCATAAATAATAATGGAGCAATATGTGAAACTATTGTGATACGTATATGGTGCTACATATCGTAAAATGAAATAGCCTTCATTTTGGTCAGTTCGTCCTCATTTGTACTGCCACTGTCCCTGGTGTTCAAGTTTGCAGGTTTGCTTCACCCAACTGGATCACCAGGGATGCAATATTCCCTTTTCTTCCCACCACAGAGTCGAGGTAGCCAACTGATGCCATTATTAATGATGGGAGCTATGAAAGGTCACAAACAAAATGTTATCACATGTGAAGAGACAATTTTCCCCCTCGACATGTGCCATTTATTTTAAAAGGACAGGCACCAGCAGGGTGTCCTTTTTGAGCAAGGTTCAGGTCTTTATGAAGAGAACTGAATTAAATCAGTTGAGTTCAAGAGAAGGGGCCATATTTTGTTGTAGCAGGGCCATCTAACTGCATCTGCTGTTAGGTAGACTTGCTCTTGCACGATTAGGTTTTTAAATTTTTGCGTGACAAGTTGCAGAAAGTGCGAGCTGATAACGTCGCAGCGAGGGAAACCGAGCATCTGGGATCTGAGTGAACAGGGCAAGCAACTGTGTATCTCCTTAACCAATCAGATTGAAGGATTGTGAAATTAATAGTGCAAGGACTGAGAAGGAAATGTAAATTAGAGTGGGTGAATTCAATGTCAAATCAGGTACAGAAAGAGAAATAAAGAGAGGGAAAGAAAGATTGGATTAAGAGAGAGAGAAAAAAGATACAGAAAAAGTAAAAAAAAAAAAAATTTTTTACATTTTTAAAATCTCCAACAACAATTAAAACCTGAAAGAATGCGACTCCATGCTTGTAATAGTTAATTTTCCGTGCCAGGAAGGTTGATTGGCAGTAATTAACACTTATCACGTCGTTAAAAGGGTACTTAGACTTGAAATGAGTTGACTTAACTTTCTGTGGCGGATTTACTTTGTATCTACCGTGCAAGAACAGGAACTTCATGTCGCTCAATGCATTTGAATGGTGAGCCAGACAGCGAAATGCTGGTTTTTGGCGACGCTAATGGTGGAGTGGCGCACTTCAGACACCAACTTTTGGGTTTCTGAGTTTAACCGCGCATCTGCCCCTCGCCTGAAGTTGCTGTACCATTTGCGCATAAATAACGGCGAGCACCATGAGCCTCACCGTTATTTTGACAGGAAAATCTGAGCTATGATTTACTGCTTTACTCGTGTATGTGGATCTCTCCGATGCTTGTTTTCTTGTGGAGTGTTGGTTTTTATTCCCTGTTGGCAAGTTTAAAAAAATTATTTGGTATAAAGGAAAGAAATGTTGAGACAACATGGTGTGTATGGGATAGATTTGATAGATAAATATTTCTATTATGTTTTTCCTGCCTCCTGTTTCCATCAATTTCTCCCCTGGCCCTTCTCCTTGCTGGGGTATGGTTCCATAGCTACTGGTTCATCTCCGTTAACTATTCTAAATGTGTGACCCTACACAGTGAGTGCTGACAGGTCGTTCAGTAGCTGGAACATCAGAGTTGAGACCCAACCTGTCTTCTCCCCTCATTCACACAAGTGAACTTGCAGCAGGATGAGAAATAGGAATTCTGGCTAACTTTCCCCTCCCTAATCCAGGGGCACCAACACCGACACCAATTGTATTGCCTCTTTCATTGCCATGAGTGAAGTCAGCTAAATTAACGTAGACTTGTGATCGAACTTGGGACCACCCTTCATTGCTGAAGCATCTCGGTAATCTAGATCTTTGTATTGTTGTCTCTAGCCAGAACAAGCACGAACTAGATGGTATTTTAAAATTCTCATCCTTGCTTTCAAATATCTCCATGGCCTCGCCCCTCCCTATCTCTGTAATCTCCTCCAGCACCCCACCCCGTCCTGTCCCCCACTGAGATATCTGCGCTCCTCCAATTCTGCCCTCTTGAGCATCCCTGATTTTAATCGCTCCACCATTGGCGGCCGTGCCTTCAGCTGCCAAAGCCCTAAGCTCTGGAATTCCCTCCCTAAACCTCTCCGCCTCTCCACTTCTCTTTCCTCCTTTAAGACGCTCCTTAAAACCCACCTCTATAACCAAGCTTTTGGTCATCTGCCCTAATATCTCCTTATGTGCCTCAGTGTCAAATTTTGTTAAAGGCGCTATATAATTACAAGTGGGTTGTGGCGGCAGCGTCATGGAGCAGTTGGGCCAAATGGCCTGTTTCTGTGCTGTACATTCTGTGTAATTTATCTTAAGGAATGAGGGAAAATTCAAATGAGAGCCATCCCCCTTTCCAAAGAAACGATCTGCCAGTAGCTCTTGGTGGTTGAGGGGGGACGTGTGGAGGGAAATCTGTTCTTACCAATTTCTTAATCACGAGTGAATGCCATCTAAGGCACACACGGCAAGAGAGCCCCAGGTGGGCAGAGGAAATGCTTCAAGGACACCCTCAAAGCCTCCTTGAAAAAGTGTAACATCCCCACCGACACCTGGGAATCCCTGGCCCAAGACCGCACAAAGTGGAAGAGAAGCATCCGGGAAGGCGCCGAACACCTCGAGTCTCTTCGCCGGGAGCAAGCGGAAGCCAAGTGCAGGCAGCGCAAGGAGCGCACGTCAACCCAAGCACCCGCCCCTTCAACCACCGTCTGCCCCACCTGTGACCCCAGAGACTGTAGGTCCCGCATTGGACTCATCAGTCACCTGCAAACTCATTTTTAATGTGGAAGCAAGTCATCCTCGGTTCCGAGGGACTGCCTAAGAAGGAAGAAGAAGGACTTGTAATTGGTAGAGCTACCAGACAAATTTCACCCCACTTTCCAACTGCTACTAGCTTCCTAATACACTTCTCTTGCTAAACATTTAGGTCTGACCTAGCTCTCCCTTGGCCTACTAGTTATATGTACTGTGTGCTGTGGTATCAAGCCATGCAACTTGAAAAGTCCAAGGTTCAGTCCCTGGACTGTGTTGAGTTAACTAATCTTAGTTGGGCCCAGCAGCGGTCCTCAGGTTCTCTAGGCAAGGGAGTGGACAAATTAACCAGGGTTCCAACCTCTGCTGGAAAGTGTAGGTATGTGGACAGAACATGACAGAATTTGGCTCAACTATGATGCAGTCCACAGTAGAATGACAGGACTGACTGCCTAGGCTCATTTAAAAACGGTGGTCACTTGGGTGAGGTACCAGAGGGCTGCCTGCTTTTGTAAAACTGTAACCCAGCCAAGGCCAGTGTCTTGAGGAGTGTGGGGGGGGGAGGTGGAATTGGGGAAAAAGATTAATGGGTAAAAATTGGGTGGGGGGCGCTACCTTCGCCGGCCCGAAAAGGTTTGCGCCCCCGTGGTCGATTTTCCCAGGTAGCGCCCCAAGAGGGAGGAGGGGCGCTACTGGAAGCGCCCCACGTCCCTCTTGGGGCGGCGCTGCGGCACGTCGTGCCGTGGTACTGCAGGCCTTCCTCCCCTTATTAAAGGGGAGGGGCCTGGCACAGCGCGTCCCGGCGCCCAGCTGGGCCACCAGGGATCGGGAGTGCCGGCAAACGAGGAATGCCGGGCTCACGGAGAGCAGCCGGCACCCCGCGGGGAGACTTCACGGGGGCTGGGGACAGCCACGGGGGCAGGTGCTGGCAGGTGGCCAGCAACAAAAATGGCCGCCCGCCACCTCCCCTTTAACTAGCGCCGCCCCGGCCGCAGGTAGAGCCCCCCTGACCCCGGCAGACATAGCGTCCGGAGGTAAGTCGGGGGGCGCCACCCAATGTTACAGCCGGGGCGCTGCCCACGGCGATGACATCATCGCCGGTGGCGCAGCGCTGTGCTACGCTAACCGTTAGTGCCGCTGCTAACCTCCCGCTGAATTTTGCGGGAGGCGTTAGCGGCGCCGCGCCCAGGTGCTAGTTGATTTGCACCCCGTTAGCGCCCTCTTAGGTACAAATCAACCGAATTTAGCCCCCTAAGACTTTAGTTGAAATACCATAAAGCTTTCTTGGCCTTTATGCGCTTTGTCTAACTTTTATCTTTTCTACAAATGAAAACTAATGTATATAATTATTTTACATTTCAGCTAAAAATAATGTTTTTTGATCTTAATGTACGGTTTGGTATTTAGAAACAAAAATCTATGAACTGCAAAAACACATGAGCCTGTACTATACAGTTCAGGTGTCACTTCTGCCTCTTTCAGCTGAAACAAATTCCATCTCTTCCATGTGTCTCTGAGCACTTGCATTTTACTTGTATCTGATTGTAAAGCCTTGCAGAAACCTGAAGCCTGACATCAAAAGTGTGGGATTTGTGAATATTTACAATGTTTAGTGAGTGTGTTTGTCTCTTTGTATTGATCCCATTGTATTGAAAACCGAATGGAAGATTGGCAAAGTCTCTTGTGATCCCATTTTGTGTGAAAGACCTTTACAAAGTATAGTTTAGTCGGTACAGTTCAATGTTTGTTTTGTTTTCTTCTTCAGTACTCCATCCTGGACACTGATCAGCCAATGTTTCAGCCATTCCCCTCAGAAATTATCTTTCAGAACTACAAACCTTGTGAAACCTATGAGGTACCGCTGATTCTGCGAAACCATGACCGGGTAAGTAAACTCAGGGAGGATCTGGAAAGACATTGGGGATGTTCTGTTTATTGGTTGCATGAAAGCACATAACTAGGAAAGATCTCGTGATCTGTCCAATCATGAACATTATGTATTTTATCTCTTGAGGGAAAGCTGTGCACAAGTACTTTCTCATCCCTAAAGTAAATGAAGCAAAATCACAGAATGTTTCTCCAACCTCACATATTCTATATTCAACCGTGATCTGCTACCCTCAACTGACAACAATCCACTTGACCCCACCAGCATAGGAAACATCATTTTCCATGGAGATTTGTTCATTTCTGTTTATATCCTCCATTCCCATTCTCAATCAGATATTTATCCATCTCCTTTTTGAAGGAATTCATTGATTCAGCATTAGTTTTATTGTTGACACATTCATTTCTCTTGGGTTGAGGGGGGGATCTTTCTTCTAATCCCTAGTCTCATTAGGCTTGTTAATTTTGAATATATATATCGTCATGTTTGTGCTCATAGTCAACTAGCCTGCTTACATCTACATCATGAAGGAGTTAGTTGGTGCAACACCAATTTCTAGGAGTCTGCTCCACGTACCCACTTTTCTGTTGTTAAGTAATATGACATAATGGTTTCGCTAAACGAAATTAAATTCTAACATTAAATCTACTATAGGTTAATCCACTAGCTTGGAAAATATAAAAACTCATCCTTAATTTGATCTCTCTCTTCATTAACTATGGAACTGACGTAAGATTTCTCCAAATGAATGAAAATCATTAATAGGTAGTGGAACAAGGAGCTCTTCACCTGCCTTACAGTTGGATCTGAACTCAGTCTTTAACATCGCACCCAATCCTTCACATGACACAAATGTATGTTAGGTGGCATAAAAACAGGCTGGAGGTGATGTTAATGAGGATAGATGTCCCTGAAAATTGGCACTGGTGTTTGTTGGATGTGCTTAGCAGTATAATTTAAGCAAATTTGGGATCAATCTGAATGAGAGCAATTCTGTAACTGATTCCTTTAACACTTTTCCTCTTCCATTCCTTTGATAAATAAGATCAATAATCCTATGTGTTTTTCAATGTGCTATTTGTCCTAAACATTTTTTAGAAATATTAATATTTAGGTTGATGTTTTAATCATTAACCTTTCCACCTCGGTGAAATACCATTTGGGAAAACCTGGACTTGCAAGGTTTAGGGATGATTAAAAGGAGGAAAGAAAGAACTTGAATTTATATCGTGCCTTCACGACCTCCGGACGTCCCAAAGCACTGTACAACCAATTAAGTACCTATTGAAGTGTAGTCACTGTTTTAGTATAGGGAAATGCGGCAGCCAATTTGCACAGAGCAAGGTCCCACAAACAGCAACCAGATAATGACTGGATAATCTGTGTTTATTGATTTAAAAAAAAAAAAAATCATTCCTGGGATGTGGGCGTCGCTGGCAAGGCCAGCATTTATTGCCCATCCCTAGTTGCCCTTGAGAAGGTGGTGGTGAGCCGCCTTCTTGAACTGCTGCAGTCTGTGTGGTGAAGGTGCTCCCAAAGTGCTGTTAGGGAGGAAGTTCCAGGATTTTGACCCAGCGACGATGAAGGAACGGCGATATACTTCCAAGTCAGGATGATGTGTGTCTTGGAGGGGAACTTGGAGGTGATGATGTTCCCATGTGCCTGCTCCCCTTGTCCTTCTAGGTGGTAGAGGTTGCGGGTTTGGGAGGTGTGGTTGAAGAAGCCTAGACGAGTTGCTGCAGTGCATCTTGTAGATGGTACACACTGCAGCCACGGTACGCCGGTGGTGGAGGGAGTGAATGTTTAAGGTGGTGAATGGGATGCCAATCAAGCGGGCTGCTTTGTCCTGGATGGTGTCGAGTTTCTTGAGTGTTGTTGGAGCTGCACTCATCCAGGCAAGTGGAGAGTATTCCATCACACTCCTGACTTGTGCCTTGTAGATGGTGGAAAGGCTTTGGGGAGTCAGGAGGTGAGACACTCGCTGCAGAATACCTAGCCTCTGACCTGCTCTTGTTGCCACAGTATTTATGTGGCTGGTCCAGTTAAGTTTCTGGTCAATGGTGACCCCCCCAGGATGTTGAAGGTGGGGGATTCGGCAATGGTAATGCCGTTGAATGTCAAGGGACGGTGGTTAGACTCTCGCTTGTTGGAGATAGTCATTGCCTGGCACTTGTGTGGCGTGAATGTTACCTGCCACTTATCAGCCCAAGCCTGAAAGACTTCCAGGTCTTGTTGCATGTGGGCATGGACTGCTTCATTATCTGAGGAGTTGCGAATGGCACTGAACACTGTGCAGTCATCAGCGAACATCCCCATTTCTGACCTGATGTTGGCTGAAGAATAAATGTTGGTCAGGACACCGGGAGAACTCCCGTGCTCTTTGAATAGTGGGATCTTTTATGTCCACGTGAGAGGGCAGTTGGAACCCCGGTTTAATGTCTGATCCGACAGTGTAGCTCTCCCTCAGTACGGCACTGAAGTGTCAGCCCAGATTACATGCTCAAATCGCTGGAGTGTGGTTTGAACCCACGGTCTTCTGACTCTGAGGTGACTAAGTCAAAACTGACAAAAGATCAGAGAAGTGCAGACATGACCATTATTCTGAGGATATTGTGGGCTGAAGGGACTTTGGCATCACAGTGTCTCTAGTTTTCTGGGATGGGCAAGAGTTTCCGCCAGGTTGTGTTGTTTTTTTCAGCGCAATTCGCCCCAAATCAGCCAAACCAGCACAAAAGATCGCAGAATTTTAAGCGCAAATCGAGTTTCCGCGATCTTTTGCAGTAGTTTTAAAAAGCATCGCTTGGGAAGCCGGCCCCGCCCACCAAACTGGTCACGCCCCCAAATTGAATGAATCACCACTGGGAGTTTCCGCTCATTGCAGCCATTCGCGGGCCTTTGAAGAGGCTCTTAAAATAAGGGTTTTTAGGCGCAAGGACACTAATAGGCGCGTTTTGAATATAATTTTTAAAAATTTACTGAAACTGAATACTGTGCACCTCTGTAACTAGTAAGTGGTTCTGTATACTTTTTTAAAAGTCATTTTCAGTTATTTAAAATCGGTTTAATCACAGGTGGTGAACTGGTCACGCTGATTAACAATGCTTATTTTTTGTGATAAACCCATTTTCAGCTGTGTTAATCAAACTGCACCAAGTTAACACTCTTAACTATATGAAGGAATATTTTTTAAAGCAAAATTAAAAAAATAAATAATGACATTCTAAAACGCTGCCCGATTGCGCTGGTTCATGGCAGATTTTACCTTCAGTGATATGCAAATGAGTTTGAACCAGAAACTTTGGGGGGGCGGGGGAAACCACTTCTCAAAACGAATGCCATTTTGGGCGCAATTTGAGCCCGGATCGCCCATTGCGCCCAAAGCCAAAGTTCCAGGCCCAATTATTTTGACTTGTGTACTAGCGAGCCTCCCGTGGCATTGCTCATGGTGAGTCAGAGGATGCACTGTTGTACAATAATTGTGGGGTTATCGCCATGCAAAACACAATGTATTATCAGGCCCATTGATTTATGACTGTCTAAGTTAATTTCCACTTTTATCGGTGTTTTGGGGACCAAATATTCCTTTACTTTTGTATTTAATTTGTATCCCTTAATATTTTTAAAAGCTGAGACTCTGCAGAAAGATGTATCAGTATGGTAGTGTAGCGGTTATGATACTGGATCAGCAACTCAGAGGGCATGGGTTTAAATCCCACCAGGGCAAATTGTGAAATTGAATAAAATAAATCTGGTAATTTAGAAATAAATGACCATGAGAGCTGCTAGATTGTCATAAAAACCCAACTGAATCACTGATGTCCTACCACCCTTACCCATAACTCCAGTTCCCCCGGTGTCCTGGCCAGCATTCCTTCCTCAATCAGTACCACCAAAACAGGTTATCTGGTGATTCATTTATTTGCTGTTTGTGGGACCGCACTGCGCACAGATTGGCCACATTTCCCGACATAACTCTGGTGACTGCACTTAAAAATATAATCCATTGGTTGTAATGGGATGCCCTGTGGATGTGAGAAGGTCATATATAAATGCAAGTTCTTTCTTTATGTCTATCAGTTCCTGGGACTTGTGTTTAATCCCTAGAGATGCACATTCTAAGATCCAGTTTACTTCTTTCACCACCGCTACACATTGTGCTGATGGTTTAAGAGTGTTTTCCACGAAAACTCGGACCTGTGTTGTTTTCTGTAGACTGTTCACGTTTATTTTGTACTCCACTGTTTGTTTTTCTTCCCCAGTTTAATGATTTTGCATTTCTCTAAATGAAATGCCATCTCTCACTTTCTGGCCCAATGTTCCAACCTCTGCAGGTCTTTCTCTACCTTGTCTCCTTGAACCCTACTATTCACGAGCCCTCCCAACTTGGTGGTATTGGTAAACTTCGAGAGCTTTGTAACCGTCCCTCCCCCCATATCATTAATAAACATTGTAAACAACGGTGGCCCTAAATTCAATCCCTGACTTACCCCACTAGTCTACTCTTTCCATGTAAATTTCCTGGCCTCCTGTGCGTTTCCCATTTCCTTCGCCCCACCATTGGTGGCCGTGCCTTCAGCTGTCTAGTCTCTAAGCTCTGGAATTTCCTCCCTAAACCTCTCTACCTCTCCTTCTTTAAAATGCTTCTTAAAACCTACCTCTTTGACCAACCTTTTAGTCACCTTTCCTAATAACTCCTTATGTGGCTCAAAGCCAAATTTTGTTGCTAATTCTCATGTGAAGTGCCTTGGGACGCTTTACTATGTTAAAGGTGCTATATAAATGCAAATTGTTTTGTAAATGATGCTCCCCAACACTCTGACTCCAACAGTTAGTTATCCACTTCAAAAGCTTCCATCCTATTCTATACCTTTGAGCTTTGTAAAGTAATTTCCTATGTGGTACTTTATCAAAGACTTTGCTAAAGTCTAGACATATTAAATCTACTGAGTTCCCCTTGTCAACTAATTCAGTTACAACTTCAAAGAACTGTGGTAGGTTTGTCAAGCAAGATCCACTACCTATAAAACCATGTCAATGATTTTTTTAAATCATTCTGTGTTTCTCCTGATGATTCACTATTCTCTCTTTTTTCCGGATACTATTTTCCCAACCACTAACATTAAAAACACGGCACTCTCGTTCACTGGTTATCCTTCCTTTCCTTTTTTATAAATTGGCACCATATTTAGCTCTCCCAATCCCTTGGCATAACCAACTGGACGACTGACTTTTTAAAAATTGGTTTATGGGACGTGGGCGTCGCTGGCAAGGCCAGCATTTATTTCCCATCCCTAATTGCCCTCGAGAAGGTGGTGGTGAGCCGCCGCCTTGAACCGCTGCAGTCCATGTGGTGAAAGTACTCCCACAGTGCTGTTAGGTAGGGAGATCCAGGATTTTGACCCAGCGACGATGAAGGATCGGCGATATACTTCCAAGTCAGGATGGTGTGTGACTTGGAGGGGAACTTGGAGGTGGTGGTGTTCCCATGTGCCTGCTGCCCTTGTCCTTCTAGGTGGTAGAGATCGCGGGTTTGGGAGGTGCTGCCGAAGGAGCCTTTTGATGCTGATGACTCTGAAACCATGGCTCATGTTGTTGCACAACACCAAAGTGCCTGCAGAATATCCATACAACTGGACACACCAAGTGACGAGATCAGTTACAGGTGTTAATGTTTCGTGTTCTCAAACAGTGACTTCAGTGTCTGGGTTGCTCAAGGCATCCAAAGTGTGCAAATGTTTAGTGGTGTGCGGAATGACCTTGCACTTCAAAGGAATGTCTACCCAGACATAGATAAGGAAGTCCCCAGCACTATTGATGTGGGTGAGGAAGGACTCCCAACAGGTTGTGCTGGCAGAAGATGAGTTACTACTGGCGTGTGATGTTTTCAAAACCCTCATTTGCAACCTAGTTCAGTTAAATGAATCTTCCATGCCTATTTGATTGCACTTATTCACAATCCTACCAATTTCATTACACCCCAAATCACTTGTCAGTCAATCAATATTGAAAGCTATCCATAACCTATTTATATCCACCTGAAAAGGCCACTTGTTTCCTTGAATCTCACTTACAAGCATTTCTATTAATTCCATGGAATAATGACCACACTGCCAGTTCATTAAATAAGAGCATAAGAAATAGGAGCAGGAGTAGACCATTTGGCCCTTCGAACCTGCTCTGCCATTCAGTAAGATCATGGCTGATCTTCTACCCCATCTCCACTTTCCTGCACTATCCCCATATCCCTTGATTCCCTTAATATTCAAAAATCTATCGATCTCTGTCTTGAATATACGCAACGACTGAGCCTCCACAGCCCTCTGGGGTAGAGAATTCCAAAGATTCACCACCCTCTGAGTGAAGAAATTTCTCCTCATCTCAGTCCTAAATGGCCGATCCCTTATTCTGAGACTGTGACCCCTGGTTCTAGACTCGCCAGCCAGGGGAAACATCCTCCCTGCATTTACCCTGTCCAGCCCTGTAAGGATTTTGTATGTTTCAATGAGATTACCTCTCATTCTTCTGAACTCTAGAGAATATAGGCCTAGTCTACTCAATCTCTCCTCATAGGACAATCCCCCCCATCCCAGGAACCAGTCTGGTGAACCTTCGTTGCGCTCCCTCTATGGCAAGTATATCCTTCCTTAGGTAAGGAGACCAAAACTGTGCACAATACTCCAGGTGTGGTCTCACCAGGGCCCTATATAATTGCAGGAAGATGTCTTTACTCTTATACTCAAAATCCTCTTGTAATAAAGGCCAACATACCATTTGCTTTCCTAATTGCTTGCTGTACCTGCATGTTAACTTTCAGTGATTCTTGTACAAGGACACCCAGGTCTCACTGAACACCAACATTTCCCAATCTCTCACCATTTAAAAAAATACTCTGCTTTTCTATTTTTCCTACCAAAGTGGATAACTTCACATTTCTTCACATTATAAGGATATACCTAAGAAAGGATATACTTGCCATAGAGGGAGTGCAGCGAAGGTTCACCAGACTGATTCCTGGGATGGCAGGACTGTCGTATGAGGAGAGATTGGGTCGACGAGGCCTATATTCACTAGAGCTTAGAAGAATGAGAGGGGATCTCATTGAAACGTATAAAATTCTGACGGGGCCAGACAGATTGGATGCAGGGAGGATGTTTCCCCTGGCTGGGGGGTCTAGAACGAGGGGTCACAGTCTCAGGATATGGGGTAGGACATTTAGGACTGAGATGAGGAGAAATTTCTTCACTCAGAGGGTGGTGAACCTGTGGAATTTTCTACCACAGAAGGCTGTGGAGGCCAAGTCACTGAACATATTTAAGAAGGAGATAGATTTCTCGATGCAAAAGGCATCAAGGAGTATGGGGAGAGAGCGGGAATATGGTATTGAGATAGAGGATCAGCCATGATCATATTGAATGGTGGAGCAGGCTCGAAGGGCTGAATAGCCTACTCCTGCTCCTATTTTTCTATGTTTCTATTCCATTTGCCATGTTCTTGCCCACTCACTTAGTCTGTCTATATCCCCTTGAAGCCTCCTTGCATCCTCCTCACAACTTACATTCCCACCCAGCTTTGTGTCATCAGCAAACTTGGATATATTATGTTTGATCCCCTCATCCAAATCATTGATGTAGATTGTGAATAGCTGAGGCCCAAGCACTGATCCTTGCGGTACACCACTAGTTACAGCCTGCTAACCCGAAAATGACCCGTTTATTCCTACTCTCTGTTTTCTGTCCGTTAACCAATCCTCAATCCATGCTAGTATATTACCCCCAAACCCATGAGCCCTAATTTTATTTAATAACCTCTTGTGTGGCACCTTATCGAATGCCTTCTGAAAATCCAAATACACCAAATCCACTGGTTCCCCCTTATCTATTATGTAAGTTACAACCTCAAAATACTCTAACAGATTTGTCAAACACGATTTCCCTTTCATAAATCCGTGTTGACTCTGCCCAATCCTGTTATTATTTAGTAAGTGCCCTGTTACCGCGTCCTTAATAATAGATTCTAGCATTTTCCCTACTGCTGATGTCAGGCTAACTGGCCTGTAGTTCCTCGTTTTCTCTCTCCCTCCTTTCTTAAATAGTGGGCTTACATTTGCTACCTTCCAATCCGTGGGAACTGTTCATGAATCTATGGAATTTTGGAAAATGACAACCAATGCATCCACTATCTCTATAGCCACCTCTTTCAAAACCCTAGGATGTAGGCCATCAGGTCCAGGGGATTTATCGGCTTTTAGTCCCATTAATTTCTCCAATACTATTTTTTTTACTAATAATTTCTTTCAGTTCCCCATTCTCGCTAGACTCTTGGTTCTCCACTATTTCTGGGAGGTTTTTTGCGTCTTCCGTGAAGACAGACACAAAGCATTTATCTGTCATTTCTTCTAAACTCTAGGGAATATAGGCCTAGTCTACTCAATCTCTCCTAATAGGACAATCCCCCCATCCCAGGAAGTATATGTTTGAAAGGCTATATGCTTATTATGTGGTACAAAATGATTTAATTCTTTAAAATAATGGTGCAAGTTTTGGGCCTCCTATATTTAAATCATTGTTTTACTCCGTGGGACCTGTATGTTACTTATCACTGAGTATACCTTATATTTGTTTGTTCATCTTGTGGTTTGAATGCAACCAAAATTGGGCGGGTTCTACAATGGGTGGGAGATCCACTCCACCAAATTACCGCCCAGGCGGCGAAGTTGAAAATGACCCCCAATGTTTCCTTGTAATTGTCTCCCAATTTCATTAACAGTGTCTGTTGATGATTTGCAGATTAATGTCTACTTAGTTGCATTGCTGTTGAGTGTCCTGGTTTTTCTGTAGACTTTTTGTTGTGTGCTTATGATGGATGTTCTGGTTGGTCATTGCAGGTTAGTTTCTGAATAGTTTCACTGGAAATTGAGGGCTGAGATAGTTCTGTTTATTCTGTTCTTTTATATTGCATGATGATTTCCAATAGATTTGTTTGAAGGAAGGAATTTGGAAAGACTAAGTGAAATCTATTTTCTTTAGCAATTTTTCTTTTTAGATCTGTGCTTTATTTTGGTACTGTCTTGCACTAGATATCGGAGCTCTGATTGGTTTGTACAGGAAACTTTTGTTTATCCGGCACCCAAATATCCGGAATTCTCGCTTAACCGGCAAAAATCATCCTCCGAAAACTCCTCTCAAATAACCGGCAATGTTGCCGAGTCGCAGTCGAGTCTCCGCGAACGCCGAGTACTCCGAAAACTCCTCTCAAATAACCGGCAATGTTGCCGATCCCGAGTCCGAGTCCGAGTCCGCGAACGCCGATTTAGTCAGTAGGGGTAGTTTTCAAAAGTGCCACTACTCGGCCTCCTGGCGCTGTCGGAAGTCCGAAACACTGCAGTAGCAGGAGTTGATTCTCCCGCGCTGCCTGGAGTCTCTTTGTTAAAAATAGCCTCGGTAGATATAACTCTCCGTTATCCGGTACTTTCGATAAACCGGCACCACGTCGGTCCCGTCGGGAGAATCAACTCCTGCTACTGCAGTGTTTCGGACTTCCGACAGCGCCAGGAGGCCGAGTAGTGGCACTTTTGAAAAGTACCCCTACTGACTAAATCGGCGTTCGCGGACTCGGACTCGGACTCGGACTCGGGATCGACAACATTGCCGGTTATTTGAGAGGAGTTTTCGGAGCACTCGGCGTTCGCGGAGACTCGACTGCGACTCGGCAACATTGCCGGTTATTTGAGAGGAGTTTTCGGAAGATGTATTTTGCCGGTTAAGCGAGAATTCCGGATATTTGGGTGCCGGATAAACGAAAGTTTCCTGTAGGGACAAATTTTGAAATTTGCAAAAATCATGCTAATTATGGGCAAAATCATGCTAATTATGGGCAAAATCATGCTGGCCACATTTAGAAATAAAAATCATAGGATTTGTCAAGCGATATCGTGCCATGGTGAAATAGTAGCCGCATGCATAAGTCACATTACAACTAAATGTAAACAGCTTTTTAACCATTTTGTTTACTTCATAAAATCCTCTGTTTCGTGATAATTTCATGAAGTCTGTTTTCAGGTTCCACGGATGATTAAAGTTGTCCAGGAGCATTCTCCGTACTTCAGAATCGTCTGTCCTAATGACGTGGGCCATAAAGTGGCACCCGGCATGGTCACCACATTCAAGCTGGTTTTCATACCCGAGGAAAACAAGGTGTGTGAACTGGGAATGAGATTTATTGAAAATGTAATTCAATTGTTATGGTGGAATCAGAATCAGGGGGGCTAAATTGGGCAGTGTAGCGCCCATTTTTTGAGACACTACACGGCCACCTAACGCTCAAATGAGGTCCGAGATGTCATAGAGTCATAGTCATAGAGTCATAACGGCACAGAACGAGGCCATTCGGCCCATCGAGTGTGCGCACACTTCTGACGGGAAGTGCGCAGGACGCCATCTTGGTAAAGGGGTTTGCATGAACACACGTAACAAGCGCCGGAAGCATGCAGAGCAGGCAGATCATGATGTGAATCAGTGTGCAATGCTGATTTGATGTCAGCGCTGCCATTTTCCAACTGCACACTTAACCTTGCATGGCTGAACATGATGTTAAATAGAATGAAGGACACCCCACCACCGCTATTTAAAGGGATCATGAACTACTTGCAGGTTAGTTGCTGGATTATTTCTTCTGGCTGCTAGTGCAATTGTATGTGTTTTTGGAGCTTTCCTATACTTGGCTGAAGTTTGAATCGTCTACAGGGAGTAGTCTGGCTGGTGCTGAAGTGCTTTTGTGTTCATTTAAAAGTTTGTGCTGAAAAAAGTTGCTTCCAGCCATGGGTGTCCTGGTAGGCCTTCCTCTGGGAGTTGAGCATGACTGGGAGAATGAAGAGAGGCCACGCAGAGCAGGACAAGCTGCTAGAAGAGGGAGGAGGAGGAGGGGGAGAAGGGCTCTCAGCAGGAGGCTATATCCGCCGAGGATCTTGAGGGTCTAATTCTCTTACCTCAACTTCAGCGAAGACCAATGCATAAGACAGCTTCGCTTCACAAAAAAGGTTGTGACTGAAATCTGCCAACTGCTGCAGTCACAACTGCAACCTCAAAGCAGGACAAGGACAGCATTGCCTGTGGCTATCAAGGTGACCGTGTCTCTTAACTTTTGTGTGTCTGGCTCCTTCCAGGCTGCTGTTGGAGATCTTGCAACATCTCGCAGTTTGCAGTGCACTGCTGCAGAAGGGACGTCACTGAGGCTCTCTATACGCTGCGAAACAGTTTAAACTCATTCCCTCTTGCCAGTGACAGGCAGGCGGAGCGAGCATGAGGGTTTGCACCGATTGCAGGCTCCCCCATGGTGCAGGGTGCATTGACTGCACGCACAATGCCTTGCATACGCCTCGTGAACCCGACCATTTTCATGAGCTGAAATGGATTCCGCTCCCTTAATGTGCAGCTGGTGTGCGACAACAGGCAGTGCATCATGCAGGTGAATGCCTATTATCCTGGCAGCAGTCACGATTCCTTCATTCTTCAGCATTCCTCTGCACCCACCTGTATTTGACCCACCAGAGCAAGTCAAAGGCTGGCTACTATGACCAGGGTTATCCAGTCATGTCATGGCTCAACTTTAAAATTCTCATCTTTGTGTTTAAATCCCTTTGTGGACACACACAACTACATCAGTTTCTTCATACTCTCCACTTGAACTCCCTTTGCCCGAGTCCCAAACACATATTACTATGTAACAACAACAGAAAATGCTGGAAACACTCAGCAGGTCAGGCAGCATTGTGGAGAGAGAAACAGAGTTAACGTTTCAGGTCGATGACCCTTCGTCAGAACTGGAAAAAGTTGGAGAAGTAACAGATATTTAAGCAAGTGTGGGGCAGGGGAAGGGGGGAGGGGAGGAAAGAACAAAGGGAAGGTCTGTGATAGGATGGAAGGCAGGAGAGATTAAGGGGGAAAAATTCAGCTGGTTGCGCCTTAAGAGGGCGCTAATGGGGCGCAAAGCAACTAGCGCCCGGGCGCGGCGATGTTTGCGCCGCTCGCGAAATTAACCAGACATTTTGCGGCGGCGCTAAACACTACCGCCACGATCTCCTGCGGCGGCAGATCGTGACGTCAGTCGAGTGCGCAACGCCCCGGTAGCGCCCTGGAGCCGATATTGAGTGGTGCTGCCTTCCTTACTGCCTGCCGCTAGCAACGACAGGTTGAGGGGAACGTTTTGCAGTCAGGAAGGGGCTGGGGGAGCGCTATTTAACGGCGAACACTTCCTGCCTTTTTTTGTTGGTGACATTTTTGCACCACGCATTCTGAGAGAGAGAGAGAGAGACTTCTGGAGAGATTCAACGCTGTGTGAAGGAGTTTTGGGTACTGAGCAGCACTTTGCAGGTTCATTTTGATTTGATCTTCCTTGCATCTATTTAGAAGAGACTGTGAGGGCTGCACTCTGAGCTCTTTCCCTGGTTCTCTCCATTGTTCTTTCCAGCAGATTTGATGTACAGGTCTCTCCACGCCGAGATTCAAGGCTGCAATGAGCAGGATGTGGATGGAGAGCAAGATCAACCCTCCCCTTTAAGAATTGGCCGGGGCCATTGTGTCTCTGTTCCATTGCTGACTGACATCACATGAGCTTCGCCAGCGCTCTGAGGTAGCGCCTCGCTCCTCAGCCTTTGCGCCTTAAGAGAGGTGTAAAGCGCCTGATTTAGCGCTCCAATCACCTCCAGGGGCGATAAAAGCCAAGTTTGCCGTCGGAGGCGATAATTAGCGCCAGGTGCTAATCTTTGCGCCTGGCCAATAATTGCGCCCCAAACGGGGCGATACTGAATTTTTCCCCCTAAAAGACAAAAGGATGATGGTGCAAGGCAAAAGGAGATGGTAATGGGACAAGTTAAGAAACAAAAGATGACTCTAGATGAGGTGTAAATGACACTGGCAGAATCATCAACAGCTGCCATGTGAGAGAGAAAAGAAAACATAGGGGCCAAGGTTATAGTCTAAAATTGCTGAACTCGATGTTGAGTCCAGAAGGCTGTAAAGTGCCTAATCGTAAGATGAGGTGCTGTTCCTCAAGTTTACGTTGAGCTTTGTTGGAACAGTGTAAGAGGCCGAGGACGGAGAGGTCAGAGTGGCAGTGGAGCGGAGAATTAAAGTGACAGGCGACCGGAAGCTCGGGGTCACACTTACGGACTGAACGGAGGTGTTCCGCAAAGCGGTCACCCAACCTGCGTTTGGTCTCCCCAATGTAGAGGAGACTGCATCGTGAGCAGTGAATACAGTATACAGGAAACTCTTTATTAACCGGGACCGGCGTGGTGCCGGTTGATCAAAAAGTCCGGATTACAGAGAGGTATACTTACCAAGGTACGAGAGCCCCGTACGCGGCCACAGGCTTAAAAATTGGGACCCGGAGAGGGAAAGTAAACTAACACGATGGGAGGAAACCTTTACAGTATTCCAATTGTTTTAACAATTGTTTAGAGTTTGTGGAAACCGAGCAGAGAGTGCTTGGGGAAAGCGCAACCATCATCGCACCCTTTATATCGAGGAATGCACACTTTTAGAGAAGGACGCTGCTATTTTAACCTGACAATTGAAATTCAAATAGGAAAATTGTTATTGCAATATCCCATCAAATATAAATGATAGAAACACTCTAAGAGGAGGGGGGTTGCCATTCTGATCACTTACCCCCAAAACGGGACAAATCAGTATTCTGAGGCGAGCAAAGCCACACGGCCACAGATCCAGGAACCCCAGTTACACGGCCACTAATATATACTGTAGTAAAACTTACCTGAACCTACTCCTGAATTTTGCCGGTTAAGAGAGATTTCCGGATATTTAGGTGCCGGTTAAAAGAGAGTTTCCTGTACTAAATTGCAAGAAGTACAAGTAAATCGCTGTTTCACCTGGAAGGAGTGTTTGGGCCCCTGGACTGTGGGAAGGTAGGAGGTAAAAGGGCAGGTGTTGCATCTCCTGCGCTTGCACGGGAAGGTGCCGTGGGAAGGGGAAGGGGTGTTGGGGGTGATAGAGGAGTGGACCAGGGTGTCACAGAGGGAGCGGTCCCCTCAGAATGCTGAAAGGGGAGGGGAGGGGAAGATGTGTTTGGTGGTGGGATCACGCTGGAGGTGGCGGAAATGGTGGAGGGTGATCCGTTGAATGTGGAGGCTGGTGGAGTGAAAGGTGAGGACAAGGGGAACCCTATTATGGTTCTGGGAGGGAGGGGAAGGGATGAGAGCAGAAGTGCGGGAAATGGAACGGACACGGTCGAGGGCCACCCTGGAAATCAGCGGATCTTCTGGGGTTGTGTGAACAGTACCATTTGGGACTGTAAAATGCTGATCATCTGCACCGAAAGCGATGGTTGGTGACCACGCTACTGTCAAGGTCAGCACCAAGGATATAGGGAACACAAATCTCCAGTAGTACCCAACTGCTAACTGGGCCAAGTTGTTTGGGAATATAGCTTTGCAGCTCAATAAATGTTAAATTGGATATTATTATTGGATATGAATGCAATCAGCGCCATCCTTTTTCCTTAGATAGAACAAACAATTTTGGTGCGTTTCTAAGAGCAGATGCCTGATGGTGACGCTCTGACTTTGCTTTCTCACCATTGTAAACTGCGGTAGTGGTGAAGGTGAAGTCCATGGCTACTACCGACCTATTCTAAAATCTGCCTCCACAGAGATTTTATGAGTGAAATTAGTCTGTGCAAGTAATGCAAAATGAGCTTGTAGTGAATCAGCAACCTGATTTACACTGCGCAGACTGCCGATTCGCTATGCACCTTGTTCGCACTACTGGCACAGACCCCTTTACGTTACGTTACACTGTTTGTGTTTGGAGTGGGAATAGGAGGAGGTTGGGGCCTGAAATGAGCAGAAGATTGGGGTGACAGTCCTTTTTTTTTGTTGTTCTGAAGTTTACTTTCTTTTTGCACTTTTCAAAGCAATTCTGATTTTAATGAGATATCAAACTGATGATCAAGGCAACTGTGACAAGACATTTTGTGACACATTCCCCTGCAGTGACAGCCTGAGGTTTTCCTTGGTGACTTCTGAAATCTTGTGATATTAATAAAAATGAGTTCATTGTTCCCATTGATTTTTGCGTATTTATAGTTCCTCTTTATATCTCAAACATTTAGCTTCATATAGTTTTTCAATTTTCTATCTTGGTGGAATTTGCTACTCTTGTGGATAAGAATTAAATTATCAGTTCCATAACTGCTCTTTTATTCCTTCAGGACTATATCCACGAATTGATCTGTGTCACCGAGAGGGAGAAGTTTTTGGTGCCTGTAAAAGCTATCGGGGCACGTGCTATTCTGGATTTCCCAGACTATGTCAACTTTTCCGTGTGTCCTGTCAAATACAACACTCAGAAAACTCTGCTGGTTCGGAACGTTGGTAAAGGAGAAGCTAGGTTCACCCTCCAAACCAAAAAGTAAGAACAGTGGCACTGTCTTTGTGGGGTGTGGAGCGGGGGGGTGGGCGGGGTGGAAAGAAAGCAGTGACTAGTAGAGATTCACAGGGATCTGTTCTGGACTAATTTAAGTGATTAGGTGAAGGAATGGATTTTAACTTGGAGAAATGGAGAGCGATACACACTGACAAGAGTAAACGTGTACTCATTGAATCTACTGGTCACAGTAGAGAAGGAAAAGGATTTGGGTCTGATTGTTGACCACTCAATGAGGGTGTCTTGTCGATGTGAAGTTATTCTGATATTTGTCTCAATACTTCAGTAACTTTGTTGACAAGTTACTCCAACTCAGACTGATGGATTTCAGCAAATCCTTCTGTCAAAGGATATTCCTACTATGGGGAGGATCCTGAAATCCAAAGGCTGTTTTGGGAAATATACAGGGAGACTTGCAGAATGGAACTATTTTTGTGCTGATCAAGGCGTAGGTTGTTTTCACTAAGAAATGGGACCGTTTCCTATTTTAGGCAGCAAATGTCACCATCAAGCTCTTCCAGATCAAGTATAGAGCACCAAGCTGCGGAAGAGAGCTCCCTCTAATCGGGGCTGGGTTTCAAGCTTGATCCCAGCGATGAAAGGACAGCATGCTATCTTGCTGCCCCACTCAGTCCCCTACCGAGCTTGGTTTCATTGAAGAAAAGAAGATTATGACAAGAAAGGATCCAGGTCCTTAAAACTCTGATATGAGTAGATCATGAGGATTTAAGCAGCCTATTTAACTGAGACTGTAAAAGGAGAACTAGAGGACATAAGCACACAATTAACAACCCTAAGAGAGACTAGAGATTAGAATTTTCCCGCCACAGAGTTGGAACAGACTCTCGGCAAAAGCAGTGAATAGAAACATAGAAACTAGGAGCAGGAGTAGGCCATTCGGCCCGTCGAGCCTGCTCCACCATTCAATACGATCATGGCTGATCATCCAAATCCAGTACCCTGTCCCTGCTTTCTCACACAGAATCCCCGCAGTACAGATAGAGGCCATCTCGGCTCATCGAGCCTGCACCGACACATATCCCACCCTATCCCCGTAACCCCACGTATTTAATTCCCCCTAACATATCCTATCCTATCCCCGTAACCCCCCATATTTAATCCCCCCCTAACACTAAGGGTCAATTTATCATAGCCAAATCAACCTAACCCGCACATTTCAATTACTGTATCTCCTTTTTTAAATAAAAGTCAGATAAATATCTGGTTAGAAACGGGATTGAATGTTGTGGGAATTATATATATATTTGAATACTCAATGGAACACAAAAGTTTAAGTTTGGGACCATGGAAAAGTCATTAGTGGAAAGGAAGTAGCAAGTACTGTATAAGGTTAGAAAGGTGTGTTACACTCAAGAACTTCGATAAATTGGGTTGGTTCTGGAGTAAAACAGATTATAGATGGTCTGTTTATTAATCACTGTATACATCAGCAGACCACTAATAGTGCATTCCTGGCACACACATTAGGAAATCACGCACCCCAAGCCCATGATTTTCTGTCCATTAATTTCAACAATAGAAAATTTATGCTTAAGTGCTTGAAGGCAAGAACATAGAGATAGGAACTGACTGATAATGGAGAAATTGGTGGTGGGGTTACCTAATGTGCAGGAACATGTGAGGAGTGAGACCCTGATGGTCCGAAAGGGGCCAATGGCAGTTCAGGTCCCATTCTCTCAACCACAAGGTGTTAGACCCTGCTCCCCTCAATACTGCCAGCAACACCCTGCTGAACCATAGGATCTCCCTCTTGAGACTTCCTCCCCACCACTAAGGACTCCCTCTCAATACTTACAACTCCCGAGACCACATTCCTCATGCTTTCTAATCCCAAAACCACCCCAATTCTCCCAGACCTTGAGAAATCTCCCCCCAATGGTCTTAAGTCCAACAAAGCTAGATCTCAGGACCTGCCCCAGTATTTCAACTCCAGTGCTTTCCAATCCTGGGAATTAACCTCAACTGCTAGGCCTGAGAACGTATCTAGTGCCACCATGTCTCAGGCCACCCCCAGTAGTGATAAGTGGCCCTGGTAATACTACTTTGCATCACACGCCTGTTCTTAAAATCCTTCAATTCACCATAAGCAATACCAAGAGGGGCAATCTACTAGTAAATATATTAAAAATATTACATCTGCACGCACTTCCGCAACATTTGACTCCCTGTTGTCATGTTTTTGTCATTGTATTTGTCTCAACTTTATTCCATTATAAATAGCTATGTCCACATTTATTATGGGTTTTGCACATGTAAACTCATTACTCTGATTGAGAAAACTGACCACAGCGTTCCCACAATTCTCTCAGTGCATTCTCAATTCTTTTTTGTTGCCATTTTTTTCAGTCACAAAATTTTCTTGATATCCAAATAAGAGTTTAAACAAAATTTAAAAAATTACATATTTCATAGTAACATCCTTACATTTATAAATTGATTGCCTCCATTACATTTTGTTGCTGGAAGGCCTCAGCCTCTCCCAAAAGCTTGGGCTTGGAGTTGATATTTTTGCCCAGAGCTGTGATGCTGAATTTGGATTGTGTAGTCTGAGCATGTGCAGCATACCTAATTTCCGAGGTTGCATTACTACCGTTCAACCAGCTGGTGTGAGGAATATTCTTTCTTTGGCTTTTAGCAGTTTCTGCTCAGAAGTTTTCCAAAATTATTTGAAAAAAAAACTAGAGGACAAATTTCAAAAGCTTACTGAGGTAAAATTCATAGTTAGTGTTTCTTTTAAGACAGGGTATGTTTGTGAGAGAGAAAAATGATAGTGTTCTGATTACACACTTATTGCAGCTTTTGTGTTGTGTTCTATACACTTTAGAAAGTGAGAGAGAGGGAGAAATGGAGGAGTCCGAGGGAGTGAGCGATTGGGGTCAGTGTGCACGTACAAGAGAGACTGGGGTCAGAGTGCACATACAAGAGAGACGGGGGAGAGTGTGTACGTACAAGAGAGATTGGGACCAGAGTGTATGTACAAGAGAGACTGGCCGGTGAGAGAGATACTGGGTTTGGAAAGAGTGTGCCAAGAAAATCTGGGGTCAGGGAGAGACAGACTGTGGTCAGAGAGAAAGAGGGACAGGTTAGCGAGTGGATGAGAGAAAGAGAGCAGTGATGAGGGGGGAAGCAGTGTGCTCTCATGATTTAATATTACTTCAGTTTTCCAAAAACAGTTCAGTTTTGAAGCCAACTGATTATCTCCACCTGTGTTTTGACAATTAGAAAAGGTCAATACTAATGGCTTACAACTGTGAGTTAGAGCTTCTAATTTCCAATATCTATGGGAGAAGAAGAAAGCGAAAGACACAAATAGAGAGAAAGGTAGACAGGCAGTTTCTTTCATTGTTAAAATATGTTGGGTTTTGACAGCAAACAATGTCTCCTTGAGGGAAGCAGATTGGGAGGCTTGGAAGGGAAGCGATGAGAGAAACTGGTTGAGGATGGGATGCCTTTGGCATCTTGTCCTCTGCCTTTGGGAGAGTGGATGAAGGGTTAAGGCTGAGGTGGGTGATAGTGGAGCAAGGAGGAGGGGTTAAGTAGATAGTTCAAAAGGAGAGGTAGGGGTACTTTGGAAGCGAGGGATTGTAAGGGACACGGGTAGTGGGAAGGTAAAGGGGTTGAGGATATGATGAGAGGGAGTGGATGAGGAACACAAATGATTGAGGGAAGAGGTGGAAAGCAATCCCTGAGGGCCATGTTTTCCCTGCATTCCCCAGACCAAAAGTAGCCTGCAGCCATTGGTAGCTCCTTTCCCACATAATACTGCCCACCAACTCCCACCCAGAGAAGAGAAAGATAGAGAGAGAGAAGCAGAAGTAGATAGAGAGAAAAGAAATGAGAGGGGAGAAGAAGATAAAAAGACACAAGCACAAAAGGAGAGACAGAGAAACAGCAACTCGAAGATATGAGACAGGTAAAATACTGACTATATTCTCTAACTTGCTGTGTGCAACATCACAGGACATTGACTGGTATCATATGAAAAATCTGTGCAGTTAAAAAATGTGTGCATTTCTTGTCTACAAACTTCCTTCCCTGTTGTCATGATTTTTGGTCCCACTTTTTAGGACAACATTTAACATTGAAAACGCTTATGTAACCAGTCATGATGAGAATTCCATATGTCAACAGGCCCTGCTGTGGCTGCAGAGTACGGCCACTAGGGGACACTGTAGCTCCACTACATCCTGTACCCCTGCATCCGCTGATGTACCATGAGCAATGCCACAGGACATCTCCTAGTAATGTATTAAGTCTTGCACATACTGTGCACATCCTCTATCCTGTAGCTCTTAACTGTCACTCACTGCATCGTGCTTTTTCTACCATACCTCTCTGTCTATTTATTCTTACTAAATTCTGAGTGCCTCAAGCATCAACAACAACAACTTGATTGGCACCCAATCCACCACCTTAAACATTCACTCCCTCCTCCACCACTGGCGCACCGTGGCTGCAGTGTGCACCATCTACAAGATGCTCACCAAGGCTTCTTTGACAACACCTCCCAAACCTGCGACCTCTACCACCTTCTTCTTCTTCTTCTTCTTAGGCAGTCCCTCGGAACCGAGGATGACTTGCTTCCACATTAAAAATTAGTTCTCGGGTGACTGCTGAGTCCAATGCGGCAGCTGCAGTCTCTGTCACAGGTGGGGCAGACGGTGGTTGAAGGGACGGGTGGGTGGGGTGTTTGGGTTGACTTGCGCTTGGCTTCTGCTTGCTCCCGGCGAAGAGACTCGAGGTGTTCGGCGCCTTCCCGGATGCTTCTCCTCCACTTTGTGCGGTCTTGGGCCAAGGATTCCCAGGTGTCGGTGGGGATGTTGCACTTTTTCAAGGAGGCTTTGAGGATGTCCCTGAAGCGTTTCATCTGCCCACCTGGGGCTCTCTTGCCGTGTCGGAGCTCCGAGTAGAGCGCTTGTTTTGGGAATCTCGTATCGGGCATGCGGACGATGTGACCCGTCCATCGGAGTTGATCGAGCGTGGTCAGCACTTCGATGTTGGTCTGAGTGAGAACACTGACGTTGGTGCGCCTATCCTGCCAATGGATTTGCAGGATCTTGCGGAGGCAGCGTTGGTGGTACCTCTCCAGTGCTTTGAGGTGCCTGCTGTACATGGTCCATGTCTCTGAGGCATACAGCAGGGCGGGTATTGCGACTGCTCTGTAGACCATGAGCTTGGTGCCGGGTTTGAGGTCCTGGTCTTCAAACACTCTCTTCCTCAGGCGACCGAAGGCTGCACTGGCACACTGAAGGCGGTGTTGGACTTCGTCTGCCCGTGTTGACAGTCGGCTCCTGAGGTATGGAAAGTGGTCCACGTTGTCCAAGGCCTTGCCATGGATTTTGATAATCGGGGGGGCAGTACTGTGTGGCGGGAGCAGGTTGGTAGAGGACCTTTGTCTTATGGATGTTTAGTGTAAGGCCCATGCTCTCGTATGCTTCGGTGAAGGTGTTAACGATGGTTTGGAGTTCGACCTCCGAGTGTGCGCAGATGCAAGCGTCGTCTGCATACTGTAATTCGACGACAGAGGAAGGGACGACCTTGGATCTGGACTGGAGGCAACGGAGGTTGAACAGTTTCCCGTTTGTTCTGTAAATTAGAAGGACAAGGGCAGCAAGCGCATAAGAACACCATCACCTCCAAGTTCCCCTCCAATTCACACACCATCCTGACTTGGAAATATATTGCCGTTCCTCCATCGTCGCTGGGTCAAAATCCTGGAACTCCCTCCCTAACAGCACTGTGGGAGTACCTTGACCACACAGACTGCAGCGGTTGAAGAAGGCAGCTCACCACCACCTTCTCGAGGTCAATTAGGGATGGGCAATAAATGCTGGCCTTGTCAGCGACGCCCACATCCCATGAATGAATTTAAAAAAACTTGCATTTATACAGCATCTTTAATGTAGTAAAACATCCCAAGGTGCTTCACAGGAGTGTTATCGAGCAAAACTTGACACCGAGCCTCATGAGATATTAGGGGAAATGACCAAAAGCTTGGTCAAAGATGGAGGTTTTAAGGAGTGTCTTAAAGGAGGAAAGATAGGTGATGCTGTTGCATTATTACCTGTATAATTTGCCAGCTCTATCTCCAAGTTAGGTGGCACTGCTGTCCATAGTGCCACCCACTTGCTAAAATCAGACTTGTAGCCTGATGCTGCCCTCTCCCAACCCAAACCTACTTCAATTCCGAAGGCTGAGCCCTGATTCAAGTGGTTTGCAGTTTGAAAAATCACGTTCCTATTCATTACCAGGAACCAGCTTAAAGATCTTTAAGAAAATTCAGTGCTTATAAATGTTTTTCACAATTTTAAAAACCGTGTAAGTGCTTAAAAAAAAACTTTAAACAAGTTCCCTGGAATGGCTGGGAACATGACTTTTCACCTGGGGGAGGTGTGAGGGCAGAATTTACAAAGGTGTTTCCAACCCATCCGAGCGCCTGTACATTTCCTCCTCACTGCTTGCTCCAGCTCTTCTTGCTGCTCCCAACCTGGGCGCCCTGCCCCCGCTGCTGCTTTTCACTGTTCTTTGCACCCGACCAGTACGCCTTTTCCCCCTCACTCCCCATTAGTGATCTGCCCTGAGAATACCTCTATCACACACAGTTTGTCACAGCACCCTGGAATTCCACCTCCTAGCAACAATCTCCCAGTCGTCCTATATCCAGCAACGACACTCTCCATCGCCATCTCAGTGCTACCATACCGCCAACACTGCCATACTCTGCAAAACTCTGTCCCACAACCAAGGACTCACTATAATGCTCCCATACCTCAACACTCAACTCCCGCTCCTACCAGACCTTGGAATCCCCTTCCTAGTACTCCCAAACATCAGGACCATCCCTCCCAGTGTTCTCACATTGTACAACCTCCCACCACCCCATCCCCAGATTCTCCCAGGGACTCTCATTAACCAATGCTGTCTCACTTCATGACCCCTGCCCCTAAAACTCCCTAGTGTCCAGGACCAATGTCCCAACATTACCAAGCCACACGACACGCCCTGCTTTCCAGTACTATTCCAACTATCTGCTACCTAACTGCAACCTGAAACATCTTGCATGTGACCATTCGAAATGGGTGAGAAAAGAACATCAGACCCATCAAGCCCATTTCATCTCGTTGATCTTGCAACTTCACACATGCCCAACTACCTCCTAGTAATGTTGTCTCCTGGGAGAGGCAAGAGAAGAGAGGACAAAATCTGCAGTCAATTCAGGAAAAGCTCTGGGAAGTTCCTCTGACTCCCCAAGGCAATCGAGCACCAGGAAACTACGGTAGCCCACAACTCATCACAATCTCGACTAACTGGCAACTTACCCCATAAAACTGGAAACGTCCTCCTCTCTCAGGGGCTTGTGACTCCGTACTTGCCACATGTCTCTAGCCTAACTTTTCGCCTGCGGATTTTATAGGCATGACCTCTTGTCCTATCATCTCTATCCATTTGAAATAACCTATCTAACTGGACTCGCCCCGTATCATTTTAAAACCTTCAATCGTATCACCAATATCCTGTGTTTCTGCAAAGTAAGTAACCTTAACTCTTGAAACCTTTAACTAAGAACTTTGGTATCATCCTGATTGTCATCTTCTGCACCTTCCCTAGAGCCTTGATATCCTTCACCATGTGTGGGGATCAAAACTGTACACAATACTAGATGTGCAGTGGTAGCAGGGGCGGGTGTGTGGAAGCAGAAAGAACACCTTTAAAATAAAAAATAAACTAAGATAGATAAAAGGAATGAAAGTAGATCAAAGGAAAGTCCGTAGAAGTAATTATTCAATTTTTGAAACGAAGCCTTGGTTCATTTTATGTAAGAGTAATTTTGCTTGCAAGTTTTTTTTATTCTCAGGTGTATTGTTGGCTTATGACTGTTGCATTTCCAATGCATTTTTTTCTCTGAGATGTTGCTTACCTTTGTTTTGGGATTGCAAAGTAATCAGGTGTTTCTTTGGTACAATTTTTCCAGTGTTAAGTACACAGGATGATTGAATATTGGTGTCAAACTTTGTTTTATATCGCTCCTGTGAAACGTCTTGGGATGTCTTACTATGTTAAAGCCGCTGTATAAATGCAAGTTATTGTTGATGAATTGGGCATTTTACTTTATTTATTTGACGCAGATATATGTAAAAATTAATACAAGATGCAGGTTTTTATACCTTCTGGCTCTCTTTGTGATAGAAATGAAAGTAGCAATGGCCAATAACAACGCAGCTTAATCATAAACAAGGCTCCTAGTTTTCCATTTCCAATGACCAGTGAATGGAATCCTGGAAGGTGAACCTAAAATACCGGTGAAATGCCCAGAATCCCATATAATAAAAAGGGAATTTGTCTCACTTGTTCACCGTATGTCATTGGCCCTGATCATGTTATTGTCGAAGAAATCTTTTGGACAGGGCTTTGTATAATTTGTGTGGGGCAGCAGTTGTGTTTAAAATCCAAAACATTTAATGCTGTAGTTCATTTCCTTTCAATCTTGTATATGTTCATCTTGTTACAAATGAAAACTCTGACAATCCATGGGGGAGAGGGGGGGCTAGCTTCTGGCATACATGCTGGGTTGCCAGGAGAAGCAAGCCTTTGATGCCCGAGAATGCATCTGAGGTGCCCCCTCCCATCCCTAGAAGGGGCTGCACATACAAGCGTAAGTGGCTGGTGGGGGAAGGGTACTGTCCCCCGGGAAACACAATTTGCGTGACCCCCCATGGCCTCCTTTATAAGGGGCCGCTTTAAAATAATAAAAAGGGGCCCTCATCTTTGGGGGTCCAGACCTTTACCCTGGTTTGGACCCTAAGGTAGTCCCACTCCTGCTGGGGGTTGAGGAGATATACCTTTGCTGATGTTAAACTGGGTCCCAACTGGGGGCTAGAGCATGGTAAGTCCATGCTTCCAGAGTCCCTGCTCCCGGCCCTACCCCACCTAATGTGGGGATTCCAGAATGGGCATCAACATCAGGCTGCGACTCCATGTATCTGGGTCCAGGCTGAGTTTGTGGCTGTTCTGGTGAACTCTGCTAAAATGGCATCATATTTTCTTTGCTGAAATATTGAGCATTTTTTAAATCAACAGCATGCTATTATTTTGCTGCTTAATGTTCAGGTGTACACCAGCTTACTGGCCAGTTTAGCTCATTATAGGAAAGGAGTCTAATAGTTGTGGTTCGGCACATCTAAAATAATATCCGGTATTTATGAACTGACTGCAGTGTTGTTCAGTCTTTGTCTTTAATCTCTTTAGTTTTACTGCATGTGACTAATTCCTCCTGTATACAGTAATAACACGGTGCAGTAATATTCTATAATTCTGTTTGCATGGTGTGGTACTGAGTCGCACAAACCAGAACGTTACATATTTGGTTCCCCCATCTGTTGATCTCAGCAGGGAAATCAGTTGTGGCAGAGCACTCGAGCTCAGTGCTGTGTCCCAGACCTTTTCCTGATTACTATCCAGTAGCTCCTAGCTGGAAGGTGTGCATGTGTGGGCATCAGGGTAAGGACAGAGTCTGGCTCGACTGTGATGCCCTTATTTGGACAAATTGCCTGCCAGCACGCACGCTGTAGGGACCGGGTTGTCTGAATGTCTTGTCTTTATGGGCCGCATTCCATGGAGCCTCTAGAGCCACACTTAACGTTTAAACCCACGTTCCCTTTAATATGAATATACCTCAAGCTGCAGATACTATCAGATCTTGGCATTTTGCTTTAAGATTTACCCACTAGTGAAGCATCAGCACTAATAATGATCCTTTCCAAACCGCCACACCCATGAAATTTGCGCAGGACAAACCTGCGAGTAAGAAATATGAGCACAAATAGGACTGAGTTCCCTGGGCTTCCGGGGCTTAATTGCCAGAGCTGGGAGCCACATGTGGGCCACAGGCTGCAGTATGGATACCCCTGGTTAAGACTCATGTGTGAAGAAGGATCACTTGGACCAGGTATCGGAGGGCAGCATGGAATCATAACCCAGCAAGGCTCTGAGCCCTCGAGACAGGATGGGAGAAAAGAGGAGAGATTGGGAGGAAAAACACATTATTGGTGTTGTATATTATAGTGTGACACAATGAATGAAAGCAAAATAAAATCAAGCAAATTGGAGCCATCACAATGAAAAACGTCGTACCAATTTATCATTGAATAATGTCTATTGAATATGAGCTTGGGCTCCTTTTTTAATATGCAAAAAGTACAGGTTGCAACTTTCGTGAGCACAAGAGGGCTGATTTCAGAACGTGAAACAACAGCTTCAGGTCTTCGGACCAAACAGTGAAGTCATGAAAATAGCCTGTCTCTGAAACCTGCCAGCAGCTATCACTGATGTCTTATTTGTCTGATGCCTATAATTGAATCCATTTGCACACTGCTTGTTAAACCTTTCCTCTCAGTACCAGTATGTTTTTAAATTGAGAAACCAAGATCAAGGGCCAAGGTCGATTACAACGCCAAAGTAGAAAAGAGCAAAAGAGTAAACAAGGCAGATTAGAAAGTAATGATTCGGTGATGCTAAGCAGTGGCTATGAAAGGCTAAAGATTGTAGATGGAAGGTAAAACTGAAGAAAGTAAGGTCCAGGGAAAGTTAACAGAAAGCTATGTGGTGCGTTTGGATCTCAACACAGTGAGAATTAAGGTAGGAAGAATGTGTATGATTGTGCATTTACAGCTTAAGAGAACCAAGAGAGGAGATTTCAGAGAAGCTCCAACCATAGTAGTATTGATAAAGAGAGAGAAAAAAATTTGAAATGGAGAGAGAGAAAAGAGGCTAGAGGTGAGAGAGAGATAATCAGAGAGCAATTTTTTTCAGGTATCCTGTCAAGAGGTGTGAGTGGTGTTAGAAGAGCCTCACAAGATAAATACTGATGAGGAGGGCATTTGCTCCAGTAGATCATTCATCCAGGAAGCCCTTACATTGTGCCTTCCAATTGTTCAGTGAATAATTCAAGCGCTTTTGCCTACACTACTCAATCTTGAAGTCCGTTCCATGTCTTAGCCGCTCTTTGTCTTTTGCCTTTTGCTAGGTTGAATCTGTGTCCGTTTGTCCTATTTTTGCAATTTAGTCTGAAGTAATATTCTGGAGTTACCTTTTCCATACTGTTTACTTTCTTACAGACATCTATAAGGTCACCGCATCACCTTTTAAAGCTGAAAAGCCCAAGTTTCTCGACTCTTTCCTCATTTCTCAGATCTGTGACAGTAGTAATCAGCTTCATGGATCTTGTCTGAACTTCTTTCAATGCTTGAATATCTTGTTTGTGACTTGTTTACTAGGATTGGAAACAGTACTCAAGGTGTGGTCTGACTAGAGTGCTGTATAGTTTAAGCAAGACTTCCTCTGATTTCGACTCCACTGCTTTCACGACATAGTTCAGCATCCTGTTTTGCTTTGTTGATTGCTGCTCTGCAGTGGTTAGCCTTGTTGAGCATCAAGTCCAATAAGACCGCTAAATTCCCTTCAACTTCATCCTTAGTTATTTTGGCACCATTCGTGGACCCATTTTTTCCCTATGTGCAGTGCCTTTCACTTGCCCACATTAAGTGTCATCTGCATTGTTATGCCCAGTTACATTATGGGCTCGCTATTATTTATGCGCAAATACCACAGCAGCATCAGGTAAGAGCAGATCCGCGATTAACTGCGGAAATCGAAAAGTCACTGTCAAAGATGCGCCACTCTGCCGTTAGCTTCACGAAAATGGCATCTCGCTGTCTGGCTCCCCATTGAAATGCATTGAGCGGCGTGAAGTTTCTGTACTTGCACGGTAGATACGAAGTAAACTTGCCACAGAATGTTAAGTAAAGTAATTCAAGTCTAAGTACCCTTTTAATGATGTGTGCTAATTACTGCCAGCCAACCTCTCTGGCACTGAAAATTAACAATCACAAGTGTGAAGTTTCATTCCTTCAGATTTTAATTGTTGTTGGAGATTTTTTTTTAATTACTTTTTTTTAACTGTTTCTTTGTCTCTTTTTTCTCTCTCTCTTAATCCAATCTTTCTTTCCATCTCTTTATTTCTCTTTCTGCACCTGATTTAAGATTGAAGAGGGCGCGGCGCCATTTCCATCTCGCACTTCCAGTAACTTGCCACGCAAAATATCGTCAACATTAAATGGGCAAGGGCAAGTCTAGCTAACAAGTTCGTTGGCTTGCCACAGCAATTTTTGGGCCATTATGTTTAACTCATTTTGTTTCCTGAGCTGCCCCCTTATAGCTAACTGCCTTTCCTAATTTGGCATCATCTACAAATGTGACCAATTTGCTTGGCGTTTCTGAATCCAAGTTATATATTGGAAGCGATAGTAGTTCTAATACCAATCCCTAGGATGCAACACTCATGAATTTCCCCCAACCCCAACATAACATCTCTCAGATTTATCTGCTGTTTTCTACCCTTTAACCAGTTTGTTATCCATTGAGAATGTTTACCTTGCACACCTGCTTTGACTTTATCTTTCATGTCAAATGTCTAGCTGCACCACGCTTGTAGGACTTCCAACAGTCCAATTGGGATGTCACTTCCTCAAAAAAGTGAAGTGGTTTCATCAGACAGGATATTCCCATTTTGATTGCTGCTTACAAGGCTATTATGCTACAGATAATGCTCAAGTTTACTCCTGTTAATTGAGTTGATTATTTTAACTGGTCTTGAAGTAAGACTAACGGGTCTGTAGTTGACTGCATGTGCTTTGTTGCCTTTCGGAAAATTGGCAGATTAGCCTGTTTCCACTCCACTGCAACTTCTCCAGCATGCACACTGGAAGCTAGATTTGAAGAAACAAATCGAGCTTACATTTTGCCCTTCCTCATCCTTTCACCACCAGTGGCAAAAAAAGCTGTCAGATGTAAAATGCCTAATACCTAGTGGTGGGCTATTTAAATAACTTCACTCTGAGCAGCCAGTGAGAGAGAGCCTCACAGGAGACCCTGTTTAATTGCTGCTGGCAGAATACCTGCACCTGCCCAATGGGAAGTAAGCTCCAATAACTTCAAAGGAGTATTACATTACTGATTGAAAATGTCTAGAAATCCTGTAGATCTGAGTACGACATTGTTTATAAAACAAACCACTTTGTGATTTCTTCCCGGATTGTCTGATATTATCACTGTGCAAACACCTGCTTCAATACTGCCATGTTTCCTTGACAGAAGTGAGAAGGAAATATGAAATTAAGCTCTATTACAGCATTAACTTTCACTCTGTCTTTTTTTTCCATCTCCGAGGTTTCATCACTGTCTGCAATTACTCACAATGGGAAAAGCCACAGCCCTGAAAAAAAATGTGTTTCTGTGTTGAGCTTTGCTGAAGGGTCAATGCAAGCCAACTGAACTCTAAAAGTTGAAAGAAACATTCATACAGAGCAATTGGCATAAATTATCCAATAAGGTGAAGTGTTCAACAAACTGCATCGTACATGACTAGGTTATTAATTGCTTAACTTATTGCAGCAAGTATTTTTTTCCCCAGTTAGGGCATTCTGTGAATCTCTTTGAAATCCACTGTGCAAAAAGTGATAGAAGTCAACTCTCTGACGCACAGTGTGGTTTAACCAAAATTACTTCAGTTAATCTTTCAGTAAAACAATCTTTAAAAGTGAAGTGCGAGCTGATCTCCGGGCACATGGGGATAACCAGTTTCTGAGTGCTGTGAAGTAAATGTTGTAAAGTGGCATTTCAATGAGCGCTGCTTCAGGTCTTTTATATTAACTCTTTCATCATCACCTGCCCAACCACATGGATATCAACACTTGTGAAAGTTGGTCAGAATCCTAATATCGTCCTGTAGCCTCAGGCTACAGGACGATATAGACGGGTTGGTTAGATGGGCGGAGCAGTGGCAAATGGAATTTAACCCTGAAAAGTGTGAGGTGATGCATTTTGGGAGGACTAACAAGGCAAGGGAATACACAATGAATGGTAGGACCCTAGGAAGTACTGAGGATTAGAGGGACCTTGGTGTGCATGTACATAGATCCCTGAAGGCAGCAGGTAGATAAGGTGGTTCAAAAGGCATATGAGATACTTGCCTTCATTAGCCGAGGCATAGAATATAAGAGCAGGGAGGTTATGATGGAGCTGTACAAAACGCTAGTTAGGCCACAGCTGGAATACTGTGTGCAGTTCTGGTCGCCACACTATAGGAAGGATGTGATTGCATTGGAGAGGGTGCAGAGGAGATTCACCAGGATGTTACCTGGGCTGGAGCACTTCAGCTATGAAGAGAGACTGGACAGGCTGGGGTTGTTTTCCTTAGAGCAGAGAAGGCTGAGGGAGGACCTGATTGAGGTGTACAAAATTATGAGGGGCATAGATAGGGTAGATAGAAAGGAACTTTTCCCCTTAGTAGAGGGGTCAATAACCAGGGGGCATAGTTTCAAGATAAGGGGCAGGAGATTTAGAGGGGATTTGAGGAAAAACTTTTTCACCCAGAGGGTGGTTGGAGCCTGGAACTCACTGCCTGAAAGGGTGGTAGAGGCAGGAACCCTCACAACATTCAAGAAGCATTTAGATGAGCACTTGAAATGCCATAGCATACAAGGCTACGGACCAAGTGCTGGAAAATGGGATTAGAATAGACAGGGCTTGATGGCCGGCGCGGACACGATGGGCCGAAGGGCCTTTTTCTGTGCTGTATGACTCTATATCTCCGCTTGAACCCACAACCATATGTGTAAGTGAGCTGTCACATGCTATTCTATGCAGTGTGTACATACGATGCACTAAGCCACCAGTGCGTGTGGGATCACAGTATGCCATACTTACAATGAAGGGTCTCAATGTCTTGATCCCAGGATCACGCTTGTGTTTAACTAGATATTGAGCAGTATAGGTACTCTGCATCGTAGGGGATACAAGGTCTGCCTTACGACTGATGGCCTTACGGTGATAATGAAACTGAGAGAATATCTGGCACAGACCAATAAATCTGTGACAGAAGTAGTGGGCTTTAAAATAGCAGCGAAACATTAAGTTCCTTTTTTTTATATGATGCTGCTAGCACTCCCCCGCCCCCCTACACCCCCACCGGTTTTCTGCCCTTTAACGCCAAACTCTATGCTCGCATGCAGTAGCGAATGTACCTGATTGTTATTTCAACTGTGGAATGTTATTTCAGGCACTTTGCAGTGTTGGGATCAGAACAGTTACTCTAATGCTGCCATCAGCATGCATTGTTTGAAAAACGTTTAAACAAAAGTATAATCAGAAGAAAAAGTAAAAGGATGTGAAATGTTAATGGATGGAGCATTCAGTAAATAAATGGACAGAGTTCTGATTGAATGGAGAGTGAGGTTTGTGAGCTTGCGCTAAGGAACTGATGGAGGATAACAGAAATGGGGTATGGAGGTCTCGCACAGGGATCCAAGTGATTGGGCGGGTGCAACTGGCTGCGTACCTTTTTCTTGTTCCGTTTATCCTCCACATGATAGGATGATTATGATCAGCAAATCATCCTATATAGAATTGTGGTACAGTACCATGTCCGATCATGCCATTGTGTAATGCTTCGGAAGGAGCAAATTATTATCTGATGAAACCTTGAATAGACCGATCCCATTGACATCAGTGCAGTACAGTATTATACACCAGCACGCCATTCCTCTGAAAGGGCTGAATGTTGGACTCCGCCAAAAAGTCCTGTAACTGGCATAATTTTATCAACTAATTAAAACGAAAAACTAAAAATATATTGGCTGCCATTAATCTGTGGGTAAGCACTAGGACTTGTAAATACTTACTCTCCGACATCACAGCCCTCCTTTAAACTTTGTTATAGTTATTTTTAATGGACAGTAGATTAGCCACGCTGACTTGCATGCCTGAATTCCCAATATGTACTTCAGTCGCATATAGCTCTGTTTCACCCCTTTCAGAGGAATGGCGTGCTGGTGTATAATACTGTACTGCACTGATGTCAATGGGATCAGTCTATTCAAGGTTTCATCAGATAATTTACTCCTTCCGAAGCATTACACAATGGCTGAATAGGGCTTTCTCAGCAGGTTCTTTGAGTGCTCCAGTGTTGATTTTCCTGCGGCATCGCTTCTGTTGCCACCGCTGTTTTGGGGCTACGTTGATGGAGATGACAGAGCGGATTAGGCGGTGGTCTGTCCAGCAGTCGTCAGCTCCTGTCATGGCGCGGGTGATGCGGACGTCCTTGCGGTCCCTCGCTCGGACGATGACGTAGTCCAGCAGATGCCAGTGCTTGGAGCGAGGGTGTTGCCATGAAGCCTTGTACTTTGTCTCTCTGACGGAACAAGGTGTTGGTTATGACAAGGCCATGTTCTAAGCATTTCGTCAGGAGGAGGGTACCGTTGGAGTTGGCTTTCCCTAACCCCTCTCTGCCGATCACACCTCCCCAGAGGCCTGTGTCCTTTCCAACTCTGGCGTTGAAGTTGCCAAGGAGGATCAGCTTGTCGCCCGTTGGGACTCGGGACAGGGATTGTTCGAGGCTGGAGTAGAATTCCTCTTTGGTCTCGTCTGTGGCTTCCAGTGTTGGGGTGTATGCACTGATGACCGTAGCCCACTGGCTTGGGTGAGCTGTAGTGTCATGAGGCGTTCGTTTATTCCACAAGGGGAGTCTCTGAGACGTTCAACTAGCTCATTTTTTATGGCGATGCCTACCCCATGGAGGCGGCGTTCTTCTTCAGGTTTGCCTTTCCAGAAGAAGGTGTAACCACCGCCTTGCTCCTTGAGCTGACCTTCCCCTGCCCGCCGGGTCTCGCTTAGGGCGGCGATGTTTTTGTCGAAACGTGTGAGCTCCTGGGCAACGATAGCAGTACGGCGTTCCGGTCTGTCGCTGTTGGGATTGTCCATGAGGGTCCTGACGTTCCAGGTCCCGAACTTCATCTTAAAGGGTGGAAGATGCCTGTGTGTGAATTCTTTTAACGTGGGGTGGCCGTTGCACACCAGCTACCACACGGGTTTGACAGAGCAAGGTCTTGGTCCAAGACGATTGGAGACCAGGCTCTGCTACATCGGCCTAGTGTGTATACACACACACACACACACACACACACACACACACACACACACACACACACACACACCTCCATCCTGCTGGAGCACTCAAAGACCCTGCTAAGAAAGCCCTATTCAGCCTGCGCCTCACAACCAACCTGACGACTCCCAGTGATGCAGAGACACAGAGTGTTCACAGCCCCTGGTCTGCACTCAAGGCCTCCATAATCAGCACCTGTGAAGAGACGCTCGGTCACTCGACCAGGAAACACCAAGACTAGTTCGACGAGAACGACCAGGAGATCCAGGAGCTAATAAGCCGCAAGCGCAAGGCATTCCTGATCTGGAAACGGCAACAGAACTCGAGAGCTAGAAAGCATCTCTACAGATGCCTGAAGGCCGAGGTCCAGCAAAAAACTTGCGACCTAACGAACAGATGGTGGGTGGAGAAAGCACAGGAGAACCAGCAGCTAGCCGACAACCATGACGTGCGTGGATTCTTTAGCGCAGTCAAGACCACCTACGGCCCAAGCACCCAAGGTCTTACCCCACTGCGGGCCAAGAACGGAGAGGTACTCATCAAGGACAGAGAGGCAGTCAGTGCCCACTGAAAGGAGCACTTCGAAGATCTCCTTAACTGAGACTCTGTCTTCGACGCGAGTGTCCTCAACTCCATCCCGCAGCATGCTACCGTTACTGGGCAACACGGTGGCATAGTGGTTAGCACTGGTGCCTCACAGCGCCAGAGACCCGGGTTCGAATCTGACCTCGGGTGACTGTCTGTGTGGAGTTTGCACATTCTCCCCGTGTCTGCGTGGGTTTCCTCCGGGTGCTCCGGTTTCCTCCCACAGTCCAAAAATGTGTGGGTTAGGTTGATTTGGCTATGATAAATTGACCCTTAGTGTTAGGGGGGATTAAATATGTGGGGTTATGGGGATAGGATGGGATATGTTAGGGGGAATTAAATACGTGGGGTTACGGGGGTAGGGTGGGATATGTGTACTGTGGGGATTAAAGCAGGGACAGGGTACTGGATTTGGATGATCAGCCATGATCGTATTGAATGGCGGAGCAGGCTCGACGGGCCGAATGGCCTACTCCTGCTCCTAGATTCTATGTTTCTGTGTTTCTACCGGTCACCACCTCAGCACAACCCCAGCCCGGCATGAGGTTGAAAAGGCCATCCGACAACTGAAGAACAACAAGGCCTCAGGAGCAGATGGAATCCCCGCCGAGACGCTAAAACATGGCGGAGAAGCACTATTGGTGCAAATACACAAACTCATTTCTATTATTTGGAAGGAGGAGAGCATGCCAGGGGATCTCAGAGATGCCGTAATCGTGACCATCTTCAAGAAAAGTGACAAGTCCGATTGCGGTAATTACAGTGGAGTTTCCCTGCTGTCTGCCACAGGGAAAGTCATCGCAAGAATCCTCCTCAATCACCTTCTCCCAGTGGCTGAAGAGCTCCTCCCAGAGTCGCAATGCGGATTCCGCCCACTAAGGTGCACAATGGACACGATCTTCACCGCACGTCAACTACAAGAGAAATGCAGGGAACAGCACCAACCGTTATACATGGCCTTCTTTGACCTCACAAAGACCTTCAACACCGTCAACCGTGAGGGATTATGGAGTGTCCTCCTCAAATTCGGCTGCCCTCAAAAGTTTGTCACCATCTTCCGCCTGCTTCACGACGACATGCAAGCTGTGATCCTGACCAACAGATCCACCACAGACCCAATTCACGTACGGACCGGGGTCAAGCAAGGTTGTGGCATCACACCAACACTCTTCTCGATCTTCCTGGCTGCATTGCTCCATCTCACCCTCAGTAAGCTCCCCGCTGGAGTGGAGCTAACCTACAGAACAAACGGGAAACTGTTCAACCTCCGTTGCCTCCAGTCCAGATCCTAGGTCGTCCCATCCTCTGTCATCGAATTACAGTATGCAGACAAAGCTTGCGTCTGCGCACACTCTGAGGCCGAACTCCAAACCATCTGAACACCTTCACCGAAGCATACGAGAGCATAGGCCTTATACTAAACATCCGTAAGACAAAGGTCCTCTACCAACCTGCCCCCGGCACACACTACTGCTCCCTGATTATCAAAATCCATGACTTGGACAACGTGGACCACTTTCCATACCTCGGGAGCCGACTGTCAACAAGGGCAGACATCGATGACGAAGTCCAACACCGCCTTCAGTGTGCCAGTGCAGCCTTTGGTCGCCTGAGGAAGAGAGTGTTTGAAGACCAGGACCTCAAACCCAGCCCCAAGCTCATGGTCTACAGAGCAGTAGTGATACCCGCCCTCCTGTATGCTTCAGAGACATGGACCATGTATGGCAGGCACCTCAAAGCACTGGAGAGGTACCATGAACGCTGCCTCCGCAAGATCCTGCAAATCCATTGGCAGGATAGGCGCACCAACGTCAGTGTTCTTGCTCAGTCCAACATCCCCAGCATCGAAGCTTTGACCACGCTCGATCAGCTCCGATGGACGGGCCACATCGTCCGCATGCCCGATAAGAGACTCCAAAAATAAGTGCTCTACTCGGAGCTCCGACACGGTAAGAGAGCCCCAGGTGGGCAGAGAAAATGCTTCAAGGACACCCTCAAAGCCTCCTTGAAAAAGTGCAACATCCCCACCGACACCTGGGAATCCCTGGCCCAAGACCGCACAAAGTGGAGGAGAAGCATCCGGGAAGGCGCTGAACACCTTGAGTCTCTTCGCCGGGAGCAAGCGGAAGCCAAGCGCAAACAAGGAGCGCACGTCAACCCAAGCACCCCACCCACCCGCCCCTTCAACCACCGTCTGCCCCACCTGTGACCCCAGAGACTGTAGGTCCCACATTGGACTCATCAGTCACCTGAGAACTCATTTTTAGTGTGGAAAGAAGTTATCCTCGGTTCCGAGGGACGGCCGAAGAAGAAGAAGAGCTCTGTACCAGGAGCACTCATTCGTAGACTTTTGTGTTGCTTATGAAAGCTGCCATCTGTGCAGTGCTCTGTGCAGTTTTCTACATGACATAAATGTGCTTTGACATATGATACCAAATATCAGTTGTGACACCTCTTGTCTATTAACACTTGAAGTGGAACAGATGTTGGCAGTAGTCATTGTGTTGCATGTCTGGAGGCTAGTGGCACAACTAGTTTAAATTACTGCGTCAAGTGATTGGAGAATAATGCAGGCTAGATAGTACTGCCACTGCAGTGTGTAAAATCCCTAGCGTCTGGGCCAGTTGTGTTAACTTTCAGTCAAGGTTTGAGAATCCTGAATGAGGCTTTAGTTGAGAGGTATGCTTATGACTATTCCAGCTGTCTGCACCACCGTGTGTGGAGGTGCGAGTGTGCACCCTGCTTCAACACGTGAATTCCTGATCTCAGCTGTGCTGCTTTGGGGATTTACTGAGTGGGTTGGAGGCAAGACTCTTGGTGTAACTGAGAGCTGCGTTAAGATGGCCAGGCACCACGGGCTGTTCACACAACCACCAAACTCTGGTCAGCTTTGGGGCAAATCCACAGTCCATGTTCACAGATCAAGAAGAGAAAACAGAAGGGAATATAGTAAGATCCCACCGTCCCACATTCAATAAGACGAGGAATCATTCAGCTGAACAGAAATTTGGGAGTGGTTTTGTTCTTTGCCTTTTTATTGTTGTTTTACATTTTTTAAAGCCTTTTTTTCAGTGTCTTCTTAAAGTACTGAGGGTAAAAACATTATTCAAAACAATATTGTACAAAGCTTAATAATTTAGTGCCAAAGGAAAGTTCTTTAAGCTTCTGCCGCTGAAGTTAAGGATGTTCACTTTGATGCCACTATGTCCTACCACCATTCGATAAACATGACATCCATGTGTGTGGCTTCATCTTGCTGTTCCACTTGAATGAAATGGCACTGCTCCGTTGATGTAGAACATCTCTTCCTTGGAACCTTTTTTCTGCATCATATCTTCGATTGCATCCAAGATATCTTTGCCCAAAAGAAGCTTATGTGTCTTGGGTCGCTTTTGGGTGCAAGCCACTTGCAGATGTCATCATCCTCCACCTTTGTACTCTGGCAACAGTTTGACTAGCTGATGAAGTTGGCTATGTTGTTCAATGCTGTGCCAACGCTGTTGTCTCTGCCAGGCAAGAGCTTGCAAACTCAACTCAGCAGTGATATCAGCTTGGATAATGGGCTATGATTGCTTCTAACACTTGCTGAGAGTACCTGTGAAAGGCTGTCCCACATCAGTGCCACGCAGTGGATGACATCCTTCATGCTGATGGCCTTTGAGTTTCTATATCTGACTTGTTTTCGTCTTTCACCAATGTGAAAGGAGATGACAGCAGCTAACTCTGGCATCTCTTGAGATTCTACAGTCCATCATGGTTCACTGACCCCATTACCACTGACATTTTAGGGGGAAGAAATCGTGCCTCATATCCCTACTGTAAGGTACTTATCTGCAGGGCACTAGAGCATAATAAGGATGACTTTGGCAAGAAGTTTCTGCTGTCTCAAGAGAGTTCACGGATGATGCAAACTGA